>CM021108.1:480106515-480666368 GCA_007115665.2 Sequoiadendron giganteum
AAATAGAGAGTAGAGAGGGAAGGAGAGATAGAGAGAAGCAAAGAGTGAGAGAGAAAGAGGGGAGAGAGAGGGAGAGAGCGATAGGTAGGTATAGAGAGAGGTGATATACAGAGTAGAGAGAGATATATAGAGATAAAAGGAGAGGGAGGGGAGATAGAGAAATGTAGAGAGGGAAGGAGGGAGGGAGGGAGGGAGATAGATATTAGAGAGGGAAGGAGAGAGAGATGGACATGTAGAGACATAGTTCTTGAGATCAAGGGAGAGAGTGTGAGATAAAGGGATGGAGATAGTGAGAGAGAGAGAGAGAGGTTTAGAGAATACGAGATGAAAATGAGTGAGATAGAGAGAGAAAGATGAAATTTGACCTCCTAATTACTAAAATTTGACCTCCTGATTATTGAAATTTGACATGCTGATTACTGAAATTTGACTAAGTTTGAATTTTTTAAAAATCTTCCAAAAACTAGAATTTGCATTATAACTCCTACAAATCTAAAACCACTCTCAAACATCCTGAAACTATATACATGAAATATAACTTAAAGTATAAGAAATTAAATGTCCATATGTAAATTTTTATTTCATGTATATAGTTTCCCTGATAGACAAAGAGAAAATCAAAGAGTTTAGCACAATGCATTCCAAAAGTCATGAATGACATTATTTGGTGCTCGCCAAATGAAGCAACCCATTTGGTGAGCACCAAATTTGGCATGCGACAAATAGGTTGCATTGGGAAATACCAACCCAATGGGTTGGATTTTGCATTGGGCATCCAACCTAAAGGTTTGGACAACCATTTCATGCAAAAGACATAATTTTTTGAAAGGGTGCCAAATTTCCTCATATTTTCGTACGTGCTCCCCATCTCATTTGCATGTCTTTCAATGCAAGTTTATAAAAAAACTATGATAGTATTAACCTCTCTCTTAGCTATCTAAATATGTAATTTGTTTTTGTTTTGATTTAGTTAAGGTTTTGATCCATAGCTTCTAATGTAAATGCCTCTGTTTTTGGTCAAAAACCAACATGTGCTAGTTTTAGGATATTTTTTTAATCGTTCGTCGAAATGAAAAACATATTATATTTTTTGAAACTAGAATCCATTCTACACATGATGAAAAAAAATCAAATTTTGATTAGTTTTCAAAAAATTTAAGGGGCAACATGCTCAAATTTCAGCTTTTCAGGATGTTTCCACTTTGAAAATTCATAAAATATTATATATTCATTAAAAAAATTATCCGAAAGATTGAGGATAAACTACATGGTGTTAGCTAATTTCTCATTGTTTGGATTTTTGAAATTCTAAAAAAATAAATGATCAAAAAGGAGGGAGCCCTTAAGCGCTATGTTATTTTTTTTGATAAAAATAGGACCTGTTCCCCCCCCTTTTTTTGAGACCCTTAATCTTCCTTAATTTTTTTTAAAAATAGTAGATTAGAAACTAGACTCGGAGAACTTCAACTTTTGTTCTTGCTACATCTTGAAATTTTGACTGTAACTATCTTCATTTTCTTGTGCAAATCAGATTTTGCTAATTTCAAATAAAAAAAGTGGCATCTTAAGAGCCAAAATTGTGTCACAGATCCATGCACTTACCCTTTTCACGTGTGTTCTTTTGTGCCTATTTTGGTTTTCCATGGGATCTTGATCCTGGGGGATTGATCACCCCTATTGATCATTGTCTTCTCATCTTAGTGACATTGGTACACTTGGACCCCTCTTGATGAGTGTTGGTCTACTTTAGTGTGAGTTTGAAGCAAGTTCATCCTCTCACTTAAGTGGGGGCTAAATGGAGTCATTGAAAAACTAACCCTTCTACTTTTTATGGCTTTTTTGGGCCCTCCTTGTGAGTTAGACTTAATGTTGTCTTGATTTAGTGTTGTAATGTGGTTGACACATTCACATTAGGTCTTGGGCCCTTGTAAACTAATGGATTTAATGGTACCTTTCTAAAGTGTTGTGAAGTGTTGTAACACACTTTCACACTTTTCTAAGGTCTTATCAACCTAATAAACCTCTTTTTAATCAAAATTAATCTTAATCTTGCCTTATTTGGAGTGTTGTAAAGTTTTGTAACACACTTTCACACTTTTTTAGGCTTGTCATTAATTATTGAGATTTCTTATGCTTTAATTGGCCCCATTTTGCATCCAGAAGCCTCATTTATTACATCTTTTTTAGGATAATCCTGACACCAGTCGCTAACCAATCATAATTCAGGTGTTTGTGGCTTGTGTGGCCCATATTTAGGGATCTGGGACTCATTCACTACCTTGGGCGAATGGGTCCCACATAGATCTTTTGGCCTTGAACCAATTTTCACACATTTCTAAGCACTTTTGGTTTTTGGTCCCATACATTATGCCAGATGGGACTCATTCGCCACCTTGGGTGAATGAGTCCTATGTGGCCCAAAATCAAATTTAATTCAAATTTGTGGTGGGATTTTTTTCTCCTAGATCTAATGTTGGCTTGTAGTGTTGTAATTTCGAGAATTCTTCCATAGTTAAGTATAAATACAAGGTTCTTTCACTCATTTTCACCTAAGACTTCTGTGAGAGCATTCATACTAGCAAATTGAGTTCACAAGAGCATTCAAGGGCAGATTATCAAGCATTTTAGAGTAGCATTCAAACATCAATCATCATTTCAAGTATTCCATATGTCATCTTTGTTATTGTGCTAACAATTGTGATGTAGGGTTTATGATCCAAGAAATTGTTCAATTCAAGATCAACTTCATTCAAGCAAGATTCAAGAACCACATCCAATGTATCCATTTCAAGCATATTTGCAGCATCTTATTGGTAGGGTTTGGTGAGTTGCAACATTGTCTTTTTTTCATTCACCATTCTCCCTTGGGTATGTGCAGGATCATGATGGGCCAAAAAGTGGCGATATGTAAGTGATATGATATTGTGGTTAGGGTGGTCAGATAGACACCTACTTCTTATTTTTTCCCTGAAATTTAAGTACTACTGCATTGAAATTTTAAATTTTCACCAGATAGATTTTTTAAAAATAAAAATAAACTTAGTAGTTTAAAAACTACATTCAATTTGAAATTGATTATATTCTTACATATTTTTGAAATAATATAATTAACTTATTCAAATTTTCACGTCAAGTTGCCTACCTTTGATTTTTCTGAATTTTATTGCCACTTGAGGGCCTATTTTTTCCGTGATGATCCTGCACATGCCCCCTTCTTATTTTTATTTCATTTCAAGGTTTCATTACCAACAAGGATTTTGACCAAGGAAAACCCCTATCCACTAACCCAAAAAAAAATTCTCATCTCCTTTGTATATGATGTTTAGGTCTAGGTTGCAGATTTCCTAAGGAGCAAGATTGGAGAAAAGTTGTCAAAAAGCCTTGGAGAGACTTGGAGATCACCTACAGGTCACAAATTATAGTTTTAGATCCATAAACAAATGAGGAAGGACTGAGTAGATAGAGAGGAGCAAGATCAACTTTCAAATTTCTAGAAAATCCCAATTGGACTGATTTTCCACTTCTAGTGAATGAGTCTTAGTTCTAGTTAGTTTTCAAGATTTTATAGATTCAAATACCATTTTATCTGAAACTTGTTCCTACACAGTTTTCCAAAAATTGTACTGATTCACCCAGCTTGGTGAATGAGTCCTAGTCAACAGTAAAAGTAGATTTTCCAATGTTTGAGATCTCCATCCAGCCTTCTCCAGGTTTCCAGGGGCACACATTCTATTTTGTAGTTTTATGTTGTTTCATTCACTTTTCTAGGTCATTTAGTCTTAGTTTGCATTTAACTAGGGTTTTTCATTTCGTCTAGCATTTCATTATCTTTTCCAAGTCTAAACTTGGTGGTGAACCCCTCATTAGACCATATTCAGCTACTAGGACAACCCTATTGCAAGATCTCTTTCTCTTTTGCATTGAGATCTCTATGGTTATCCTTGAGAAAACCTAGTGGCAATAGAAATCCTCTCCAAAAAATAGAATTAGAAGGATTTAAGACCTTATGAAAATATGTCCCTTGATGATAGGAACATGATGATAAAAACTCTTGAAGCATGTAGAAGTTGTAAAATTTTTCAAAGATGAACTAGTGTCTACTGAAATCAATGAATCTCCAAGAAGTGTGGATAAATTTGTCAAAGATGGACTGGTGTCTACTATAATCAATGAATCTCCAAGAAGTTTGGATCAAGATAAGAGATACAAAATACTACATGAGTGAACATATGAACACTACTAAACCATGTAAAAAATTAAATCACACTTTTTATAGTTGAATTTAACATAGATAGTAACGTGATTAGGAGTACTAGAATCTCAAAAAATATGATGCACCAAAATAATCCCCCATATGAGAGATCAAGACAGAAGGTTCATGGGACCTCCCAAAAAGAAGATTCATCCACTACTTCATTGAAAAAGCATGAGACCTCCCAAAAATAATATGTATCTACTGCTTCATTGAAAAAGAATTATAATAACTCAAACACATCATAGTCTCCCCTTAATGCTAAGAGAAATAAGTAGACCAACTAAAATTAGGAGTGTGCAAGGAATATATTTATTTAGATGTGCAATAAAATGAGAAAGGGTGTGCTCCAAGGCACACTTGTATGAGGTGAGAACCATGAGGAGACATTGTTGTGATGTTAACTCATGAGGATCAAAAATCATGATGTCAAATCAAGGGTCTACACAACCCCCCATTACACTTTATAATTTGATCTAAGTACAAATTTCCCAAATTCCTTCCATATGGAACACCCATTCACTTTTGGTGGAACTTTATATGAGTGTGTTTACAAACTTAATTACTATTATGACTTCTAAAAATTTTACTATCATGAGGTGGATTAAGAATACATTTAAGTTATGTCTTACAAACCTCAATAAAAAGACAAAAAAGTTCAAATTACAACCCCCCATTTTGTTTGCAAGTTGTAGAAAAATGAAAGAAGCCCCCTTTTGTCAATTATGACAAAACAAAAAAGGGACCCGCCCTTTTCAAATTTTGATGTTTAGTGAGGAAAAATGTTATAAGTTATCCAAACCATTAGAGGATAATAGCTAACCACTAAAGGATTCCTATAGAAGTTTAAGGAAAATATTTTCAGTTTTTCTTTAATATAAAAGACTATAGTCACACTAAATGAATTGGTACATTAACTAGTAAAAGCATAAAATGCTAAGAATAATGCCAAACAAATATTTTAACCAAAACTACTATTAGAGGGATTCCTAGTCAAAGAAAATTATTGAAGGAGATGAGGCACCACCAAACTATGGTTTACCAAGTCTTCTCTAGGCTATGTGGGGCAAGTATGTGTAGGTTAGTAGGCCACCTAATTTACAATAAATGGTGACTTACACATCACACATGGCTGCAAGCTATGTACCCTTGACCAAAACATAACCTTACTTTGGGCAGATGGACTCTTTCATGGGGTCAAGTGTGAGGCATGATGAGTGGAAAAAGAGGTTGATGAATGTAGATTTCAAGCCATGGTAGTTAGCTTAGCACCATGAAGCCCTTAATGTCTATTTTCCTAGTTGTCATATCTCTGTGAGCATTCGCATCTACAACAACTTATTCAACGCATGCCAAATCTACTTGATCGATTTGCTTGGTTGTGAGCTAGTCTTTGGTGTGCATTTCTAAGTCCCTTGAGTGCCTCTTGGTCTACAATTTGTGAATGAATTTTTCCTTCTTTTATATTAGAGCGAAAGGTCACCTATGTAGAGGGGTGATAGGGATGAAGCTACAAAGGTCCTTCCTATAAGGATTTTTGTGTAAAAATATCATGCCATACAATATTAGAAATATGTAGAAACCTTCAATGATATCCTTTATGCAGAGATCCAAATGAAATGTCTGAGTAGAGATTATTTGTGGGATGGATAGAGAATGATGTAGGTCAAATCTCTAAATAGCATGAGTGGAAATCACACCTCATGTGAGTGAATGGTTGATGAATCCCAATGTGCATGGCTTGTGAATGGGTGTGAATCGCCTTGAGTTTCCATGTAGGTCAAAAATGGTTGAGGGAACTCATTGATCTCCCAAAAAAAAATTAATCCCAAAATGCCAACAATATTTAATGCCCAACACTTGCAATAATTCCAAACAAGCCAAACCTTTTTGCATCTAATCAAAGTTTTTACCCAATGGAAAATTTTCCCTGTGCTATTTTTTTTTACAAATAAATCAGGAAACTACAGACTGCACCCCAAAAGAGATAATTTTTACATGAAAATAAAATTGTATGGAACTCTAAACAAGACTTGATGCAAGCTTCTAGGAAGGTATTTTTCTACTCTTACTGGATACCATGTAAGAAATAGGAAAATCTAGGAGATAAGAAACAAGCATAATAAACAATGCATAATATTATATTTAGTCGACCCAAATTACAACGAGTACAAAGCCTTTCATATATAGGTAAGGAAGTGGAAATCCACCTATGATGTGGATTCACAAGTGACCCATGGAGTGACACAAATGAGAAGACAAGTGTCTTATAGGTGCCAACCTTAGGATCACTAAGAATGTGTAAACCAACAACCTATTTGACCAAATCATCAACCTTGATGCCAAGTGTTGAGTGACCTTTGAGGTGAGATGGATGGTCTTCCAACATAAAAAAGGTAGCATAAGAGGTTTAACAAATAACTAAGTCGTAACATTTAGAGGTCTAAATGGTTGCACATTCAATTAGACAAGATTTAGTCTAACCTCATCAACCTAAGTACACTTAAGTATAGTGTGTAATGGCATGAATTTGCACCCTTAGGAAAATTCCACATTTACATACCTCCTACCTTAGAAAATTAAGTTTGAGAATGCAAGTCCATGTCCTTCATTTGCTTCCCATCCACTTGATAACTTCTTTATGTGTCAGTGAAGGATATTTTGTCAGGGAAAATAGTGTGGCAAGCGAACGTCTGCATGGCGCGTTGTTGTCCTAACAAGATTCTTGCCTCTGGAATCTGTAGAGGTGTTACAATTCTCCATTGGTGATTGAAACATAGAAGAATAGGGTCTACCACCAAGGTGAGTGAACAAGATGATAGACCACTAATTTTCACTATGAAACATTCAATTATGATATCCAAAATGCATAAATAATAATCAGAAACTAATCCTAGATATTATAGCAATAAAAAGTAGAGTTTTGAGAGCTTCAAAATAATGTGTACCTTGTAGAAAACTTGTTTTTTTTAGGCCACAGAGCACTCATTCTCCATTAGTGGTAAATGGGTCCCTATTAGGGTTCCAAAAATTGACTTTTGGGTTCTATTCCTCTCAGTCCGCACTCCCAGATCCCAGGTTTTCACTACTTCAAGCCTCATTGAGGACTCATTCGCCTTTAGTGGTGAATGGGTCCTTTTAGGGTTTTGGAAAGCTTACTTCTAGGTTCTGTACTTCAATGTCTACATTCTTAATTCCTAGGTTTCTAGATCCTTAAAGTCTGAAATAAATTTTGTAGCCTTGTTTTTGTGTTCTTGCACTATGGATGACAACTTTGCAACTTGACAATTTTCACAATTTTACTTCCAACTTGTTCTCCACTTGATCTTCAACGTGTAAATCTACAAATAACATTCAAGAGAGGGGAAACTTGTGGATTGTTAGTGAATAGGGGTTTTCCTCGATCAAACCCCTTTTAGGTAATTAAACCAAATGATGAAACAAGGAAATTGAAGCATGAATCATGAAATATGCAATGATGATACCTTGGATGTTATCTTGTAATGAAAATCTGAAAACTAACATGAAGTGGTCATGGAGAATGTATATCTTGATCTCAATTAGATATGAAAAAATGCTTGTAAATGGATCCTCAATGCTACATCAAAAAAATTAGCTCAACCACATGCTTGATGCACTATTCCTTTGACATGATGATATGATCTTGAATTGCTCCAATAAATCTTTAATAATCTACCCTTCAATGTCTTTAAAATGCTTTATGATGCTCTAATGCTTGAAAACTTGAATTCTTAGACCTATTGTAAACTTGCTAGGTGAAATAATGTGAATTAACCCCTTATACTAAATTTAGAGAATAACCCCGAAATTCAAATAATTCAAGCCGACCTCAGATCTAGGAATGAAAATTATTAAAATCCCACTAGAATTAAATTCAAAAAGGGGGGTCCTATTAAGGGAGGATCCATTCACCACCTAGGGTGAATGGGTCTTGGCACAAGTTTCTAGGACCTTTCCTTTGGGGGGGTGAAATAACATCAAAAACTCATGTCAAATATGTAAAGAAAGGGGGTCCTACAGAGGGAGGACCCATTCCCCACTAAAGCGAATTGGTCCTACCACCATTTTCTAGGACCTCAAATTCGCCAAATTATATGTCATACAGTATCATTATTAGGTGTAAAGATAGATCCTTGAAAAGAGGGCTTGAATTTTAATTAAAGGGTCCAATTAGGCTCAATTAACCGCCATTAATTAATTAAAACCTAGATAAGTGTGAACATGTAATACAACACTTCACAATACCTTAAATAAGGTACAACTTAAGTACATTTTCTTAAAAAGGGCCCTAGATTCAATGTGAATTTGTAAAACACATTACAACACTAAATCGAGGCATTATTAAGTTAATTTTGTACCAATTACTCACAAATTAAGTGAGGAAAAGGGGCTACTTTTTTCATCTCTACAGTGATGAATCTTAACATCTCTGCTCCCTTAATTGACTTCGAATGGCTCTTTTGCCTCCAATTTCACCCTTCAAATGACTATCTCTTCCATTCTTTCACTCTCTCTTCATCTCCTTCATTCTTGGAAACTATCGTCATACTTCATTCATAACATTCTCAAGCTTGACCACCTCCATTGAAGCTACAAGTTGGTATTTTGTTGGTTCATTCTCTTTGTTGTTGCTACAACATTGGCTTTTGAAGGCTTGCAATCTTGCAAGCTTGCTCCTTCTCCCATTTTCCTTGAGAGCATGTGGTTGAAGTTAATATCACTCAATCTCCCTTTTACTTTGCATTATCATTTCAATATTGTAGCACATTGAATATCTCTCTTTATCATAATTCTACAATTGTTGCTATTTAGCTATTTATGAAGGTGGAAACACCAAAGTGGGGGACTAACTATGGAAGTCCTCTAAATGCAACCCCAACATTTTTCCTCTTTTCTATGTGCGGGTTCACCTTGAAGTGAAGATATCAAAGATATAAAATTGATGATATGGAGGTGCGCTTTCCTCACCCTACCTTGTCAGTTCATGGTTAAACTAGTTAAAGAATTATTCTTGTCATTTTGTCATTTAGTTTCTTTCTATTTCTATTATTCCATAAATATCATCAGTTAGGTCATAAGTAGGTTCCCCTTAGTTTTTTTATTGTACCTTATGCTTTCTATCCATACAGACACTAGCACCCCATCAAGACACCAATGTGTCGTGATATTGTTTGTGTCTCACATTGTAGTCCTCTAGTAGTGAGTTGTCTGAGTTACAATCTGAACTCTGGAAACTTTCTCACCTTACTTCTTGAAACTTTGAGGTTTGTAGAAGGACAAAGGCAGTCCAATTGTCCTTCCTTCTCAGCCTCTAAACCCTAAATCTCTTTGAAACATTCAACTAGCTTGAGGTGGATCAAGGAAGCCTATTTTTTGGGACCCTCCCATGACTTGGGGACTTGAGAAGTCGGCCACCCTCATCGACATTATCGTGAACCTAACATGAATTATTTTGATTCTATTTCATGATATTGAAAGAACCTTCTCTCATATCCTAGGAGTTTTGTAGGTTTGCATGTTGCAGGGCACACGACCTTATAACCCAATCTACAACCCCTAGCAATGCAATTGGAAGGCTCCCTAGATATTGGTAGAAAAAGTCTAAATAGGTCATTGTTGGATTTCTAAACCTTTAGGGTGTGTTGAGTTAGTCTCGTATAAATGCATAAACATGGTATCCCTTATGAACATCCCATCTACTCATCTTGCAACTAGTTCTCCTAATATAAATTTTACATCATAGGACCTTCCTATGAATAGAGAATCTTATCCTCTATATATCCCTACTTGCCTCTATGAGAATATTCTAATTGGTGTTCTAGTTGATACCGCAAACCCTATGAACATTATTATAGAGGAGATCCTTCTGATAAATTTATTACATAAAGATGGGTATGATGAGACAAAAAGTACCATTTGCATGCATGACAAACTCTCTATCCCAACCATCAGTTCCATCACCTTATCCATCTTGGCTAGACCTAGGGCTATGGATGCAACTTTTGACATCATTCTGGAATCTAACTTGTTTAGAGTAAATCTAGGCATCCTATGGCTAGCTTCCATGAGTGGAGTCACTTCCATTGTTCACAAATGCTTAAAGTTCTCTCACAAAGGTTTAGTGCATGTTGTGCATGACACTGAGTATCAACCTTTGGTGTCACATGGGGGTTATTCGCTAGATCACATTTGGATTTCCTCAGATAGTATGCTCCCTCCAAGGATGGATTTGCTTTATCAAGCTTATGTTAAATATAATACCAAGGGCAAGGAGCAACCGAAAGTGACCTTTCATTTTTCCCCCTATGTTGTTTTAGTTAAGGTCTCCATGATAGCAAAACAACAAGTTACCTCCTTGTCCCATCAAAAGGGGAAGGAGAAACTTGCTCACGAGAATGGGCCCCCTTCCTCTTCATCCTCAATTACATCCATTTAAGCCTCTTTCCCTACAACAGTGCCCTCAATTCCTACTCCTAGCTTTTGTATGGGAGTCTAATGGTGCTCGCTTGGCAGAAGGCCAAGCATCAAGTTTTCAAACTTCTCATCTTACCCACATTGCCTCGGCCTGCTATTTATGGTAAGGGGAAGGGCCCCCATGGATTTTCCTTTGCATCCCAACCTCCACAGCCTCCTACTACTCCTACCTCTATGTTGGAAAATGGGAAGAGACTCACCACTAAGGTGCTTGAGTCTACTTCTCCACCTGCTACTTCTTTGGTTGTTGTGCTTCCTTCTCATGTTCCCCTCTAGGAGTTGGCTCATCCACTAGTAACGGTTGTGATGGATACTCCCATGAATGAACATGAGTCTTCTGATCCTTCTCAAGCAGTGGCTTCTAGTTCTCAAAGTTGAAGAAACTAGCTTGTGCAAGAGAATAAGAATCAGAGGAAGACTCTGACTATTGACTAGGATGCCTTGTAGAAGGCAGATGGAGTATTTTTGGCTTCTATTACTTGTTTTTTTGCCTTAGTTGATTCTTCTATATTCGCATTAATTCCTATTGCTTTGGTGATGCTTCCAGCTTCATTAGTGAGAGATGATGATCCTCACACCAAAAAGGTGGTGTTCATTGCTCCCTTTGTGGAGCCTCCTCTCTTGATGTCCCTTCTAGACATCTTGCCTTTACCCCAACCTGTGGATATGCTAAATACATCAGTGGTGTTCATCGTGGCTTTTTCCTCTACCTCCTCGAATTTTTATTCTTCTATGGGCATCTCACATCCTCCAATAAATCATAATTTGGAGGACAACCTTGCTTTGACCGTGGGTCAAAATAAGGGATCTCCTGAGAGAGAGAGAGGGTGTTGCTTTGGCTTGTGTTGTCATAGCAATGGAGGCAATCCCAACATCTCCTGAGTTTGTCATTTCCCTCAAGTATTTTGATGAGGTTGGTAGTGGATCTTGGGCACCTCCTTCATCTCCTCCCTGGTTGACGCATGACACTCCTATCAAGTGCATGTTTAATTTAGTTGACATTATCCAAGACCTATCAACAATCTTTGCAATATGAATGACTTTTGCCTCACAAGAGCTTGGTGAAGAAGATCTTGAGGGGCCTTCTTCCTTAGCACTTATTATAGGAGATTTGAGGGTGTTCCCCTTGCTATTCTACCCTTGTAGACTCATCCACCCTCCCCTTACAATGATCTAGATTGGGAGAATGATGGCCTCTTTGTTGATGAGGACTAGGAGGGCACCTCTTCTTTATCTGTAGATTAGATTGTGTGTTGTGTTTTCTTGTGCTTGTCTTTGTGTGTTCCTAGAGGACCCTTGTCACCCTTGTAGGTGCTTGGAAATAGGATTGTTTATGTCATAAACATCTTCTATCTATTGCATCATTATTCTATTTGATGTACCTTGATTTTTGACAATTGGGGACAATGCAAAGTGTTGGGAGCACTTAGGCCTCCCTTCTATATTGACCCAAAAAAAAATTCATTTTTTTTCATGTGCTCTTCTTCATGATCTGATATAGTAGAGGGTTGATGACAATTCATATTTAAATTATATTATATCTATCTATATCTATGAGCAGTTTCGACCCCAAAATATTAGATCCCCCTATCCTCCATGATCTATGTTTTTATTTATCTTTTCTACTTATCTTTCTCTCTTCTTTATTTGCTTTGTGATTTTGTACTGCCTATGTGTTTTCCCTCACGTGTGCAACAACATTACCATGTTTACATCTTGTCATGTACCACAGGCCATAACTATAGTGTTGAAAAAAAATTCAATTAACCTGGGAATGTTTAATGTTAAAATGAACTTGATATCACCTTGATCTAGTGTTTTGATGACTTTTACACATCCACATTAGGTCTTGGGCCCCTTTTAAGCTAAATAAACCTAACTCCACCTTAATTTAGTGTTGTAAAGTGTATTTATTCACACCTTCACATTAAATTTAGGAGGCTTGTAAACTAAAGTGGACCTAATCTAGTGTTGTAATGTGTTGCACACATTCACATGGGATTTTGGGCCCTTCTAAGGTAAATAGACCCAATTTTTCCTTAATTTAATGTTGTAAAGAGTAATTATTTACACTTTCACATTGGATTTTGGGCCCTCTTACATTTATAACCTTTATATCATCATTAATAGGCCCCTAGGACCCTTAATTATTCATCCCAAAGCATATTTTAATCAAAATCCTAACATAGACCTCATATAAACTTAATTTCTCATCATCTTGATACTTTCTCTCTCCAAAAAAGCCCTGTGGGACCCATACACCACCTTGGGCGTATGAGTCCCACTAGGTGGGATCCATACACTACCTTGGGCATATGAGTCCGAATAGGTGGGACCCATACACCACTGGTGGCGAATGAGTCCCATTTAGCTCCTTTTTGAGTTTTGAGCAAGAAAACAGGGTTTTAAATTCAATTTTTTTCTATGTCAACCTTTGGGATCTAATAAATGATCATTTGGATGCATTACCTATATAAAAAAGTTCTCAAATCATCATTTCATTAAGCCTTCATGTTAGCAAGTCAAGAACTCAAGAGTTAAGCATTCCAGGACTTTACAAGATCATTAAGAGAGCATTCAAGATCATTTCTAAGGCATTCAAGGGAAGAATTATTCATCAATTATTGCAGCAATTCAAGATCCATCATCATGTCAAGATTATCAAGAATTAAGCATGTTATTGAGCTAGTGTTGTGATGTAGCATTGGAGATCCAAGATCAAGCATTGTTCTACACCTATTGTCAAGATCGAGATCTACATCCTTCATGGCTATTTCATGTTGAGTTGCAGATTTACAAGACATCATTCAAGGTATTATTTTCCATGATTGATGTTCTTTTTTTCATGTTCCATGCCTTGATTTCATTATCTCATCATTCAATTTAATTACCTACAAGGGGTTTGACCAAGGTAAACCCCTATTCCCTAACAATCGACACTTTCTCTCTCTTTCTCTCTCTTTGTGTGATTATAGATTTAGGTTCTTTAAAGACTTGAAGATCCTTTGGAGACTAGGTTGAAATTTTGAGAGAAGTTGTCAAGCCATCACAAGGTTGTCATGCTCACACAAAGTCACCTACAGATCCAAAATTAGCAATTTCAGATCTAGAAACAAAGTGGAATAGAAAAAGAAGACATTGAAGACCGGATTCAAACCTTGAGGTTCCAAAAAACACTAACTAGACTCATTTTCTAGTCCTGGATAATGATTCCTAGTTTAGGTCATTTTTCATTCTTTTGCAGATTCAGGTACCCATTTGCTAGATTCCTATTTCTGCATAGAAACCTAGATCTGGGACTAATTCACTCAGACTAGTGTATGAGTCCCAGTAGGTCAAAACTTGAAGATTTCCAAAATTTCAAAGCCTCATTCAAGTCTGCTTCAGATTCCCAAGTGCATACATTTCATCTTACAACTTGTTATTTTGTTTTATATGCATTTATAGGTAATTTAGTTAAAGTTTGCATCATATTAGGGTTTAGCATTACATCTTGCATTGTATTTGTCTTTCCAAGCCCTAGCTTGGTGGTGAACCCCTCATTAATCTCTAAAGATACCCTAGGATACCCTATTGTTAGATCTCTTCCTTCGTCTTCATTGGATTGAGATCTCAAAGGTGTCCTTGATTGTAGCATGTGTGAAATAAGAATCTTACCCTTGTGCTTCATTCCTCAAAGGTAGGGAGTATTATTTCCATTGCCACATTTTGGTGAACCCTAGTGGAGACAATTTTCTATCATACATTTTGGTGAACTTGCATTTAGAACATCATAATTCTGATTTGGAGTGCATCATCATCCTAGATTTCGCTTACATTACATTGCATTAGGGTTTACATTAATTAATTAGCATCGAGGGTTTTTGATTTTTGCATTAGTGAAAGTGCATATAGGTTACATCTTTGCATCTAAAATCATTGAATATCACCTAAAACCTACATTTATATTTAGTTCATAGATCATACAAACTAAAAAGCATAAAAATCACTTTAAATTTACTAGAGATTGTGCAAAAAAACCCTCACTAGGACTCATACACCCCTTTGGGCGAATTAGTCCCAGTGCACATCTGAAACTGCATTTAATAGCATTTAAAACCTTGTTTCTGCACTTTTGTTTGCTGCCATTGGTTATCTATTTCAATGGGTTGACTTTCTATTTCATGAATTTCACTGAATCTAGCTTAAAGTGGTTCATTTCATGCATTTCTTAATTCCAAATTTGCATTTACAACACTTCATTTTCAGATCATTGCACAGTGTAATAAGTAAATTACCTTGTTTGAAATCTAAAAATTGAATTTCATTCAAGGTATTTATATTTTATTTTGAGTTTGCATAGATTACTTTTCAAAAATGTTAGTTTCAATCTTTTCCAAGTTTTCAAAGAAAAATTTAGTCAATAAGCATGTTAGTCATTCATTCAATACATTCCCTAGTTATGAGAGCCTCTTAGTGCAAGATGATGAAAATGTTGATGCTTTCCTTAAATTTACAACCCCTCCTATCTCTCCTATTTATGGGGATGACGTGATAGAAGATATTACAAGCATAGATAATCATGATGCTCATAATTGTTCTTCTCCTGATACCTCTCCTTCTCCTCCTCCCTCTTGGGAAGATATTATAGCATAAGAGAATGACATCATAGACACATTTCTAAACATCACCTTACCTAATTTCCATTCCCCCTTTGCTTGTGAGAAATATTTAGTGGAAGAGGATGAGATTGTACATGATGAGGATATGTTGGTGTTAGATAATCAAATATTTAAGGTCTATAGAAACCCTCTTTATGATCCTTCCCCTACCTTAGAAGTCATTAGGGAAAAAAGGAATGAAATCATAAATTATCATGAAAATCAAACTTGTTCTTCCCTTAGTATCTCTCCTAGTTGTGAAGAAGATACTTTTATGTTAGAAGATCCAATAGATGAAGATTATGAGAATCTTATTTATCCCTCTTCACCTAGGGAAACCCTTATTGAGCAAGAAAATTAAACCATTAATCATTCCCCTACTTGCGATGAATTCATTTTGGAAGAACCAATCCTTGAATGCCAAGAAAATTCAGTTTGTAGTTCTCCTAAGACCTCTTTAGGTGTTGATAAAAAGGTGATTCTAGACTACCCTTTATTACAAATACATCAAACCAAAATTGTTGAGGTTATGAATTTACAAGCTTCCATTAGATCCCCCTTGACTATTGGACCTCCTACATACACCATGGGACATCCTAAGAATCCTCTAATTCTTTACCCACCATAACACAAACAACAAACTCAAAACAAACCCGAACTTATCCTTTACCCACCTAAGAATAATACCATTGCGCATATATATAACACTAGAAACAATTTGTAACCAATAAAAACACCTTCAACATCCCTCCCATTGCCTAATCCTATCTTTCCTAGTCCCCATCATTTGTCTTCACAAAGTAGAAAGGAGTATGATCTTGTTGAAAAACTAAAGATTACTCCTGCTAAAATATCATTATGGGAACTTATTCAAGCCTCCCCTCATTACCATAGCATGATCCAAAGTGCCTTGCAACAAGTTCCTATCCCTTCTAATGCACAACTAAATGAAATAGAAGCCCTATATCAAGGAATAAATGTTGACACTGTTTTCCACCAAAGTGAGCTCCCTCCTTTGGAAGTAAAAAAACAAAATGAAGCTTTCATAATAATAGCTCAATATAAAAGACCAAGGATAAAGTGAACCCTTCTTGACAATGGCTCAGCCCTTAATGTGTGTAGTGTGACCCTTTTGGATACGCTTGGTTTGGATAAATAAAAAATTCAACCTGAATCTTTATCTATCAATGGATTTGACAATGTAGGAAAACAACCGCTTCATGTGATCACTTTGCCTATTACAACTAGAAAGGCCACATTAGAAACATCAATCCATGTTATGCCTAATGATATTTCATATCATATAATATTATTTTAGGAAGACCATGGATTCATGCAATGAATGGGATGCCTTCTACTCTTCATCATAAAATGTACATTTACAACAAAAAAGTGTACACACTCAAAGAGAACCCCAAACAAAATAGTTGTTTAAACATCAAAAAGAACAAAGAGAATCCTTTGAAAACATTAACACCAACTACACAAGCAGAACCCATGCAACTAAAAGACAAATAAAAACACATTGAGGAAGTCACAAAGCTATTAGAAGATGATTGGGGTTCCTTATATTTTGAACCAACATTCATGGGAGAGTATAAGATCATAAACACTATAACGGGAAAAGAAAAAGTAGTAATGTCAACACAAAATTCAGCAAAAAATTTAGAAGACCCTTCCAAAAGCATCCACCTCAACCACTTTAGAAGAAAAGACAACTTTTACAATAAAATTTGATGAAACTGACTATTAACAACCTCCAAATCCTAATGAAATGAAAAAATATTTATGGAAGAGGTTATGAACTTATGAAACAACTAGGATATATTGGAAAAGGATTTGGTGCTCAAGAAAAAGGTATTTGTGTCCCTATAGAGCCTCACCTGCAAGAAAATACTAGTGGTCTTGGTTATTGTCCTTCAAAGAAACAAGTAAACTTTCACTCAATATCGGCACTCTTGCAAAAGATTCTTCGGAAGCCAACTTTAATAGTAGTGCATCCTGAACTAATAGACACTAGTGGTCTTGATTGTTATCCTTTGAAAGAAACAAAAGAAACAAATAAATATTTTCTTAATGTCAATGTCATCACATAAAACAGTAATGATTTGAATTCATTAGATTTTACACCCTCCTATAAAGGAGAGAACAATATCTCACAATCTAATGAGTCTTGTGTAAGTATGACACCTTGTGCTAAGCAAGAGATATCTTTGTCACAAAATAAAGGAACATCTTCTAATTTTGATCAAGAGAGTATCTTGTTGAGACTCCTCCAAGATTGCTCGATATCTCTCCCTCCAAGAACACGAAATAAATTTTACTACAAGAGTTCATTTTGTACATATCATAAAGTTCATGGTCATGCTACTAACAAATGTAAGGATTTAAGTGGTAAAATTCAACATCTTAAGGAGTGTGGTGCTCTTCCCTATGAGGGAGTACCTAATTCCTCTAAATGATATTGATTTTCACTTTAGCATGTTTCTCATTGACTTACCCTTTTCCTGCACTAAGTGGGGACATGGGGTCAGGTAGCTTTGTCCTCGTATGTCACTTGTTGTTGTCTCTTTTGGTTAGTTGATCACCTTTAATGTATATATAAGAGCAAGCTTGGGATGTGGATTACATGCCTTAATTTGAATCACATGTGACATAATCATTCATGATGTAGTTCGATTCAGAAACATATGACTCAGAATAGGGATTTTTGAATAAGTTCTGGTGTCTTGTTCTAATTTAAATCAATTACTCATAGTAATGGTGTTAGCAACCACTTTAAAGTGGGGGTATACATCGACACTCATGTTTCATTGTGTGATTTTCTTTCTTCTTGCGATGCATCCTTTTCTTGGTGGTGCCATTGGGCTTGATTTCCTCAGAGAGTGTGATATTTCTTTGACTTGTCCTCTCTTGGAGACATTAGCATAATGTTCCCTAAGAAGAGACCTTACATGAACTAGGAAAAATCCCTCTGAACATTCCTTACACTAGTTTTCATTCACAACATTGGTTTGTTCATGAGTTGTTTGGCTTGCCTCATAGAGCTCGAAGTTCATTGTTTGTTTATGAGCTCCAAGAATATGAAGTTTTTCTTGTCTCATGGAGCTCAAAGATCATTATTTGGTGCCTTATCAAAGTTATCAGGAGGTATAGCTTTGGTATGGTTAATGTATGATGAGAAGTGTAGACATGGAAAATGTACAAGCTTGTCTTGGCACACCTGATCCCAATTACTAACAACATTTCCTCTTAAATCACATTCTCAGCATTTCATCACATTCTATCTCTTAATCTAATGAATCATTATTTATTTAATTAATTCATTCTCACCTCCTTTGATTAAATTAATCAATTTAATTTAATTAACCCCACATTGTTGTTTAATTAAATAAATCATTTTATTTAATTAAAATCGCTAAAGTCCTCCTATTAAATTAAATAAATTAAACCTTATTTTATTTAATCTAACACATTCCTTGTTTATTAAATAAATCAAATCATTTATTTAATGAATCATTTCCTCTCAATTTTTGACTTAAATCAATTCATAAATCTAAGTCTAAATTGTCACATCACCTAATTCTTCATTAAATTAATCAAATCCATGATTAACTTAATCCCTCTCACTAAAATCCTCTAGAGAATGCAACTTGCACAATAAATCAATTATTTTGATTTATTAATTCTCCTATTTTCCCTCACAAAGCATCAAAAAGGGAATATTCCTCTTTTGAATTCAAAAAGTCCAAGTGGACTTGGTCCTTCCAACAAGGAATTAAAAGCCTCTTACATGTCCTTGACCTTGAGCCAAGTGACATTAACTTCATTCCTTTTCCCTCTTCAACATGTCAGGTCTCAAGTTTGAAATGCCACCTAATTGCATTTATTGGCACATTGGCCAAAACTTGCACATTCCTCATCCAATCACATGTGGACAAGTGGCACAATGCCATTTGATGATCTTTTATCCCACATTGCTCAATCTTGCTCATTCTTCCAAGATTTGAATCTATAAATTGGAGACTCTTCTCCTCAATCTTCATCCACAACTCATATGCAAAGTTACTCTCTTCAAGTGAGAATTGATTTTGCTATTTTCATCCACACATTCACAACATCTCAAATTTTGCATCAAGGTTATGCTCAAATCTCTTTGGAGATTTGACCATTTCTCTCATCCAATCAAGCATTTGTAATTAGGAATTGGGAAAGGGCCAATTGCAACATATCATTGGCACCAATTCCCCCATAAGATCTTTAACTTATTTGCTTAATTAGGATTTAATTCAAGTTTCTTGCTTCATGTTCTTCATTTTCCTAATTTTAGCTTAATAGGTGGATTTCATGGGGAATTCCTCAAATCTTTATATGCATATGTGATCTAACACTAACAATGTTCGACTTCCTTGGGCATTTGCAGGTTTAGGGGTTAGCAGATCTCAAAGTGAACACCTTAATCGTCAAAGTCTCGAAAGTCTAAGTTAGTAAATCAGCAAGTTGGTCAACTCAGAGTATCAATATCTTATCACGCAATCAGTCTCACCAAAACCCTGATCACTACATGTCCTAGGATGAAGCTTTCCTGCAATGGACATAAGCATCAGGTACCCCTCATAGTAGTTAGTCTTGGCTAGCGATACGAAGAACATTAACTTGTTTATTTACTTTATCTTGGTCTTGTTTAGACTTATCTTATTGCTCATTCCAAGGACCTCTTGATGATGCCTAAACAAAAACAGGTTTAGAGAGAAAGAAATGGGGCGATGATCATTATCTTTTATCTACTATGCTTGTGGGATACGCTTGTAAAATAACTTAGTTATGCATGTTTTGTTTGGTTTGTAGGGAGGATATTTTAAGTATCTTGTTGACCACATAGGAAAGCTTTGTTTTGTGTGTTTTGGTCCGAGATATTTAGAATGTCTGAGCTACATCCTGAATAAAGTATGAATGCTAAGTGTGAGCAAGAATACTCCTATCTGATTTTTAAGTCAAAGTCCATCACACTAAGTACCACGCCATCCTGGTTCTTAATACCTCAATGCATTGTACCTATGTGTGTTATCAAACATAACACAATTGACCTTTTGAAAATCCCGATTCCTAGCAACGCAAATCATCATCATCATGACTAACTCATTAACTCTGCAATTCTTCTATCTTCTTTCCACAATAATAGGGTATCATAACAGTAATCAAAAACATCGCTCATGCATACATCCTGCATCCACTAGATAGTTAACATTAGAAGAGCATTATATCATATCAATGTCTTGAGTTATGAGGATTAATATAAATTCGTTATTCTAAACATCTTAAGACATCATTACATCATACAACCATTACCATTTGCATCCATTCCCATCATTAATACGCATTATATCATTTAAAGCATGAAAAATACAAAAAGAAATGTATTCATTACATACACTGCATCACATGAACCATAAGGATAGAAACATCTCATAACATCACATATCTGCATTCACATATTTGCATGTACATCAGAAACAGGTAAATCATCTCATATATACATCATCAAAAATACTGTTATGATACAAATCGGATTAGGTGTCCATCAGATACATAATATAACAAGGCCAAATATTGCAGCCTGTATATCAAAAATGAAGTGCAAAACTATCCTGTGATCACAAAGGGGGTGGGCCATCCTGGCTACTGCCCTCCCCATCCCGTCTCTCACCATGTGCCTCTGCTAGCCGCCTCCCTGTCTGCTGAGAAAAGTTGAGCACTCTGCGGTTTGATGGTACTTCCTACTGGTAATGGTGCCGATAGTAATTGGCCTCTCTGATGGCATCCCTATAATCACGGATATCGACTGATCGGCCCTGGGATGTCGAAGCAACACTCTCTAGCTTTCTCCGCCGACCTATCTCCTGATCCCTCTCAGATCTTGTCTGGTCTCTCTCTACTGTTAGTATGGCAACTTGCTATCGGGCCTCATCCCACTCAACTGTCAGAACCTGTGCCTCCCCCTATAATTGCTGAATCAATATGTCACGGGCATCTGGCTGCCCACCTTGCCCTGCTAGCTACCCATCGTGCCTTGCTGGCTGCTCCTATCCTGCCACATGGGGCTGCCCATCCTATCCTATTGCATGCTGCACGGGATCCCTCGAAGGTGACTACTGAGGAGGAGGTAGACCTTCCCAACCCCTGCATGCTGACCTACCTCTTGGTCTACGACATGGAAGCACTGTCCCCGAAACTGTCAATCTCACTGGCAGCCTGAACCAAGCCCTGAACGTCGGAGTCACCTCTGCATCTGCTGGCCCCTGAGCATATGCCCAAGGCCAAGCCACTAATTGCCTAAAAGAGGTCACTGCCTCATCTACTGGAATAGGTTGTCCCCACGCTGTCTCTCTGGCCGAGTGGGCAAAGATAGCCGTGTACTGAGTGTTAGGTATATCCTGCATCTCCCCAAACTATCTGACCACTCTATCTAGAAGATATCTCTCTATCAGCATATGCTCTCGACCCTGCATAAGTCTGTCCTGATGAGCGAAGAAAAGCTGCTCTACATCATCCATCCATGGGCCCATACCCATATACGACCTCCTGATAAATACTGTCATCTCATCAAGAACCTGACGCTAGTGAGCTATGTCATCGATACCCATGTGAGTGAAACGAATCGTCGCCTCACCATACCGCCACACTAAAGGATCATCAATATCTAAGGCAACTAGTGAAACAAATGGATGAAGCACTAGAATACTCTCAAATACCCAAACATGAAGAAGAGTCAATCCGGCCCCTAGAGCCCGACCCTCCAAGTAAGCAAACTCATGCAAGTCCCTGTATAAGGAGGCCAGTAGCACTGGTCCCCAAACATAATGCACTCGGCGAGTGCACATCTGCTCCCATGCTAACCCCCAACCTGGATTGAAATATCGGCCACGCCGATCAGGAGCTACAAGGCCAAAAATAATGGTGGCCACAATCAGGCTATAAGTAGGGGCTATACCCCAGTACTGCTCCAAATCTATCTGACCATCGTAGAGCATAAGCTCCTCCACACCCAGGACACTAAAGCAGGCTTTCCTCCCCTCATCCATATCATAAATCACCCGCTCTCCATGAATAGGTAATCACAGGATACACTAGACATCCACGAGGGTGATAGTGGCCTCACCAGTGGGAAGATGAAAGGACGAGGTCTCGCTATGCCACCGCTTGGACAAAGCATGCATCATACCTAGGTGTGCTCGCATAGGAAGGACGTAGGCAACAAACCATAGACCAAGCATCCCAAGCTGCTCCTGAAGGAATATGTGCATGCCCTACAATCTCTCCAATATTGGCCATCGGTGCTCCCTCGAATGAATAACCTTGGGTGTCTCCTACACAAGGAAAGTACTACGTCAGTTCCCTGAAAAAATTTTGGTGTCCGTGTTACCTTTCGCTTTTGAAACAGCAAAAGCGGCACTGTTTGCAAAGGTGGGGCAGTTTGTAAGTCTCCAAACTGTGCCGTGCAGCTGAGTTAGATAGCAAATATTTCCAAAGTGCACCGCGTGGCGGAGTTAGATAGCTCCTAACCCGCGCGGTGCTGTTTGAGCGGGCGGCCAATTTAAGAAGTTGAAATACCATAGTTCTTAAACTCTGCCGCACGGTGCTCAATGTACCCACGACCCTATATAGGATCGTGTAGGCCAGTTTGGAGAGCTCCCACGGTGCAATATCGCACCGCGTCGACTCGACCATACATTAATGCTATTAAATGCGCGTCAAGCGAGAAAATAAAAAGTGAGATAGGGGTACATACCGCAGGTCTTGTGGTGACTGGTCATTGAAATACTCGTACTCGCTCTGACACATGCAGGGGAAGCTCTCATTGTGCCATGATGTCTAGAACTCAGAGCTCAAATGTCAAAATCTTCAAACGTAGGAGTGCAAATGTTTTGAAAATGACCCCTTAGGGTCTATTTAAGCTCGAAAATTAGGGTTCCTTTTGACCTAATTTGACTTTCTGGAGGGGGTTTCTTGCCCTAATTTCGTTTTCGCCTAACCGAAGGTCATTCTTCATCCCTTCTGGCATTTTAGTGCATTTTTGAGCATTCTCGGGCATTTCTGGCCTGTTGGGCACCTTGTTATCTTTTTTGCAAGATCACCAAAAAAAAAAAAAATTCAAAATTTTCATCCGATCTCTTGAGGGGGCAATATCCACCAATATCCTTCCACTGGGGCAGTAATGGGGCATCTAAAAATCAAGAAATTTTGAACTTTGATCACAATAGTTTATTCTTTGAATCAATGCAACAAGTACATTGCTTCAAAGAGGGGCAAAATGTAGACATGAAAAATGTACAAGCTTGTCTTGGCACACCTGATCCCGATTACTAACAACATTTCCTCTTAAATCACATTCTCAACATTTCATCACATTCTATCTCTTAATCTAATGAATCATTATCTATTTAATTAAGTCATTCTCACCTCCTTTCATTAAATTAATCAGTTTAATTTAATTAACCCCACATTGCTGTTTAATTAAATAAATCATTTTATTTAATTAAAATCTCTAAAGTCCTCCTATTAAATTAAATAAATTAAACCTTATTTTATTTAATCTAACACATTCCTTCTTTATTAAATAAATCAAATCATTTATTTAATGAATCATTTCATCTCAATTTCTAACTTAAATCAATTCATAAATCTAAGTCTAAATTGTCACATCACCTAATTCTTCATTAAATTAATCAATTCCATGATTAACTTAATCCCTCTCACTAAAATCCTCTAGAGAATGCAACTTGCACAATAAATCAATTATTTTGATTTATTAATTCTCCTATTTTCCCTCACAAAGCATCAAAAAGGGAATATTCCTCTTTTGAATTCAAAAAGTCCAAGTGGACTTGGTCCTTCCAACAAGGCATTAAAAGCCTCTTACATGTCCTTGACCTTGAGCCAAGTGACATTAACTTCATTCCTTTTCCCTCTTCAACATGTCATGTCTCAAGTTTGAAATGCCACCTAATTGCATTTATTGGCACATTGGCCAAAACTTGCACATTCCTCATCCAATCACATGTGGACAAGTGGCACAATGCCATTTGATAATCTTTTATCCCACATTTCTCAATCTTGCTCATTCTTCCAAGATTTGAATCTATAAATTGGAGACTCTTCTCCTCAATCTTCATCCACAACTCATATGCAAAGTTACTCTCTTCAAGTGAGAACTGATTTTTCTATTTTAATCCACACATTCACAAAATCTCACATTTTGCATCAAGGTTATGCTCAAATCTCTTTGGAGATTTGACCATTTCTCTCATCCAATCAAGCATTTGCAATTAGGAATTGGGAAAGAGCTGATTGCAACATATCATTGGCACCAATTTCCGCATAATATCTTTAACTTATTTGCTTAATTAGGATTTAATTCAAGTTTCTTGCTTCATGTTCTTCATTTTCCTAATTTTAGCTTAATAGGTGGATTTCATAGGGAATTCCTCAAATCTTTATATGCATATGTGATCTAACACTAACAATGTTTGACTTCCTTGTGCATTTGCAGGTTTAGGGGTTCACAAGAAGTCGACGGATGGGCATGAATTTTTCATTATACGGTGAGAAGATGATATAGAGGCTTAACTTTCTCACTAAGCCACCCTTTGGATACTCACCCAACAAACAACCTAAATTTTTGTTTTCTCAAAGTGAGCATGCACTTTTAGAAAAATAGCTTAGATCTGATCCACATCGTGTTGGACAAATGGTCGAGGCTTGATCCACTTATCTTTATTTTCATTTGTTTTTCTTCCTTTTAGTTATTGGCATTAAATGTTTGTGTATCTTGTTTTGTTACATATTATACACCCTTGTGCATGTCCTTTTGTGCTTATGTCAGTTTGACGTAGGATCTTGAATCTTGGGGGCTTGGTTACCTCCTTGATATTTTTTATCCTAGACCATCTGCATTGATACAATTGCACCCCTCTTGAATTTCTACTTTAGTGTGAGTTTGAAGCAAGTTCATCCTCTCACTAAAGTGGGGGCTAAATTTAGTGTCAAAAAATGTCATCGCTCAACTTGGGAAAGTTTAATGTTAAAATGAACTTGATATCACCTTGATCTAGTGTTGTGATGAATTATACACATCCACATTAGGTCTTGAGCCCCTTTTAAGATAAATAAACCTAACTCTACCTTAATTTAGTGTTGTAAAGTGTATTCATTCACACATTCAGATTAAATTTAGGAGGCTTGTAAACTAAAGTTGACCTAATCTAGTGTTGTAAAGTGTTGCACACATTCATATGGGATTTTGGGCCCTTCTAAGTGAAATAGACCCAATTTTTCCTTAATTTAATGTTGTAAAGTGTATTTATTTATACTTTCACATTGGATTTTGGGCCCTCTTGCATTTATAACCTTTAAATCAGCATTAATAGGGGCCTAAGACCCTATATTGTGCATCCCAAGGCATATTTTAATCAAAATCTTGACATAGACCTCATATAAACTTAATTTCTCATCACCCTAACACTTTCTCCCTCCAAAAAGGCCTTGTGGGACCCATCACCACCTTGGCCATTTGAGTCCTAGCAGGTGGGAACCCATATGCCACAGGTGGTAAATGAATCCCATTTGGCTTCTTTTTGAGTTTTGAGTGGGAAAACAAGGTTTTAAATTCAAATTTCTTCTATGTTAGCCTTTGGGATCTAATAAATGATCATTTGGATGTATTACCTATATAAACAAGGTCTCAAATCATCATTTCATTAAGCCTTCATGTTAGCAAGTCAAGCACTCAAGAATTAAGCATTCCAAGACATTACAAGATCATTAAGAGAGCATTCAAGATCATTTCTAAGGCACTCAAGGGTAGAATTCTTCATCAATTGTTGTAGCAATTCAAGATCTATCATCATGTCAAGATTATCAAGCATCAAGCATGTTATTGAGCTAGTGTTGTGATTTAGCATTGTAGATCAAAGATCAAGCATTGTTCTACACCTGTTCTCAAGATCAAGATGTACATCCTTCATGGCCATTTCATGTTGAGTTACAAATTTACAAGAAATCATTTACAAGACATCATTCAAGGTACTATTGTCCATGATTAATTTTCTTTGTTTCATGTTTCATGTTTCTTGCCTTCATTTCATTATCTCATCATTTGGTTTAATTACCTACAAGGGATTTGACCAAGACAACCCCATATTCCCTAACAATCAACTCTCTCTCTCTCTCTCTCTCTCTCTTTGTGTGATTGCAGATATAGGTCCTTTGAAGACTTGAAGATCCTTTGAATATTAGGCTGCAAGGTTGAGAGAAGTTTTCAATCCATGACAAGGTTGTCATCTTCACAAAAAGTCATCTACAGGTCTGAAATCAGTAGTTTCAAATCTGAAAACAAAGTGGATCAGAAAGAGTAAAAATTGAAGACCAGTTTCAAACCTTGAAGTTCTAGAAAACCCTAACTAGAATCATTCACCAGTCCTAGTGAATGAATGTTGTAGGCACATAAAATTGACCTAGGCCTGTGAATTCGATTTTCTCCATATTTCTTCTTAACATAATTAAAATGTTTAATTATGTCCTTTTGTCCAAATTCATGTATTAATTAAATAATTCTTAATTATTTAATTAATTCACATCTTTTATTCCTCCTAACTATTTAAATAAATAAATTACATTTATTTTATTTAAATACACCACTAATCCCTTATGTCCTCTTTAATTAAATAAATTATTAAATTTTTTTAATTAGTCCACTATTTCATCTTGATTATTTAAATAAATAAACTCTGTTTATTTATTTTTTTAAATACATCTCTAATTCTAATGTCTTCTCATAATTAAATAAATTCCCCACAATTTATTTAATTACTGGTCACTTCATCCATTTACTCCACAATTAAATAATTAGAATTAATTATTTAATTGTCTTATTGACTGTTCCTCTAAATTTAAATAAAATCATTTATTTAAATTTCCCACTTGGCAATTTCCCTCTTTCCAAGTAAATAATTTTAATTTATTATTTACTGTCACATGGCCCCACCACTTTTGAATTAAATTAATTTTTAATTCAAAAGTCAACTTTCCCTCTCATAAATCAAATAATTTTTAATTCCCTCCAGTTTCCTCAAAATTTGTGCCCAATATCCTCTTGTCACATGCAATTCTGACCCTTGATTTGATTTTCTCAAAATCCAATCTCATCCATTTACTTTGTATTGTTTCCCTAACCCTAATTAGGGGTTGTCACATGCATTTACAACCATTGATCTTAGAGCATCTTTCATCTTTCAATCTTGGCCATTCATCTAAAATTGGCTTTTCTATAAAAAGGCAATTTTAGTCTCATTTTGACATCTCATCTACATCTACATCTCTTGACATCTACACTTGACATCTTATGCTTCAGACTTTACATTTTAGGCTAACATTGTCATTTTGCAGGTTTCTCTATTGCATGTAGAATTTAGTTTCACTTGCATTTCTCATATAAATCTTTCAATATTTTCTAGGTCATGGTCATAGGTATATTTTCTCACAAAAATCTGAGGGAAAACATCATTTTGCAGCAAATGGAGAAGGGCTATGGAGGTGATTCATGGAGGTCTTAAGGGCTTTCGTAACATTGTTCTTTATTTTACATTATTTCCTCCATTGTTCTTCATAGTTAAGCTAGGGTTTTATTTATATTTTGATTTAAAACTAACTTGGAAATTTACCCTCAGTTACATTGGTGAACTTGACACTCGTTTTTGTAATTTTCGTACAGTTTTTTTGGCTTTTTTGCCGGTACAGGTATGGAGAGCTGGAATCGCACCTTTTTGAGATGCAATTGCTCTATCACAATGCATTTGCTTTGTAGAACAATGCAACCACCATCTTGAGCCGCATTCGATATTGCAAACGACGCATATGCTCTATCGCAGTTCATTTGATAACCCGAATGATGCATCTGCCTGTGCATTCCAGCTTTTGGCTCTGCGATGCATTTTTTTTGCAAAATGATGCATCTACCTATGCATTCCAGCTTTCAGCCTGAAGATGTAGTTGCTCTGTTGAGACACATTTTCCTGGTAAAATTTTCTTTTCAAGTTTTTACAGAATTTCCAGATTTTCTCTTTTTTGTTTATTAGATTAGAGGTTTTGGGGTTACTAATATTCTATTTGCAGCATGTGGCAAGGAGTCTAATCTTTGTTTGTTTGTAATTCTTTTCACAATCTTAAATCAAACAAACAAATCAAAAACTACAATTTGCATCTACATTTCATGAGGATAAAATGAACATGCATATTCACTCATGGGTTTAAAATGAACACAATCTTGCATTTTAACTCATAAGACTTAAAATGAACATGCACTTTCATGACATGGGCTTAAAATGAACATTGTTGGTCTCATATTGAGTTAAAGTTTAAAAAGAACAAAATGTTTGAGGTGTTTCCCCATATTACAATTTTGATAACTAAAATACACAAGTGTCTCCACTTTGTAGCCCCAACTCAATAATAGAAGTATCATCTCCCCTTGTGCACTTGTGTGATCCTGGGTGCAAGAGAAACTATTATTGATTCTAGGAACTGGGACTTCCTTGGTGGGAAAAAGTACTCACCCCAAGGTGACTCAAATCGGCAATGAAGCTCTTTAGCTGAGCTACTCCCAACTAGTATACAAATGTGAATCCTAATGGAAAACTTAGGATTACGAGTGCGGATGTGTCAAACAGACAAGTCAATTCCCCAAAAACCCTATTGAGCATAACCTCTTCAAGCTAGAATTCCTCCTTATCGGAACTAATCTTTCCTCATGTGTGGCCACTCGAATAGGTGCCTGAACTAAAAAAAATTGTGTAGAAGCTAAAAACCCTATCTATTCATTGGTGTAGCAACGGTCATTTTCAAGGCATCCACATTCTTGCAGTTCTTAGTGGAGGTGAAAAACCTGCCATGGGAGATTCATGGGGGCTTGAAGCTTGGTTGACCCAAGAAGTGAGTCCAATGTAAGGGGGAGCCTATGTGGCCAAGCTTCTAAATCACCCATTAAGAATAAGTGCCGCTGGGGAAACCCATGTGGAATCTAGAGAATATAGTCCTTTCCAACCCTAGGATAGTGCTTGTTTTCAAAAAATTCAAAGACAATATGTTTGCCAAGTGTTTTTTTTTAACCAATGAACAATTAAACACCTTTTACGAATCTAGAAAACACTCTCAAACTGAAAAAATCCTCAAAAAACTACCAAAATTGCGAACAAAACCAAACTTTTTTCATCCTGCAATGCATTTGATACATTCTACACCACATTTGACATTCTGAACCACATTCGAGACTCTGTGAGTTGCATTCGCTCTACTAAACCTCATTTGCTAAGTTAAACAACACATTCGCTTGTTCTGTAATGCAATTGATTTCCTGAGCTGCATCTGTGACCTACAACACCACATTTGCTAAAAATAAGATGCACTTGATCCTCTGCAATGCATTTGACACCTAAAATGACGCAATTGCCTATGAACTGGAAAAACCACTATCACTATAAAAAACACATGAACAAATATTTCCAAACTATTTTCAAACGCCTTTTCTTTGGAGTCTCTATCCAAAACCATAAAAATAATTTCTCAAATCCTCCATCCTTGCATTTTTAGTTTGCATTTAGTTTGCCATAGGTCTACCATTACACCTTTTTTCAGTTGCACCTTAGGTTTCACTATCATTTTTAGCATACATAAACTCATAAGTCCTCATTTTTCAAACTTTAGAATAGGAACCCTTGCCATAATTTGCCAAATCTTTTCCTTCAAAAGTAGGTTGTCATTGGACTTAATCAAAATCATTTCTTTTAGTCTTTGTTCCTTTGTGAGCTATTTCCAGCTCATCAGTCTAGTGTGGAAACCTCACTTTGTCACCTTGTCATTTAGTCCTTCAAACAAGTCCCTTGACACTCCAAAATTTAGACATTGACCAAAATTTGTATGGTTGAGTATACCTTTCCTTAAGTCTATAGAACTCCTTGCATTTACATTAGAAAACCTTTGGTCTCCCTCATTTTAGTCCTCATTAGTCTCATTGCATTTGACATTTCCCTTTAGACAACATTGTCATTATAACATTCCTTATTCAATCAAAAATCCAAAAACATAGTATCATATCATTTGCATATATAGCCTTGATCATCCTCCATCCTCCCCCATTTGAGCAAGACTTATATGGTTGAAACAAGACTACAAATAAAAAGGAGACAAATGGATCCCTTCAGACAAGACAATAACCTTTATAATTTCCCTAATGACATGAATGCAAATACGAACATGGGAAACTATTTCATAAATCCATTCAGTGACATGAACATTCCATCTTCCTCACACAACCTTTCAAACCATTTATACATGGAGATGAAAATAGACAAGAATTTATGGAAGACATAGAAGTTGCTGCACAAAATCTTGAAGTGGCCTCCTCTGTGAAAGGATTAATCCTACAAGATTTAGACAGATATCTAGCCATGCTCCTAGAACAAGGGGCTAGGTTTCCAAGAGGATTTGACATTAATATCTTAAGAGAAACATCCCCTGATCATACCACTCAAATAAGTTAAACACAATCAACACCACCACATGATGCAAACAATACCTCCATGGGAGCCACAACACAAAGTGCCACACATACCATTAATGCTACCTCCATTGGTGCTACCATCACCCAAACCATAACAAACACATCCAATGTGGTCAATGCAATGTCTATTGGAGGAACATCAACCTTCACAAATGCCACATCACATTCAATTCCACAACAAATATCCACAATTCCATCATAAACTGTTGGATCAACATTTGGGGCTTCAACTAACACTATGGGAACCAATACATCAAACCTCCTTGGAGCTTCATCTAGTGCCATGGGAATGACATCATCAAACCCTTCGATTGGATCTTTAGCTAATGCTATGGAAATAAACTCATTAAACCCCTTTGGGAGGAATAAGAGATGATTTTCCATTTAAGGATTCCAACCAAATGTTAATACTTCATCACAAGTCAACACCACCACCAACATTCCCCAAAGGAAGAATACAAACATTCCACATGGTCACATCTACTGATTCAGACAAGGTAATCAAACAACACAACACATGATTTCATTTGGACATCAATACATTTCATGTCAGCAAACTCCACAAATACCAACCAACACTACTATAATGCACATTCCCACATACACATCTCATATCCATACATAATCACAACAACACATTCCCACCCAAAACACTCAATATCAACAAAATCCAAATATTTCACATGCTTCAAAACATCACATCCCAAACCAAAATATCCCATCATAGCAAGTGGGAACTCATGGAATACCGCTTACCAGCATGTGTGATGCTACAAATAACCCCATCGTGGATGCACTCACAACTCAACTTGCAGCTTTGTAGAAACAAGTGGAAAACTTGCACATGTCCAACAAAAAGGATCACCCATCATATGACTTATGTCTATATCATTTTGACAAAAACTTGTACATGCCACCATTCCCACCAAGATATATGGTGCCAAACTTCTCTAAATACAAAGGAAAAACTAATCCCATCGAACACATCAGAGAATTCACAACCAACTACATGGATGGGGCCTATGAACATACTTATCTGATGAGACTCTTTCCTAGGAGTCTTGTAGGTCACGCACTTGAATGGTTCTCGTAGTTACCTAAAGGAATAAAATCATGGGATGAATTAGCCAACAAGTTTGTCGACAATTATGCCTATAACATTGATACAGACATCAACATTTCCTCATTATCTAGACTTACTCAAGAAGAAATAGGCGAGACATTTATTCCATTTTTCCAAAGATGGAGAACTTTAGCAAGTTGATGTCTTGTGGAAATTCTAGAAAAAGAAAAGGTCACCATGTTTGTGCAAAATCTCCTTGGACCACTAATATATGGGCTATAGGTCCATTGTTGCAACACTTTCATTGACCTTGTCGAAAAGGGAGTTCAACTCAAAAAAGCACTAATTGCAAAAGGTGAACTCAAATATGGCAGTAACAACACCAACACAGCCATAAACCCAAATGCTCCAATTGACAAAAACAAATATTGGGTCAAAAATAAACATATCACCAATGATGGAATTGTTGATGCAAAAATAGTAAATGCGACGGGTCCTACAATTACCCTTAAAGGAGTTCAATCCCAAAATACACTAGTGACCACACCAACACCCACCACTAACGCCATTGAAAACAATCCCATCCAATCAAACCAAAGATAACCACGCCAAACCAGACAATTTCAAAAACACACATACACCCCCTTGGGTGAACCAATCAAAATTGTCCTCAAGAAGCTTATCCAAAATGGTATCATCACATTAGAGGACCCCCAACCATATGACCCTGGTTAGTTCAAACCATCATGGTGAGATGACAATGCATTATGTGATTACCATCACATAAAAGGGCATAAAAATTCCTCCAGTAGACAATTGTGAAATCTTATACAAGATCCTATTGAAAATCGTACCGTCAAATTCGATGATCAATAATTTGCTTCTAATTCAGACCATACTATTCATAAAAACCCACAATAGGATCATGGTTCGGGTAACCCCTCGATGTCCAGTGCAAAGAATAATGACAATCAAGCCAATTACACATGAGCTGCCTTTAACTATTCTAGTGGACCCATCATTTATCACCTCCGTGTTGCTGACGAATATGTCAATACCATCACCATCAAGAAAACTCTGGAGTGTAATGTCACTACCTATAGAGGCAAGGTTACCATACCAAGTCCTTCTGCTAGATAGCCCAAGATCATAATACTGAGTCCCTCTACAAAACCATTGCAACCCAATGGAGAATTTAATCTTGTTGAACAATTGAACAAAACACCCGCCCAATTCTCAATTCTCGAGCTGCTTCGCATTTAGCCCATACACAAGGCCATATTGGACAAAGTCTTGCAGGAGTCTTTTCTAGTAACTGACATTGATGTCAACCATTTTGAAACCATGGTCGAATACTTGACTTCCCCTCATCTTATCACCTTTTCAGACCTCGATTATTCCTCACCAAAGCCATCTCACAATGATGCACTGCATATCGAAATCATCATCCATAAACATAAGGTTAGATGAATCTTAGTAGATGGCATAGCAGGATTGAATATCTACTCTCTAAAACTAGTTAAAGCTCTTGGTTTCTCTGATGCTTGTGTGGATGCTACAAAAATAATTGTCATAAAGGTGGATGATGATGAGGAATGCTCTTCTAGGGGTACTATCACACTTCCAATTTGTGTGGGGCCGGTCATCATAGATACAACATGTCAAAACCTAGATCTGAACTACCTTACAACGTATTTCTTGGTCGACGTTGGTTCCATGCTTTAAAGGCCATATCCTCCACTTACCATCAATGTTTGAAGTTCCCCTTTGATGGCACTGAAATCACCATACCAAGAGATCCTGACCCTTTCCAATATTGGACCAATTTGAGAGCTACTTCTGAACACCAAGTGCCCATCAACCGTGAGGCTTCAACATCCACCTCATCCAAATACATTAATCCATCCACACTCAACAAGCCATCCACATCCACTCCTTCGACCTCCACCATACGAAGTGTTGATCCCAATATCAAGATCCAAGATGTCAGTTGTGGAGAATACAAACTAAACACAACCTATCGTATCACAACAATACCCAAGCCACAAAAAGTTTATGGTCAGCCTTGTTTCACAGTGGAGCCCAAAAAGACTTTTTAGGTCCCACCGACAATGACCTTCACACTATGGGGGGACATGAATGATGAAGGCATTGCAGACATAGCCAATTGGATCTACAAAGACCCAGAAGAACTAACATTGCTACCAATACACATATATGGCAAAGGCTATGACATATTGAACGCACTAACCAGCATGGAGAACAAGGCAAACATAACTCAGCAAAATAGATTTGAAATGGTTTTTGATTTAAAGAGTTGGGACCAAACTGAAAATAGCAGAAACATAATAATGGACCAGTGCCATAAAAATGGGCTATGGAGTCATATAACTAGCATTCATCTTTCAGTGTTGAACATGCTCTCAAGGTCTTGCAAATGTTGTCACATTATGACAACCAGACCATTGAAGCTTTCTCTGATAACTCTTCTTATAAATCCACTTGAAATATAACACTCTTGTCACATTTGTCAAAGCAATTACACTCTCCCTGAACAATAGGCAATAATAAATGCAGCTTGTGCTTTATTAAAGCAATTACATCATTCATAGAATAGAAGGAAACATAAGATGTAACTCAAATAAAGCAAATGTGCATGAAAAGACTCAGACAATTTTATTATTGAATCCAAAAGAGCATTGCAGTTCAGCCATGGAGGCAATTATTAGCTAAAATAAACATAAAAGAATAATTCATAACACACACTCTCAGATTAAATGACTAACAGTCATATTTCCCCCTAGCTTTACAATCTACCCATAGCTTCTGCCTGACTTGCAGAGCTTTCAAAAATTGGAACCCTTTACAATGACAAAAGAATGAGAATATATAGAAAACAAAAGAAACCAAGAGCAGCCCTAAACTTGATCTACAAATGCCACCTGGAAGACCCATTTCTATTGAACAACAAACTGAAAAGAATCTCTCAAAACTACCTTTGCTCATCATTGCTTTGAAACAGAAAATCTGCCCATGTGGAGAATTTCATCATTTAACCTAGCTACTGGAAAATACCTCTTGCTTATGAAAATTCTATTTTTTTTCTCTTTTACAGTGCTGCACTTTATATTCATCCAAATATTAAAGTTTTGCAACTTTAATATTTATCCCTTTTACTTCCAGCATATAATAATGTATGTTTATAAAGTGACAAAATTCACTTTATCCCTAGTGCATGTTTAATTTATTCCCAGCCAAAACACTTCACCTTGCCACTTCATGAAAATATTTGCTTTCCGTGAAAGCTCTATACTCACCATTTACCTATGGTTGAAAACAATTTATGCTTGGGTACTTACCTTGCTGCACCTCATGTTTATTTTGAGCAAAGAATATTACTTTCCTAGTGAGTATTCACTTACTTGCCAAGCAAAACAAAAATGCCTGTGTATTTCACTTTACATGCATATCTTTAAAATTTAACTCACTAGGCACACTTATATTTTGAAATCATTTCTTAATGAAAACAATTAAAATGTAAGCACATAACTTTTCACGTGGCACCATTTTAATATTTAAAATAAGCCCATCTTCAAAAGTAAAGGCATTTAACTATTTACCTTGGGCTAGTGAAATATTTTCCCACACCATTTACCTCTACCATATTTAAAATCAATGGACAATAAACCAAGTGAAAACCCCACTTAGGAAAATTTTACTTTTCCTATGCTTTTGAAAATGTGTGGGCCCACCACACACATGAGCAAAGACCATTTAAACTACCCATGTGCTTGCACACCTCACGGGACATGCGATGACCTCATCTTCAATTGTGTGAGGTTGGCGAGGTGGGGCTCAGGTTGAACCATGTCCTTCATTTCCCTGTCCGTCGATGATCAAACCTTCGTGCCCTAATTCCTCCCCTTTGGTTCATCTGGTTCTCTCGGCCTCCTCTCCAAACATTCCACTCATCTGCCTCAAAAACGTGCCCCTCCATCAAGCTCCTCTCCAAACTTGCCACTGATCCGCCTCATCTATGATTAGGGCATCCCATTTGTAGGCCGCGGGCTTCTTCCCACTGTGGATAAGCTCCTAGTAACCAATCATTCCTTCATTTGAGTGGGCAGTGAGGAAGACGGTAGAGGTTTAGGAGTTTTGCCCCCATTTGGCAAATCCATCCGCCTGAAATTTTATGAAACCTTTTCAATGCATTCATCTTGTCCATATCTTGCAATGTTGGCGCCTGGAAATTTCTAAATTCCCTTTCAATTCCCTTATCTCAGCTTCCATTCACCCGTTCCTGTCTCATATTGCCCAACATTTCACTATAAATGCAATTTCTCTATGCACCCATGCGTGTGTTTTCTCATGTGACATTCACTTGGAGATTAAAGTCTTTAAAACTCATCTATTTTGTGTATGTTGTCTCGTTTCGTGGCTTTGATGGATCTCCATACCTGGCGCGGGTTTCCCTCTAGTGGTTGCGCCTTGTTCCATAGCTCCCGCACCATATTTCTACTAAAAAGCATTTGCTGGAAAATTTCTAATGCCCCTCCACCCGTAATATTGGTGTTCCATGAGACTACACTGAAAAGGCGTCCTCCATTGTTTTATTCTCTATCCTCCATTGGCAAGTCATGCCCTCCTCATTGCAAATTTCATTTGTTTAAAATTTTCTAAGGAATCTTCAACAATCCATTTTGGGCGCACTCAATTCAATGATGCCACTCCATTCATTTGGTATGCATGCTACCAACAGATAGCTCGTTGGTTCCTTGCCTCTTCATTCTTATTGGACCCCTCCACTCGCTGCATAGGGAAAAAACAAATATAGCCCATAACTTTCTTGGTGCCATACCTTATATTGCAGAGTTCGATCTCTTTAGAAGGAAGTTGACTCAGTTTTGGTATTGTTTTAACAGCTCATGGTGGCATATTCACAATAGCAGACAAGCACTTTGCATACCTCAAGCATACCTGAACCAAAGCGTATTATCCCCTTTTTACAAGTGAGGTGGGGAGGACGTTGCCACAGGATCTGTAAATAACTTGCCATCTACAAATTGTATTTGCCTCTTGCAACATCCCCTTTCAGTGTACTATAGCCACTCCCAAGCTGTCCACAGATTGTTACTACCAAACACAACTTCCTCCATACCACTCCATCAACAAACATTTAACTTTGGCTTTAGATTGCATATTGATGAAGTTTACCTTCAATGCCTTTAATTTTCCTAGCAATTTCTTCAAAGAAACATGTACAAGTGCCTTCATAATTATGGAAAAAACTAACAATATTCTTCATAGGAGTGGAGTCGAGAAACCAAGATTAAAGAATACCTCAAACCCTTATGAATTATTTTCATAACTCAATTTAGTTCTTTCTCCCAATAGTGTAATGATGCCTAATGTATCTTATTTCAAATGTTAACACCTTCTTTACATAGCAACCTTACTTCTCGTTAGCATTGCCAAATATATACTCAAGAGAACACACCTCAATTCTTTCATGAATGTAAACATAGGACTTCCACATGAATGCCCTATTCCAAGAAAGTCACGTGAAGTAACTGCAAAATTGTAGAACTCGCCATTTCTCAATTGTATAATGCATGTCGAGAACAAATGTGGACTCAGCTAAAAAAAATCATTTTCAAACAAGTTTCATACTCAAATCATCCTAGGACAACTTCTGGATGCATTTGAAGTGAAATGGTAAACTGGGTTGCCATTAAAAATTTGCTTTCACACTTTTGTAGAATGGTAGAAACCAGCCAAGTGGGCTCTGGAATCAGTTTGGAAAACTGGTCAAACAACTTCCTAGAACCATATAAACTTGTAGACATGTAGTCATTTGACCCGAGAAGACAACACAACAAACAATTCAAAAAAAGGAAACCCAAGGCACCGGATATTAATCCACAAATTCGCCTACTCAAACTTTCTGAAACAACAATCTGTTCAGAATCAACTAAAGGTCACCCAATTGCTATTTTGAAAATATAACAAATCAAATCTTGGTGATCTGCCACCGAACACAGTAGATCATTTGGGTACCCTGAGCATGTGTGAAAAAGGAATTTTCTTGAACCATCATTGATCAAAAGATATTGACGCTCAAATTTGGGCTCTCAGAAAGGTTTCTAAAAGTGCAAATGCAAAACTGAAGAAATTGCATTTGGTTTCTATTTGTTAAAAATAGCAAATTAGATCATGAGGCTCTGAAAAATGACATACGAGCTCATCTTGGTAAGAGGAATACAGAACAACATTCGTTCTGAATTGAAAGTCATCCGGTTGCAAAATGCAAGCTCAAATGGGAGGCTACTTTGCAAAACTGAATGTTTGCAAACAACAGAAAAGTGTCAAAACCCTTCAGCTTCACTTTTCCAAACTTTAAAAAAACTCATTGTGGGAAGCTAAAAAAGGACATGGATATTCACATATGTCAATTGAATATGTCTACCAAGGGGTTTTGCATGAAAATCATCAGGGTTCAAATTACAAGCCTCCAAAGTGGGTCACTCAGACAGATTCTTCAGGTGCACTTCTGAAAGTGTAGAGGCAAAAAATTTGAAATGGGCACTTCAAATTTGTAAAATTTAAGAATGCCATGAGTGGCTCTAACTGGGGATGTATGCCCCCTATGGGCATAGCAAGATTCCCGATCTCTGGGGAGTAGACCAAATACTGAGTCCATTTGGTGTCCTCAAACTACCCCTTTATTCATTCTTTCTTTTTCAACTTCATTTGGTGACCCCGGGCCACAAAATAAAAAATGGGAACAACATCTACCTCTGTCAAACATAATTCTACAGAAAGAGTTGATCTCCCTCAACTGATGCTTTCCTTTGCCACACCATAACAATATGAGTGACAACAGTTGTGCAAACAACAATACCAAACTGCACTTGTGCAAGTGAAAACTTGTTACCTATTCAACTCTGTCATCAAGTGGCAACCAAATCAGATAGGCCACATCACTGTCCATCATTTCACTTTATGATTTTATATCAAGCGGCAACACTTGAAACTGGTGATCAAGATCACATGAAAATACAGTCTTATCACATTCATTAGCCCCTTCAGAATGATCATGTTCAGAGGAGACATCATGGCTGAAAAGCAACATGCAATCATCTTGTGTGTTGAGAAAAAATTGCTCATACATTTGTATCTCCTCCAACTGAAAAACATCACAGGTTGGATTGCCATCATCCAAACACCACAACCCAAACACATTATCATGTGTTTCAAGATTCTGAAAATCAAGTTATCAACACTAAAAGTACTTTCATCTTCATTCACATCATGACATTCAGCAAAAACATCAACCTCCAATGCATGAGCAATGTTTGCTATCTCAACATCACACATGTTGTTAAATTCATCCTTCATACCACTATGCAAGTTGATATGGAATGCTTCAACTAAAGATTCAGCTAACCCTGAACTAAGAGTCTCACATGGACTCTTCATAACATATTCACTGTCTGAATCATTTTGGATGCTATCATCTTCAAGATCAACAAGATCAGCAAAAAAACCTTCATGTGCATTATCAGTTGATAGGCACATTGATCTATGTGCCAAAGACTCACTATCAACTTAAACTTGTTCATCAACAATAGAGCTAAAACCTTCCTTTCTTTTGACACCAATGCATTCCTTATTCAAAGGAGACATATCTATTTGCAAACTATGAAGACAAGAGAGATCATCAAAACAATATCCACATTCAATCTCATACTAACTGACATCACACCCACTACTATCTACATCATATGTCTTCTCGACACATTGATCAAAAGATCTTCAATTTCAACACAATCCAAAAGTCCACCAAATTTTTTCACATTATCTATGGATGATAATGCCAATTCTAGATCCATGTGATTTTCACTATGCACAACTTGATCATTCAAAACTCAATTCCTTCCTTCATCACTGTGCACATTATCATTCTTTTCATGTGCAGGTGACATTTTCATTTCTGCTTCATATAAACAATCATGGACAACAAAGATATAAATAGGTTCATCAACATCTTCATCACTTCTAGCAGTACTATGCTCATGATTAGCAAATTGAACACATATATGTTCATCCTTAGATTCTTCATCATTGACAGAATCAACAGCCTCCGTTGATGTCAAACTTGAACTACATTCCAAGTTTGTCTCAAGCGTAAATGGATCATTCACTTGTGAGTAAGTGACTTCATCAGTATCCATATCGCTATATCCTTTGTGTGAAGAACATACCTCTAAGTCATTCTCATAAGAGCTTTCATAATCATCAGAAGAGAAATCAGTTTGGCTTTCACCATCATCTTTATCACAAAAAGACTTATCACCATACAGACCATGCTCAGATTCTTCAGAGTGAGTGCTTGAACTTTCATCTTCAATGTCTTGTTTAATAACTTGAGAAGTCATCAATAATTGTATTATCTTCACTGACCGAAACATGACATGGAATCATGTCTTTCATCTCTTCTATTTCTTCATCATTCAAGGTATTATAAGAAAAACATTTATGCATATTTATCTTGTCATCATCCCATGTATCTTACTCTTCATCACTGCTACAAGGATCAACATATATGCTGATTGTAAGTTGATTACAATTAATGTCCTCATTCATACAATAGGTATCTTCATTTTCCGATACATTCTTTTTATTCTTGTGTATCATGTTCTGATTTTCTTGAATATGACAACTACTACCGTCACTTTGAGGCACCACATTTTGATGAAATTCAACATGGAGTTCATTAGGACTTGTAGATTATGATGATGGAGAAATTGGATCAGCAACATAATTACCCTCTTGAAAAGCACTTTTATTAACTGATCCATGAGTTCTATTTTCCTAAGGTGTGTCAGGAGGACCAACACTCACAGCCCTATGTCCTTTCATCATTGAGTATCTCAAATTGTTCTCAATATCTATAGCCATCTGACATGCTTGGTGTAGGGTTGTAGGCTCTTTATCCCTCAAGAGATAACTCATCTTTTTGTCAAATGCTCCTAAATATACGATCAAACATTCAACATCATTTGGCCTTATTTCTTCAGGAATCTCTCTTATGATCTTTGAAAACTTGAGGTTAAAAGATGGGACTAACTCATCTTTCCCTTTCTCCATGTTCATGAACCTTTTCCTTATCAAAACAGGGTTAATCCTTTCTCCAAACTGCTCCATGAACACTTCCTTGAACTCTTCCCATGAATGAACGGAAGAGGCTGGTAAATAAGAGAACCACTCTCTTGCATCTCCTCTCAAGGACTGAACAAATAACCTCATGATCACATCCTCATGATCAATCTCATAATCATCCATCACATTACTGAACTCTTGTAGATGTTTATTTGCTGATTAAGACCTATCACCAATGAATCTTGGTAACTTATTTCTGACTTTAGCTAGAATTTCATTTGGGTAACCACTAAGGCTATTGAAATTGATAGCTTTGTATCTTCCAGTGCTGAAACCAATTTGAGAATTTGGCTAGGATTGATCACAGACCGTAGTTCCATCTAGAACCATACTAGGGTGCATGTATTGAGGCATCTTGATATGCCTTTTCTCAAATTTTTACATATCAACTCTTCAATTGATCAATCATTGCCCTATTTCTATCTTTCATAATGATCTCAGAATATTACAATGCATAATTCCAATGTATCTAAGCCTAAGATCTACTTGGGAAAATTTAAAGCAAACATACTTCTCCAACAAAATACATAGGCTGCAAATTACAATTCAGAAGTATGCAGATTAAATGTTACTATTCTTTCCCTCTCTTAGTGCTAATCACTCAATAGGGAACCAAATTTTTGTCTAAGATGTTCAAGTATGGTTTTCATATACAATTTTCTTGAAAACCAAGAGTGAAGAATACCTGGAAACTTTGCAGCTGCTACAAGTTGTCTTCCTGATTGGTATATTTGTAGATCTGGAACTTTCTTCAAATTTTAACAGGTTCTATTAAAAGAGTCGCCACCTCTTTTCATAGAGGACTGAACTTCAAGTAGTATGAAGTTCTTTCACATGTAAACTTATTTTTGAGTTCCTTCCACCAGTAGAGCACCACAGATCATGTAATCTTATGGTTCACTGCACAAATATTTCTCCAGGCTTGAACTCCTTCTGTACTTGAACTAAATTTAGCATGGAAAATCATTTAACTCTGTGCAATGACTCTTAAGGCTAGATTTTGCAATCAAAATTTTCTCAAATTCTCCCCAGCGGAGTCGCCATTCTATTGGTGTTTTAATTTTCCAGCTAGGCTTTGAAACTCTCTAAGAGGCAGCCAACCTCTATATTAAAGAACCACAAAGGCTAGTGGCCAACTAATAGGAAATAGAATTGACACACATTTCCCTTGTACTTCAGGCTCTGTAAGACCTAGGGGGGTAACCCTTTAGCAACATCTAAAAATCTAGACACACAAGTAACAAGATGTTGCTTAATAGATAATTCTCTCACATAAATATGCTGAGAAACCTAAAATATCACTCAAAATTGGCTAACACCTTGAGTTAATTTCACTAACCAGCATGGAGAACAAGGCAAACATAACTCAGCAAAATAGATTTGAAATGGTTTTTGATTTAAAGAGTTGGGACCAAACTGAAAATAGCATAAACATAATAATGGATCAGTGCCACAAAAATGGGCTATGGAGTCATATAACTAGCAATCGTATTTAAGTGTTGAACATGCTCTCAAGGTCTTGAAAATGTTGTCACATTATGACAACCAGACCATTGAAGCTTTCTCTGATAACTCTTCTTATAAATCCACCTAAAACATAACACTACTATCACATTTGTCAAAGCAATTACACTCTCCCTGAACAATAGGCAATAATAAATGCAGCTTGTGCTTTATTAAAGCAATTACATCATTCATAGAATAGAAGACAACAAAAAATGTAACTCAAATGCAGCAAATGTGCATGAAAAGACTCGGACAATTTTATTATTGAATCCAAAATAGCATTACAGTTCAGCCATGGAGGCAATTATCAGCTAAAATAAACATAAAAGAATAACTCAAAACACACACTCTCAGATTAAATGACTAACAGTCATATTTCCCCCTAGCTTTCCAATCTACCCATAGCTTCTGCCTAACTTGCAAAGCTTTCAGAAATTGGAACCCTTTATAATGAGAGAAGAATGAGAATATATAGAAAACAAAAGAAACCAAGAGCAGCCCTAAACTTGATTTGCAAATTCCACCTGGAAGACCCATTTCCATTGATCAACAAACTAACAAGAATATCTCAAAACTGCCTTTGCTCATCATTGCTTTGAAACAGAAAATCTGCCCATGTGGAGAATTTCATCATTTTACCTAGCTGCTGGAAAATTCTGTTTTTGTTCTCTTTTACAGTGCTGCACTTTATATTCATCCAAATATTAAAGTTTTGCAACTTTAATATTTATCCCTTTTACTTCCAACATATAATAATGTATGTTTATAAAGTGGAAAAATTCACTTTATCCCTAGTGCATGTTTAATTTATTCCCATCCAAAACACTTCACCTTGCCACTTCATGAAAATATTTTCTTTCTGTGAAAGCTCTATTACTCACCATTTACTCGTGGTTGAAAACAATTTACACTCCAGCACTTACCTTGCTGCACCTCATGTTTATTTTGAGCAAAGAATATTACTTTCCTGGTGAATATTCACTTACTTTCCAAGCAAAACAAAAATGCCCGTGTATTTCACTTTACATGCATATCTTTAAAAATTTAACTCATTGGGCACACTTATATTTTGAAAGCATTGCTTTATGAAAGCAATTAAAATGTAAGCCCATAACTTTTCATGGGGCACCATTTTAATATTTAAAATAAGCCCATCTTCAAAAGTAAAGGCATTTAACTATTTACCTTGGGCTAGTGAAATATTTTCCCACACCATTTACCTCTACCATATTTAAAATCAATGGACAATAAACCAAGTGAAAACCCCACTTAGGAAAATTTTACTTTTCCTATGCTTTTGAAAATTTGCGGGCCCGCCACACACATGAGCAAAGACCCTTTATACTACCCACATGCTCACACACCTAGCTGGACTTGGGATGACCTCATCTTCAATTGTGCGAAGTTGGCAAGGTGGGGCTCAGGTTGAGCCACGTCCTTCATTTCCCTATTCGATGTTGATCAATCCTTTGTGCCCTAATTCCTCCGCTTTGGTTCATCTGGTTCTCTCGGCCTCCTCTCCAAACTTGCAACTGATCTACCTCAAAAATGTACCCCTCCATCAAGCTCCTCTCCAAACTTGCCACTAATCTACCTCATCTATGATCATGGCATCCCATTTGTAGGTTGTGGGCTTCTACCCACTGTGGATAACCTCCCAATAACCAATCATTCCTTCATTTGAGTGGGAAGGGAAGAAGACGGTAGAGGTTTAGGAGTTTCGCCCCCATTTGGAAAATGCATCCTCCTGAAAGTTACTGAAACCTTTTCAACGCATTCATCTTGTCCATATCCTGCAATGCTGTCGCTTGGAAGTTTCTAAATTCCCTTTCAATTCCATTATCTCAAGTTCCATTCACCCGTTCTTGTCTCATATTGCCCAACATTTCACTATAAATGCAATTTCTCTATGCACCCATGCATGTTTTTTCTCATGTGACATTCGCTTGGAGATTAAAGTCTTTAAAACTCATCTATTTTGTGTATGTTGTCTCATTTCGTGGCTTTGATGGATCTCCATACCTAGCGTGGGTTTCCCTCTAGTGGTTGCGCCTTGTTCCACAACTCCCGCACCATATTTCTACTAAAAAACATTTGTTGGAAATTTTCCAATGCCCCTCCACCCGCAATATTGGTGTTCCATGAGACTAAACTGAAAAGGTGTCCTCCATTAGCAGGTTGCGCCCTCCTCACTGCAAATTTCATTTGTTTAAAAGTTTCTAAGGAATCTTCAGCAATTCATTTTGGGTGCACTCAATTCAATGATGCCACTCCATTCATCTGGTATGAAGGCTGCCAAGAGATAGCTCGTTGGTTCCTTGCCACTTCATTCTTATTGGATCCCTCCACTCGCTGTAGAGGGAAAAAACAAATATAGCCCATAACTTTCTTGGCGCCATACCTTATATTGCAGAGATCGATCTCTTTAGAAGGAAGTTGACTCAGTTTTAGTATTGTTCTGACAACTCATGGTGGCATATTCACAATAGTAGACAAGTCCTTTGCATACCTCAAGCATACCTAAACCAAAGTGTATTATCACCTTTATACAAGTGAGGTGGGGAGGATGCTACCACAGGATCTACAAATAACTTGCCATCTACAAATTGTATTTTCCTCTTGCAACATCCCTTTTTAGTGTATTGTAGCTGCTCCCAAGCTGTCCACAGATTGTTACTACCAAACACAACTTCCTCCATACCACTCCATCAACAAACATTTAACTTTGGCTTTAGATTGCATATTGATGAATTTTACCTTCAATGCCTTTAATTTTCCTAGCAATTTCTTCAAAGAAACATGTATAGGTGCCTTCATACTTATGGCAGAAAACTAACAATATTTGTCATAGGAGTGGAGTCCAGAAACCAAGATTTAAGAATACCTCAAACCCTTATGTATTTGTTCCATAACTCTACTTAGTTCTTTCTCCCAATAGTGTCATGATGCCCAATGTATCTTATTTCAAATGTTAACACCTTTACATAGCAACCTTACTTCTCTTTAGCATTGCCAAATATATACTCAAGAGAACACACCTCAATGTTGTCATGAATGTAAACATAGGACTTCCACATGAATACCCTGTTCCAAAAAAATCACTTGAAGTAACTACAAAATTGTAGAACTCACCATTTCTCAATTGTATAATGCATGTCCGATCCAAATGTGGACCCGACTAAAAGAAATTTCATTTTCAAACAATTTTCGTACTCAAATCATCCCAGGACAACTTCTGGATGCATTTTAAGTGAAATGGTAAACTGGGTTGCCATTAAAAATTTACTTTCACGCACTTTTGCAGAATGGTGAAAACCGGCCAAGTGGGCTTTGGAATCAGTCTGGAAAACTAGTCAAACAACCTCCTGGAACCATATAAACTTGTAGAAATGTAGTCATTTGATCCAAGAATACAACACAACAAAAATTTTGAAAAATGGAAACCCAAGGCACCGGATATTAATCCACAAATTCGCTTACTCAAACTTTCTGAAACAACAGTTTGTTAAGAATCAACTGAAGGTCACTCAATTGCTATTTTGAAAATATAACAAATCAACTCTTGGTGAGCTGCCACAAGACACAGTAGATCATTTAGGTACCTTGAGCACATGTACAAAATGAATTTTCTTGAACCATCATTGATCAAAATATATTGACGCTCAAAGTTGGGCTCTCAGAAAGGTTTCTGAAAGTGTAAATGCAAAACTGAAGAAATTGCATTTTGTTCCGATCTGTTAAAAATAGCAAATCAGATCATGAGGCTCTGAAAACTGACATACAAGCTCATCTTGGTAAGGAGAATATAGAACAATATTCGTTCGGACTTGACAGTCATCCGGTTGCAAAATGCAAGCTCAAATGGGAGGCTGCTTTGCAAAACTGAATGTTTGCAAATAGCAAAAAAGTGTCGAAACTCTTCAACTTCGCTTTTCAAAACTATCACAAAACTCATCGTGGGAAGCTAAAAACTGACATGGATATTCACATATGTCAATTGAATATGTCTACCAAGGGGTTTTGCATGAAAATCATTAGGGTTCAAATTACAAGCCTCAAAGTGGGTCACTCAGACAGATTCTTCAGGTGCACTTCTGAAAGTGGAGAGGCAAAAAATTTGAAATGGGCACTTCAAATTTGTAAACTTTAAGTGTGCCATCACGCACAAGGTTTCAATGGAACTAGTGGCCTTGGGATAAACGAAACTAGAAGGAGAGAGCCTATCATGCCCTCTAGAAGACCAAGAAATCTTGGGTTAGGGTTTGAGCAAGTCAAAACTGATGATCAACGTAGCAATGTACTTTCAAGTGAGGATGTAAGGACTCCTGAGAGTGTTGAGACAAGCGAAGATTCCTACACCGAAACTGATTCACATGAATGGGAACAAGGTTCTGATAAAACCCTCAGTGACTATGGCATTGATGAACTATTTCTAGAACCTGACAAACCCTCTTTTTAGGAAAGATTCAGACACATGTATAACATTGATCCTCCGGATGACCATTCTAAATGAAAAGAATGGGTGAGAATTTTTTGGGCCCCAAATGATAATAAACCTAAACTATTGCTGGCGATGTCTGACTTGCCTTGCCCCATTCCCGAACCTCTCCATGAGCCTAACATGCTTGAGCCTATTGCCCATGCTTCTGAATTTCCATCTAAACCTATTAATCATGATTTTGATCCATTTGTCCCTTACTTTGACCATGAATATAACTCATCTGAATCTGAAGATGGTCCTTGGATAGAATCCAACTGGGAATTTGATGACAACAATTTTTTCTTTACACTTTCAAATTTTGATTGCATGCTTTTTGCATCATCACTACCCTTTGCCAACACTGATGATGGTATCTCCCTTTTCTACCCGCAACTTATTGACTGGGATCAACAAGGCCCACCCACTATGAACATGTTTCAAAATGACAACGCCATTGTAAAATTCATGGGACTTTGTGAAGGGATACCAAGCGGGGATCATAAAGTTGGGTTCATGATAGACCTTGATTATGCAACATATTTTAGGGAGACTATGCAATCCTCCAATCACAAAAATAATAAAAACAACACAAAAAAGAATATGTCTTTGGGTGAAAACTGCAAGGCATCCTCTAATGACAAAAGAGTTAAAATAAAGGACGTATCCAAGGGTGAAAATCTCTCAGGGGCCCAAGGATGGAGGATTAGACTTTCTTCCCATTAATCAACAAAGATAAGCAATGTTAATTGAGGATACAAGGGAAATCAACACAAACATGCCAAAAAATCCAAAAATGGTTCTTGTCGCAGCATCCTTGACAGATGAGGAGAAACCTGAGTTTCAGGCCTTCTTTCAAGAGTACAAGATTAACTTCGCATGGTCATATTCTGACATGCCAGGATTGGATCTAGAATTCATTTTGCACCATCTACCTTTGCTTCCAAATGCCAAACCAGTCAAATAGAAACTACGAAAGATGCATCCACAAATTGCATTGCTTGTCAAGGCCAAACTTAAAAAGTTACTGGATGTTGGATTTATCATATCAATATACTATGCTGACTAGATTTCCAACCTCGTGTCTGTCACTAAGCCAAATGGATAGATCCACATTTACATAGATTTCTAAGATTTAAAAAAGGCATGTCCAAAAGATGACTTTCCATTGCCCAACATAGACATCATAGTAGACCTAATAGCGGGGTACGAGATGCTATCCCTCATGGATGGTTTCTCCAGATATAATCATATTTGGATCACCCCTGAAGACCAGCACAAAACAACATTCACTTGTCCCTGGGGAACATACTGCTGGAACGTCATGCCTTTTGGGTTGAAGAACACAAGTGCCACATATTGACAGCCCATGACCATAATATTTCATGATCTCATGCACACATTGATGGAAGATTATGTGGATGACCTCTTGGAAAAATATTTGACATGCAAGGATCACCTCAAAGTCTTGGACAAAATCTTTAAGAGGCTGGAAGAATACAAGGTCCATTTGAACCTGAAGAATTGTGTTTTCGGGGTAACTTCATGAAAAAATTTGGGCTACATAATTTCTCAAGGAGGCATTGAAGTTGATCTCGCAAAAGTTAAAGCAATATTAGACATGCCTCCGCCAAAAGGAATCAATGAGCTAAGGACATTGCAAGGAAGATTACAGTCTATCTGGTGCTTCATTGCACAATTAGTTGATAAATGCCAACCTTTCCAATACCTACTACACAAAAGCATCCACTTCGTCTGGACTGACAAGTGCCAAACGACTTTTCAACAAATCAAGGATTATCTTTTGACACCACCTATAATAATGCCGCCCATTGGGGGGAAACCTTTTCTCTTGTACATATCAACAACCACTAATGCACTGGGGGCATTACTTGCACAAAACGACCATGAAGAGAAAGAACGATCTATATACTACATCAGTCGTACATTGGTCGGATATGAAGTCAACTACACATCCATTGAACCTGCATTTCTTGTAGTTATCTTTGTTGCTCGAAAGTTGTGACACTACATGTTGAATCATCAGTCGCACCTAGTGGCAAAGATAGATCCATTAAAGTACCTCCTTAGTAGGGTAGCATTGATAGGACGTCTGGCAATGTGGGTAATGATCTTGAGCGAGTATGACATATAGTATGTGGAACACAAGGCTATAAAAGGAAAATTCATTGCAGACCAACTCGTCGATGCTCCCATACAAGGCGATCATTCTTTGGTAGTAGACTTCCCTGATGAGACCATCTTTTATACGAAACTAAAATCACCTTGGAAGCTCTACAGTGATGGATCTCATACAAGTCATGGCTCAGGGGTAGGTATTTTTTTTATCACACCACAAGGGCACTCTATTCCTAAGTCATTCTGAATCACCTTCCCTTGCATGAATAACATTGTAGAATATGAGGCACTTATCACAGGACTCCGAATGGCCATCAAATGTAAAATCAAAACACTTCTCATCTTTGACAACTCATAGTTGGTCATCAACCAGGTTAATGATGACTATGACGTAGTATGAAAATTTGATGCCCTACAAATGCATGATTGATAGCTTCACTCATACTTCCAACTACTCACTTTTAAATAGATTCCTAGGACACAAAATAAGGAAGCAGATGCAATGGAAACAATAGGATCTCTCTTGGACATTCCCCGCAATGTGCCACAATTCGAGTTCTTAGTGGAACAACTTTTGGTTCTTGCATATGATATTCCAAAATCAGAAATGGTTTGTGAGCTTGTTGGTCCTAGTTCAATTTGGTATCAAGACATATATGACTACCTCAAGTCCCAAACTCTCCCACCAAACCTATCCAACAACCAACGAAAATCCTTCATCCGCAAAGCCACATGTTATACCATTGTCAGTGACACCTTATACTACCACAACTTTGACAACACCCTTCTTCGTTGTCTCGACACTGATGAAACTCGAACAACCTTACGCGAGGTACATGAGGGTATATGTAGATCTCATTCGAGTTTCTTGACCTTAGCTAGGAAAGTTAAGAGACTTGGGTATTACTGGCCGAAAAAGGAAAAGGATACTCTTTAGTTTGTAAGAACATGTCAGAAATTTTAGGTGCATAGCGATCTAATTCATGCACCCACGTAAGAGCTTAGACCAATCTCTTCTCCTTGGGACTTTGCAAAATGGGGACTCGACCTCATGGGTAAAATCCATTCGACCTCCCCCAATGGCCATAATTTCATTATCACCACCACTGAGTATTTCACTAAGTGGATTGAAGCCGTCCCCCTCACCTACATCGCCTGTAAGAAGATTTCCAAATTTATCCTTAATTACATCATCTGTCAGTATGGTGTTCCACAATCCATCATCATAGACAATGGTCATCCATTAAAAAATCAATATGTCCGTGAGCTTTGTGAATGCTTTCAAATTCAACACCTTTTTTCCACTATCTATTATCTGTAAGGAAATGGTCAAGCCGAGGTGTCCAATAAAACAATCCTCTAAATTCGTAAGAAGACCGTTAATGACATTGGTCGTGATTGGCATCTCCAACTCAACCCCACCTTATGGGCCTAATGCACCAGCATTCACACACCCACTGGAGCCACCCCATTTTCCTTGGTCTATGGATCTTAAGCTATATTGCCCATTGAGGTTGAAATCCCCTCCTTATGGATCTCCTTCAAGGGATTAATTGATGATGAAGAATATAGATACTCTCAACTACATGAGCTGTAAATGTTGGAATAAAGAAGAATAAATGCCTTGAACCACTTACAGGCATATCAATATCTCCTTTGAAGAAGCTATAATAAAAAAGTAATGGTCCAAAAGTCTGAAATTGGCGATTTGGTTTAAATGTAGAATCCAAAGAATCAAGCTGATCGGGAGAAACCTGGAAAGTTTGAGCCCAATTGGTTGGGTTCTTACATCATCATTGCCACATTTGGTTCTTGTGCTTATCAGTTAGCTATGCCATATGGGGAACAATTAGTAGAGCCCATCAACAGTCTACATTTATGCAAGTTCTATACATAGCATCAGAGAGCTAGGCTGAAGACCTTAAAAATACAAAAACATTGAAAAATAGAAAAAAATTGTCACCTTGATGAAAACCTAGCAAACAAGCGTCTTAGTGACACCAAAATAAAATAAAATAAGAAAATCAAAAAAATGACAAAAATAGTAAAAATAAATAATCGGTCCAATAGTGAAAACTTGGTAAACAGGCGCTTTAGATAAGTACCATGGTGAAAACCTAGCAAACAGGCACCATGTGTAGTTGGTATTTGCTACGCCATCTACTATCATTCCATCTGCCTTTTCCTATTTTCATAATAACTACTCTGTCACTTGACATACTCATAATTTCTGTCAAATTTCTGGCCATGGTTGACAAACGGTGACATCATGACCTCGACCTTTTCAGCTCGAGCACGTCCTTTCCCATCCCATTCATCTTGGCTAGTCCTAGACCCGACTAGGGGAAACACCTATTATCACATGCCTGCAGTGGGTCTCACACATGGTCCTAAAATGTCTTGAAAAAGGACATAAAAATCGTAAAAAGTTCTGAAAAAAAAAGACATAATAATTGTAAAACATCCTGATAAAAAGACCTAAAAATCAGAAAAAGTCCTGAAAAAATCCAAAAAAATAAAAAAAATTCAAAAATCCAAAAACACAAAAACATCCAAGTGACACTCAAAAATCCCAAAAATAGAGTCAAGTACGTCCTCTCAATTCTATCAGTTACTGTTTGTCCTATGCATTTTCTACGTAGGCAAGATTCACCTTCGAACCCCCGAGACATTAGTTCTCTCCCTTTAGGCTGGTAAAATAAAATCATGAATCACTCTTCTATCATTAAGACAAGGTCATTGGTTATGTCGAACTACGAGGTCTCTAAGTGTATGACATAGGGAAGGCCATCAATCAATGAGCCCCCGAGGTCGCACTAGGTCAGTCCTTTATGGTTTATCACATTCACTCTCACACATGTCAGATCTCTTCAAATAAATAAAAATCTTTTATCAATCTTGATAATCAAATCAATTGTCCTCTTCTCGCAAAATATTTCCAAATCAGGCAACAATCTATTTCATCCTCAAACAAACAACTCTTAAGTGAACTTTGATAATAATTCAATTGGCAATCATTCAACAAAATTGGCATGTTAGCCCTGGCATGTAGTCAATTCTATCATCTAAGTCACACTCGATCAAAACAAGTCAACCTGTCAAAATCTTGGTTATTCTTCGGATGTGTCCTTCTGAAAGCAACCCCCATCATTTATTTATGCTTTAGGATGTGTCCTTCCTAAGCATCGGTACCATCATTTGGAATTTTGAGGGATTCTCCTAATGTTCGAGAATTGATCCTCTTGGAATCGACATCATTTAGGATGTGTCCTTCTTGAATCTGACATCACCAGACATTTGACAACCTAGACCTCGTCAAACTTGGAATCTCGACATTAAAACACTTGAACTTTGAACATTTAGCAAACATCTGACAACACCTAGTAAACACTTGGAAAACATTATCTATCATTTGATTTTCATCATGCTACTAGTTCCTCGATTCAGAGGAACCATGATGTATCATGATGATTGTCCTTATATTTTTTGATCATCATGATGCTAGTTCCTTAAGGATGTCCTGACATCAAGATTTAGAGGAGCAATGACGTAGTACGATGATTGTCTTGTCTTTTATGGCTGTCATGTGGCTAGTTCCTCGAGGATATCCTAACATTGGGATTTAGAGGAGCAACGATGTTTCATGGCTAGTCTTATTTGTTTGTGGTTGGTTGTGACAAAAAGACTAGGGGAAATTGAGTTCCTCATATGAGTCATGATCATCCTTGTCTATGATTGCTTATCCTATGTAATGGTACGACCTTGCACACTATTGATCTATGTCATATCATGGTGTTTGTTGGCCATTAGGAAAATCCACCCAATGATGATTAGAGCAACACCTATTAGTACTTTGGAAAATATTGAAGGATTATTTTTCCATACTAACATGCATCTCTATCTCCGCACTAACATCCACCTTCATCTGGTCATCTCTCTTCTCTTGTCCTCTGATGATATCCTGTGACATACAAAAACATAATTGCATACTCATATGAAAATTGCATTATCACATTACACATTTGCATAAATCCATTCACATAATAGCATTTACATTCATACAGCATTCGCATGACATATAAGTCCATGATTTACATTCATCCATATTATATACATCAAAACATCATTTGCATCAATTCACTTGCATTAACATGGCATATAAATGCAATAACCATCTATGTCATCAATGCATACATATAGGATCATAACATAAAAATATCATACATCACATAATCCATACATACATAAACATCCATTATTGCATGGCATCCATTAGTAAGGTGATCATTAGTACATACATCTCATCATAAATAGTCATACATTACTACATCCATCATGGCATCATATAAACAACATTATGCGGTCATATAGAACATCATCATCATCATCATATGAGCATCATAGCATAATATCATCATGGCATATGTAATTATCATAAATGCATACATCACATCAACATCTAAAAGTGCATCATCATAGGAATCATAGAATGAATCACATCACATAAGCATGGTAACCATCATAAATTCATCATCATATCATCACATCACATCATATCACATAGACATAATAAACTCATAATGACACAAAGCATATAGTCTGCATCAAAATCATGTCACAGGATAGAGTCTCATGGAACCAAAAAAATAGAGCTCGTAGGCTCAACACTCAATGTATCCAATGTATAAACATAATAAAATAAGCATGTCCTACATGGTACCCTCCTCATCCCCTCGGGGTGACTGATGGGGTGACTAATGCTTTGTAACTTGCATTGATGGTACACCCTAGGAGGTCACGATGGGTGGAGTCTATGTGACAGATGGATCCATGATCGTTGGCTAACTGCGATGTGATCTATGCCTTGATGATGAGGACCCATGGCTGTGGCTCGACCTATGACTTGAGGAATGTCTATGACTGTGATGGGAACTATGGCCTAAGGACTACCCTAAGGAGGTGGATCTCCCCATTCTACTATGGCTGCAACTAGTATTGTGAGTCTTGTTGCTGCTCTTTGTCCTACTGCCACTACCTGTCCTAGTCTGAGACTAGGTCAAGCTAGGGTCCCATCTCTTTGGTTGAACTGCCTACTCATATAATAACCTATATCATGCTTGCCTAGCACTAATCCTGACCAACTCTCTAGCCATGTCTCCTTTGGGCCCTATGCATAACTGAGCAAACTTGGTACACCACCTCTCTGACTCTTGTTGCCAAATCATGGCCTGATCCCTCTCTACTCTCACAACCTCTAGCTCTGCCACTAGCACCTTGTTCTAAGCCAGGGCCTCATCCAATCTCCTTTGGAGGTCTACTAATCTCTGATCCACTGTGGCATCTCATGGTAAGAGTGGTGGACTACCCACATCCTCCTCTCCCTCCATCACCAACTCCCTCATCCTCAAATCAACCTCATCGATCTCATCCTCCCCATTGATATCCATATCCTCATCATTGGCATCATCCTGTCCCCCCACACCCTCCTCCCCACCAATCTTCAATAACCCCTCATCCATGGGCACATCCTCCTCTCAACCTGCCTCCACCTCCACTTCCATCTCTACCTTAGTCTTTCCCTCCTCTTTCTTGACCTCCTCCTCTCTTGCCGTCCTCTTGGATAGGTGACAATGGTGCTCTCCCCACCCACTACCACACTCTCCTCGACTATCCTCCTCCTCTCCTCCTCCTACCACCCCTACCATCACCTTCATCCCCTCCATCATCCCCTCCCTCATCTCCTCCACCCCTCCCCCCATCTCCTCGGCCTCTATCTCTGCCCCTGCCAACATCTCTCCCTCCTCGTCCTCCTTGCCATAAACATGGTATCACTAACCCACGATCAACTAGTGCTGGCCCATCTGGATCTATCAAAGGTAATGGCTGATGTGTCTTCCACCAGGCATCATAATTTGCACTGGTCCCCAGATCTATCAGACCACCACTCGAAGCCCACTATTGTGCTACCAATCAATCAATCTACTTCTCGACTAATGGCACTGATATAGCTCCCCTATCTCTCAGGATGACCAAGCATACTCTGTAGTCCCCACTGGCACAACTTGGTGCTCTCCAAATTATCGTAGTACCCATTGGGGTAGGTACATCTCAATGATCAGCTAGCTATGAACGATCCAATTAATCAAGTATCTAAACTGTTTGCAAAAATAAAGATGATTGACCTCTCCATCCCACTGTGCACCATCACTATAAGGCCTCCAAAAAAATGCCATCAATATATCAATCTGATGATGCCAATAGTGTGTGTCCCCCACCTTGGTCTGTTTTAGTGTGCATGCATATAGATAAACATAGGGCATACCCTCGGCTTGCTGTTGGATCTAAACTGGCAGTCGAAAGACCAAAATATGCTCCCAAACCCAAATCATCAATAATGTCATGCTACAAGTGATACTTTGTGCCCCCTGATAGGCCACCTCATGCAACTGATGGTATAACATGCCTAGAGGACATGACCCCCAAGTAAACATAGTCATGTCTCACTGCATCCGAACATGTACATCGCCCCATCCAATAGGAAATCCATGACTATGCTGATCAAGAATCAACAAACCAACAATCAAAGTGCATAGCATAGCATCCCATCAAGGATAGTGCTTAGCCATGAACTCCCATTAAATCTCATATCCCTCGATGCCCAACCCCACACCCTCCTTAGCCTCGTAAAACCTTGTGATGGCCTGATGTCCTTGGCATGGATCATATACCACTCGCTCTCCTTTGATGGGGATGTGCAAAATCCTATAGACATCCTCGAGGGTCACAGTAGCCTTCCCCGTTGGTAAGTGAAAGGAACAGGTCTATGAGTTGCACCAATCACAAAGTGTTGTCAAAAGACTCCTATTTTCTCAGATAATAGGCATATAGGTAAAGTGGAACAATCCTAACTACATCAATTGTCTCTGCTCCTCGGGCCTCATTTGGTCTCAAAATCTGAAAGTCGATGGTCTGAACTCCCGAGTATAGATTGGTGCTAGTCACTCCTGCACATGCAGAAATAGGAGTTAACACATCATTGAAAAGCATCATTACCATCTATCTAGTCAAAAGTACATAAGAAAATTGAGCCTAAACTAAGTCAGCCCTATTCAAAGTCAAATGTGTTGTGTTGACCACACATGTGTCACGTCCCGGTGATTGTGTCGTTTCATCAACCATATGTGTCACAAAATCTCATGAACGCATCATGCTATATCACTTATGTTGTTTTCCCTATCAGTTGCATCACCCTAAAGTAAATGCATTGCACAGTCCCACGTATGCGTTCTATTTTGGCGATTGCGGTTTGAAACCTAACAGTTGCATCACAATTTAGGGATTGTGTCTTGTCGGTTTGTGAATGCATCAAACTAAACCTAGACCTACCCATCCCTTATGTTTGCATTGTGACACATCAAATGCGTGTGACATGAATGTGCATGCACCATTTGTGAAGGTAGATGTGTCACAACACATCTGTCGACCTAGCTAAAACCCTAAAAAAAGCATGAGAAACAAGAAAATCACAAAGCGGGAAAGGGTGCATACCGGTGCGGCTGCGCCCTTTGGCCATCAAAAGCTCTGCACTCAAAATCCGTGATGCTTAGCATCTGGAATCACCATCATTCTATAGCCTATCCTCGCTCTGAGCTCTAAAATTTCAAAAGACAAAAGTGAAAATGAAATGACCTTTTACCAAGTCAAATCTATTTATAGGTTGAAAAGTGGGTTTTACCCTCAAGGTTATTATTGGGGGCTCATTTCACAAACTTTGATCGGCCTTTCGACTCTCTTAAATGCGTCCAAATTTGAAACCAATCGTGCCATTGATTTTCTGGTCCTCAAATTGACTTATCAGGACACTTTCCAAAAAAATTCGGCCCTAGGCCAAAATTTACAAATTTTCCTAAGGGTGTATAGATACTTCATACCTTCACTGGGGCATGTTTTTTGACTAGTTTTCTTTGCCATAATGTGATAAACTGTATTATGACAAAGAGGGGCAAAATGTAGAAACATAAAATTGACTTAGGCCTGCGAACTCGATTTTCTCCATATTTCTTCTTAACATAATTAAAATGTTTAATTATGTCCTTTTGTCCAAATTCATCTATTAATCAAATAATTCTTAATTATTTAATTAATTCACATCTTTTATTCCTCCTGACTATTTAAATAAATAAATTACATTTATTTTATTTAAATATGCCACTAATCCCTTATGTCATCTTTAATTAAATAAATTATTAAATTTATTTAATTAGTCCTCTAATTCCTCTTGATTATTTAAATAAATAAACTCTATTTATTTATTTATTTAAATACGTCTCTAATTCTAATGTCTTCTCATAATTAAATAAATTCCCCATAATTTATTTAATTATTGGTCACTTTATCCATTTCCTCCATAATTAAATAATTAGAATTAATTATTTAATTATCTTATTGACTTTTCCTCTAAATTTAAATAAAATCATTTATTTAAATTTCCCACTTGGCAATTTGCCTCTTTCCATGTAAATAATTTTAATTTATTATTTACTATCACATGGCCCCACCACTTCTGAAATAAATTAATTTTTAATTCAAAAGTCAACTTTTCCTCTCATAAATCAAATAATTTTTAATTCCCTCCACTTTCCTCAAAATACGTACCCAATATCCTCTTATCACATGCAATTCTGACCCTTAATTTGATTTTCTCAAAATCAAATCTCAGCCATTCACTTTGCATTATTGCCCTAACCCTAATTAGGGGTTGTCACATGCATTTACACCCATTGATCTCAGGGCATCTTTCATCTTTCAATCTTGTCCATTCATCTAAAATTGGCTTTTCTATAAAAAGGAAATTTTAGTCTCATTTTGACATCTCATCTACATCTACATCTCTTGACATCTACACTTGACATCTTATGCTTCAGACTTTACATTTTAGGCTAACATTATCATTTTACAAGTTTCTCTATTGCATGTAGAATTTAGTTTCACTTGCATTTCTCATAGAAATCCTTCAATATTTGCTAGGTAATGGTCATAGGTATATTTGCTCACAAAAATCTGAGGGAAAACATCATTTTGTAGCAAATGGAGAAGGGATATGGAGGTGATTCATGGAGGTCTTGAAGGGCTTCGGTAACATTATTCTTTATTTTGCATTATTTCCTCCATTGTTATTCATAATTAAACTAGGGTTTTATTTCTATTTTGATTTAAAACTAACCTGTAAATTTACCATCATTTATAAATCCTAGTTTAAGTCATTTTTCAAGTTTTTGTAGATTCTGATACCCATTTGCTAGATTCTTGTTTTTGTACAAAAACCTAGATTTGGGACTTATTCACCTAGACTGGCGTATGAGTCCTAGTAGGTCAAAAATTCAAGATTTCTAGCATTTCAGAGCCTTATTCAAGTCTTCTTTAGATTCCCATGTGCATACATTTCATCTTACAACTTGTTATTCTTTTTTATATGCATTTATAGGTCATTTAGTTAAAGTTTGCATCATATTAGAGATTAGCATTACATCTTGCATTGCATTTGTCTTTCCAAGCCCTAGATTGGTGGTGAACCCCTCATTAATCTATAAGCATACCCTAGGATACCCTATTGTCAGATCTCTTCTTGCATTATTCATTGGATTGAGATCTCTAAGGTGTCCTTGAGAGTAGCAAGTGTGAAATAGGAATCTTACCCTTGCGCTGCATTCCTCAAAGGTAGGGAGTACTATTTCATGTCGGGCTCACCAAAATGAAAGGTGTAAAATTGTTTCTTTCTATGCTTGGGATATAGAATAGTAATCTTCACTCTCTTTCATTCAAGGATAGCCTTAGAGATCTCGCAAAAATGAAAGGAGAAAGAGATCCTGCAATAGGGTTGTCTTGGGGCTGATTATAAACTAATGAAGGGTTCACCACCAAGCTAGGGCTTGAAAAGACAAATGCAATGTAAGTCAAAATGCTTAACCCTAATATGATGCAATGCTTCTCTAAATGACCTAGAAAAGTATGTAAAGCAAAACAAAAAGCTTCAAGATAGAATGTGTGCACCTGGAAATCTAGAGATGACTAAATGAGGCTCTGAAATGTTGGAAATTTTGAATTTAATGCTGACTGGGACTCATACACCAAGCTGGGTGAATCAGTCCCAGATCTGGGTTTTTGGTCTGAAATAGGTTTCTAAAAAAGGTATCTGAATCTACAAAAATCTAAAAGTGACCTAAATAGGGACTCATTCACCAGGATTGGTGAATGAGTCTAGCGAGGGTTTTTGGAACTTCAAGGTCTAAATTTTGTCTTCAATGTCCTCTCTTTCTATTCCACTTTGTTTCCAGATTTGAAACTGTTGATTTTGGACCTATAGGTGACTTTTGTGGAGATGACAACCTTGTGATGGTTTGAAAAATTTTGTCAACCTTCCAACCTAATCTTCAAAGGATCTTCAATTCTTCAAAGCACCTAGATCTACAATCATGCAAAGAGAGAGAGAAAAAGTGTTGATTGTTAGGGAATAGTGGTTTGCCTTGGTCAAACCCCTTGTAGGTAATTAAACCAAATGATGAGATAATGAAATGAAGGCATGAAACATGAAACAAATGACATGAATCATGAACAATAATACCTTGAATGATGCCTTGTAAATGATATCTTATAAATCTACAACTTAACATGAAATGGCCATGAAGGATGTAGATCTTGATATTGACAGTAGGTGTAGAACAATGCTTGATCTTGGATCTCCAATGCTACATCACAACACTAGCACAATAAAATGTCTAATGCTTGATAACCTTGACATGATGATGGATCTTGGATTTCTGAAATAATTTATGAGGAATTCTACCCTTGAATGATCTTGAATGCTCTCTAGATGATCTTGTGAAGTCTTGGAATTCTTAAACTCTTGAGTTCTTGACTTGATCTCATGAATGCTTAGGTGAAAATGAGTGAAAAAAGCATGTATTTATACTTAATTATGCAAGAATTCCTTAAATTACAACACTACAAGCCAACATTAGATCTAGCAAGATAAAATCCCACCAAAAATTTGAATTAATTTTAATTTTGGGTCATGCAAGACTTATTCAACCAAGGTGGCGAATGAGTCCCATTATGAAAAATTTATGGGACCAAATTCAAACCAACTTGAATCTGATCCACACAGTGTTGAACAAATAGTCGAGGCTTCATCCACCTCTTTTTAGTTTTTCTTGTTTTTTTTTCTTTCTTTTAGTTATTGACATTGCATGTTTGTGTATCTTTATGTTGCATATTGTACACCTTATGTGCGTCATTTTTATGCTTATATCAGTTTGATGTAGGATCTTGGATCCTGGGGCCTTGGTTACCTCCTCGATCTTTGTTATCCTGGACCATTTGCATAGAATGTGACCCATGTTTCGGATTCAAAAAATGTGATACGGTTTGAAAGCTACGGATGTTTTTCAACCTACCTATCAATTAGGAATTTATTCATAATTCAAATAGAAAATGAATAATAATTATTTATTAAATTCAAAGTAAAGCATAATTTATATTGGTGGAAAATTGAGAATCTTCTTTAAAAAACCTTTTCGTTTCATGAATTTTGGGTTAAAAAAATTTTGTTAGCCACATGGGCCATCATATCACTTACATATCGCCACTTTTTGGCCCATCATGATCCTACACGTACCCAATTATTCAATTTTTTTTTACTCATTTTCACCTAAGCATTGATGAGATCAAGTCAAACACTCAAGAGTTAAGCATTCCAAGACTTCACAAGATCATCTAGAGAGCATTCACAATCATTTCTAAGGCATTCAAGGGAAAAATTCTTCATCATTTGTTGCAGCAATTCAAGATCCATCATCATGTCAATGGTTATCAAGCATCAAACATGTTATTGAGGAAGTGTTGTGATGTAGCATTGAAGGTCCAAGATCTGATTTGGAGTGCATTACCATCCTATATCTTGCTTGCATTAACATTGCATTAAGGTTTGCATTAGTTAATTGGCATTCTAGGGTTTCTAATTTTGCATTAGTGAAAGTGCATATGGATTGCATTTTTGCATCTCAAATCATTGAAATTCAAACAAAATATGCATTTGCACTTAGAATAAAGATCATACAACATAAAAAGTATAAAAATCAATTAAAATTTTCTAAATTTTTTGAAAAAAAAACCCTCATACGCCATTCTGTGTGAATCGGTCCTAGTGCAGATTTTGCACTACATTTTTCAGAGTTAAATTCCCTGTTTCTGAGCTTTTGGTTGCTATTAGAATCTTTCTATTTCAGTTTGCATACTTTGTGTTACATTCAAATCATTAGAATTATCATAATTTAAATTCATTTCAGTTATAGATAGAATTAGATTCTTGTATTTTTTATTTTTAGCATTAGTTCATACTTCAATTGGATTAGATTATATTTGGCATACATTAGAAAACAAAACCAAAAAAAAGAACAAACAGATTAGCCACTTGGAGAAAGTATAGTTATTTGACTATGTCAAATCTCTTTTTCCAAGTTAACCTAACCCTCAAGCATTTTAGTAGTGATGACTTTGAAATGTTAGATGAAGCCCTTAAGGATTTCATCTCACAAAGTTCATCCACTAAGGCTTGTTATGATAAACCAAAGCCATGAGAAGTTAATGTGATTCAACCTGAAAAGAAGAAAACTTTGTGGGTTTTCGCTCTCTTTCGTTTGTAGGGTTTTGGACCTAAAAGGAGAGAGGTAAATTTTCTTACTCTTCACTCAAGAACAAGCCCTTGATATTTCAATACAAAGTTGATTGAAATTTGGAAAAGGGACTATTCTAAAGGTTTGAATGATGTTGAAAAAAAGGGTTCACCACCAAGTGTAAACTTGGAAAAGAAAATGTTGGAAAACATAGTGTGATATGCAAAATGGCCTAAAAAGATGAACAAAATACAATAAAAAGTTGTGAGATTAAAAGTGTTCACTTGGAATACTGAAGAAGGTATAATGGAGATTTGGATCACTAAAAAATCTATTGTTGAAGTTGACTAGGACTCATTTGCCAAGCTAGATGAATTAGTCCAGTTTCTGGGAAAATGCATGGAGTAGGTTTTAGCCAAAAGGGTATCTAGATCTGGAAAAATATTGATTAGGCCTATATAGTGGGACTCATTTTCCAATAGTGGTGAATTATTCCACTTTTTCTTTTCTAGAAATTCTGAACTAGATTCTGTGTCTCGGTTTGCTTTGCTCTTTTTGACTAATTTTTTGATCTGAATCTGCAAAATACCACCTGTAGGTCTTGTCCAAGCTTCTCCAAGACTTGATGGAAAATTTGTCCACTTTAGGGATTTGACAACTTTTCTCCAACTTTGCTTCTTAACAAATCTATAACCTAGACCTACAAATCACAAACAAGAAGACGGGAAAATGTTGTGGGGTTAGAGAATAGGGGATTTCCTTGGTCAAACCCCTTGTTGGTAATTAAACCTTGAAATGAAAGAAAATGTAAAGGGAGAATGATGAATAAACAAAAGCTAATATTGCAACTCAACAAACCCTAGCAATAAGGTACTGCAATTATGCTTGAAATGGCTACAATGGATGTGGTCTTTGATTCTTGCTTGATGTTGATAAATCTTGAATGTAATGCTTGCTTGAATCATGAACTCTATATCACAATTGTTAGAACAATAAAAAACATGAATAATGCAATCTTTGTCATGATGATTGATGCTCTTGAATGCTCTTGAATGCTTGATAATCTGCCCTTGAATGCCTTTATGAATGCTTGATGATCTCTTGTGAACTGAATTTTCTATATGGATGAGCACTTGAATGCTTTGAGGTTAAAATGAGAGAAATAACCTTGTATTTATACTCAATTATGCAAGAATTCTCGAAATTACAACACTACAAGCCAACATCAGATCTAGGAGAATAAAATCCTACCAAAAAATTGATTTAAACTTGAATTTTTTGTCACATGGGACTCATTCACCCAAGGTGGTAGATGAGTCCCATCACACATAATGTATGGGACCAAAAATCAAGTGTCTAAAAATGTGTGAAACTTACATCAAGGACAAAAAGACCTAGGTGGGACTCATTTTCCCAAGGTGGTGAATGAGTCCTAGACACTAAATCTGGGCCACACAAGCTAGGAACACCTAAATTGTGATTAGTTACTGATTAGTGTTGAGATTATCCTCAAAAAAATGTAATAAATGAGGCTTGTGGATGCAAAATAGGGCCAATTAAAGCATAAGAAAGCCCAACTATTAATGACAAACCTAGAGGAATGTAAAAATGTGTTACAACACTTTACAACACTCCAAATAAGGCAATATTAATGTTAATTATGATTAAAAATTATGTTTATTATGCTTAATTAATTGATAAAACCCTAGAAAAGTGTGAAAGTGTGTTAAAAAACTTCACAACACTTTTGCAAGGTACAATTAAAATCTATTAGTTTACAAGGGCCCAAGAGCTAATGTGAATGTGTTATCCACATTACAACACTAAATCAAGGCAACATTAAGCAAAAATCCACAAGGATGACCCAAACGAGTGTGAAAATTTCCAAGGACCCATTTTTTGACACTACATTTAGCCCCCACTTTAGTGAGAGGAGGAACCTGCTTCAAACTCACACTAAAGTAGACAAACATGCACCAAGAGGGGTTCCAATTTATGAATGCTAGCAAGATGAGATGACAACGATCAAGAGGGATGATCAAGCCCCCAGGATCAAGATCCCGTGGAAAAACAACATAAGCACAAATGAACACATATGAAAATGATATAAAGAACAACGACAAGGCATAAGCATACACTGCCAAAGATGAAAAAGAGAAAAGAAATAAAAGAGAGAGAGTCAGATCAAGCTTCGATTGTTTGTCAAACATGATGTAGATCAAATCTAGGCTATTTTTCTAAAAGATGCATACTCACTCTGAGGTGACAGAACTTTTGGTTGTCTGCCAGGTGATAAGTCCTAAAAGGTGAGACACATACACTCATGGCTGGTATGTACTCACACACACATGCAAGTGGCTATGGGGAAAGTCATGCCTTAGATTGGGCTTCTCGCTCAACCATTCCAAAGTTATACCTCCTAATAACTTTAATAAGGTGTCACACAAAAAATGATTTATGAGCCTCATGAGACAAGCAAAACTTCGTATGCTTGGAGCTCATGAACAAACAGGATGGCTCCACAGACATGCAAGATGTGTTATGCAAGGTGTCCATATAATAATAAATGAAAAGTAGAAAATTTTCAATGGAGTCTTGCTTAATTCATGTGAGGTCTTTAACTTAGGTAACATTGTGCCTAATGTCTCCAAGAGAGCATCAATCAAATAATTAAAAAAGCACATCTTAGGGGATGCAGTGTATTGCATCAAGCCACTAAGAGGAATGTAATCTACTAAGAGAGATCATGCTCATGAAGGACATTACACCCAATGTCATCCACAAAGCAAAAAATGCATCGTATGAAGAAAAAAGGCTACACTAAGAACCATGAAAAGGGAAAATGTAAAAAAATAATGCCAATGTATGCCCCCACTTTAAAGGAATTGCTAAACACCATGTTGTACGAAATTACTTTAAAGTAGAAAATAAAAAATGCAAATAAGAAGAAATACATGAGAGCCAACTTGGAAATCCCTATTCCAAGTCATATGTTTCCGAGTAAGGCTGCATCATGTGAGAGAAAAAGAAAAGAGAGGGGTTGCCCCCAAAATGAAAACACCAAACACATAAGGGATCTATGGAGTTGGGGTTAGTATGTTCCTTTTTTGCAATGTTTTTAGAGAGCTCGAAATTGTCATCATCCCCCAAATACACATAGAACTAGAGGAATGACACAAAGAGAGTGAAAACAAAGGAAACCCTTTTAGAGCAACATGCAAGAGACCTGAATGTCTCGACGCCTTGCGTCATCCCCAAAAGGAAAACACAAGACAAAGATAAATATGAAATGAAAAGGAAAAGGAAAAAGAAAGCCTTTTGGGTCAACATGAAAGAGACATGAATGTCTCTATGCCTTGCATCATCCCCAAAAGGAAAACACAAGAAAAATGATAAAAGAGCAATAGGAAAGGAAAAAGGAAAAGGAAAAAAACAAATCCTTTTGGGTCAGCATGAAGAAGACATGAATGTCTCGATGCCTTGCATCATCCCCAAAAGGAAAACACAAGAAAAAGATAAAAATTGAAAGAGATGCACAACATAGAGAACAAATAGAGGAATGTCACAAAGAGAGAGAAAACATAACGTCATAGGGGATAACATCACACACATGCAATCACACAAAAGTAAATGAAAAAGAAATTATGCAAAAGACTAGTAAGGAAAATGCGAGTCAACCTATGAGCAAGTCATCCTCCTCCCAATCTTGGTCTGTATAAGCGGAAGATGAATGCCAAACTTAAGGGAAAATGACAAATGCACTACTAGGATAAGGCTAACAACTTCTTTTGCCCACTGAGTGCGAAGCAAGAATGAGCCAAAATAGGTGATGGGAAAGGTCATGTAATAGTGAGAAGAGGATGTTCTACAACTATTAAATGATAAAGGGGGAAACAAGGTTGGGCAATCACATGATGGCATCCATTTCCATCAAAGTGAAATTTTTTCAATATTAATTGGAATGCACGACATTCATCAGTACTATGTCTAAGAATTTGATGATGTGTGCAATGTGGGGCCTTTGCATCCTTCGGATAGAGGACTAATATATGCATAGGTGGAAATGTTATTAATTCTATGTTCAAAAGCAATTGTAGTTTCCTTTCACTTTCGGGTGGTGGATGAGGAGGTTGCAGCTTTTGTAACTTGTAAGGTCTTTTATTTTTGCTAGATTCACCAACTTCTCTAGTTGAAGGTTGTGAAGGAGGACCTGAGAAGATCCTCTCATTGTTATGAATCATTTTATTTTCTTTCAAAAGAACATTCATATCAGGATGATGATCTAAGATAATTGTACCATCACTACGAAGCCTAAGATATTCTTTACGAACATGTGTGTTGCAAGGGGGATCTTGATATCCTATCCCCTTTCTATTTTCTTTGGTTGGTATTTTCTCTAGGAGTTGATGAATTTCATTTTCAATTGTTGTATTGCATCCTTGTTTTCTCAAAATTGTAAATCCTTTTCCATATGTTTCTTCAAGATTGATGGGAGTGTTTGTTACTTTTTTATTATAAAATGGTTGAGTGTTTGCTTGCCTAGAGGAACTAGGTTCACCTATTGTAGGAACTTAGATTCAACTTTTATTTTAGGATGTAAGTAACCAAACATCTCAAGAGGTGGTATAGTGGGGGGATTTGGTTTCCTCATGGATGGGTAGAAGGATGCATTAGCTTCAAGGTTATTAAGACAATTGTTTAAGAACCTATTAATGTTTTTATCATCTTCTCCAATGATGTCAACATCATGAGTAGGACATGCATTAGGAGCTGAGTGAGCATGAGTGAGTTCAATGTCATTAGGGTCATGTCAAAAAGCACAACTTGACACATCCACCAAGCATTTTAATGACATCCAAATTTTGTTAAAACACATATCCATGATGCAAATTTTAGATTCTAAACTATGCAACAATGTTGTAAATGAAATTATGATTTTCAAGCAATGCACAAGATGAATGAAATTAAGCTGTATGCAATGATTTGAATGAAACTAAAATTTTGCAAGCTGAATCAAGAAGGTAACAGCAACAAACAAAGACTTAGAGAATGAACCGTAAATGCCAAAAAATCTAGTGAAAAATATGCAAGGGGACTGGTTCGCCCAAGGTGGCGAATGAGTCCAAGTACTATTTTTTTGAAATTTTTTAGAACTTTTGAGTTGAATTTTATGCTTTTGATGTTTTCAAATGCAAATCTGAAATGAAAATACAAAATTTGATTTATTTTCAATGAAATTAACTACAATTATTCAAGCTAAATGAGCTTTTCACTAATGCAAGAATTCAAACCCTAGAATGCAATGTTAATGAAAGATAAATATAGGGTGTAAATGCACTCCAAATCATAATAATGATGCTCTAAATGTGGTCTTGAACCAAAATGAAAAGAATGGTCACATAAAGTATGGGACCAAAAATCAAAAGTGTCTAGAAATGTGTAAAACCTACATCGAGGCCAAAAAGACCTAGGTGGGACTCATTCGCCCAAGGTGGCGAATGAGACCCAAACACTAAACCTAGGCCACGCAAGCCAGGAACACCTAAATTGTGATTGGTTACTGATTGGTGTTAGGATTATCCTCAAAAAGATGCAATAAATGAGGCTTGTGGATGCAAAATAAAGCCAATTAAATCATAAAAAAGCCCAATTATTAATGACAAACCTAGAGGAATGTAAAAGTGTGATACAACACTTTACAACAATCCAAATAAGGCAAGATTAAATTTAATTATGATTAAAAATTATGTTTATTATGCTTAATTAATTGATAAAACCCTAGAAAAGTGTGAAAGTGTGTTACAACACTGCACAACACTTTTGCAAGGTGCCATTAAAATCTATTAGTTCATAAGGGCCCAAGACCTATTGTGAATGTGTTATCCACATTACAACACTAAATCAAAGCAATATTAAGCCAAAATCTACAAGGAGGATCCAAATGAGTGTGAAAATATCCAAGGACCCATTTTTTGACACTACACAACCTCAACTTATCCTTTACCCACCTTCAAATAAACCTCAACCTAAAAAAAGCCCAAATTTACCCTTTACCCACATAAGAAAAATGTTTTATAGAAATCAAGTAATGATACCATTGCTCATACATACAACACTTGAAACAATCCACAATTGAAACAATCAACCCTAAAAATCTTACCTTTTCCTAATCCCATTTTTCTTGGTGCTCCTTATTTAACTTTGCATAGTGGGAAGGATTATGATCTTGTTGAACAACTTAAAAATACTCCTACAAAAATATCCCTATGGGACCTAACTTAGAGTTCACCTAACTATCACACTATGCTTCAAACAACTCTAAAACAAGTAGTAGTTCCTCTTGGTACAAATGCAAATGATGTGGCAGCTCTAATACAAGGAATGAATACAGTTAATGTAGAAATTACCTTCCATCAACATGGGTTACCTCCTTTGGAAGTGAGAAATAAAAATGATGCCTTCATGATAATAGCCATCTACAATAGACTAGGAAAAAAGAAAACCCTTGTTGACAATGGTTTTTCCCTTAATGTGTGTAGTATCACACTTTTGGATAAACTTGGTGTGGATAAGTCAAAATTCAAGTTGATTCCTTATCAATTCATAGATTTGATAATATAGGAAAACAACCGATGGGTGTGATCACTTTACCTATTACAGATGGAAAAGCTACCTTGCAAACCCCTATTCATGTAATTCCTAATAATATTTCATATAATCTTCTTTTAGGGTGACCTTGGATTCATGAAATGCATGTAGTTCCTTCAACCCTTCATCATATAATGAAATATTTCTACAACAATAAGGTATATCAAATTGAAATAGATATCGAGCCTGAAAGTTGTCTACAAGTTGAAAAAGGGATGACAAGTCCTCTGAACACATTAATTCCAACATCGAACATAGAACCTATGGAAGAAGACAAATAGGAAACGAAAACAGTGTCAAAGTTATTAGATGATGATTGGGGTTCCTTGGAGTTCACACCTTCGTTTATGGGAGAATACATGATGACAAGAAAAGAAGATGAAAAAAAAAAGCCACCAATGGTTATGTCAACACAGAACTTGGAAGATAATTCACAAGCATCTACTTCATCTACCCTTGAAGAAGACACAAGCTACACAACAAATTTTGATGAGATAGATTATCAACAACCACCAAACCTAAAATAAATAGAAAGACCTTATGGGAGAGGTTATGAACTTATGAAGCAATTGGGTTATAGTGGAAAAGGATGTGGAAAGAAAGAAAAAGGAATTCGTGTTCCTGTGGAACCTAACATGTAAGAAAAAAATTTGGTTTGGGATACTGTCCTTCTAAGATAACGCAAGCAAACAAGAGACCTTCATTAAATATCAACACCATTATGTGTAAACCTAAAATAAATCTCATCTTGAAGCATCCTGAATTGCTTGATATGAGTTCTGAACCATCATGGGAATACTTTGAAGATGATGAAGCCTTGAAACAAATGCTAGGAGTTTATGATAAACCATCTACTCCTCCTCACAATAAAAAGGTTACATGTGCTATGATTTGCACCAAACAAAATGATGGAGAAAAGGAAAGCAATGAGATGGACATGATTAAAGAAGAATACAACCCTGAATTTCCAAAACCAAGTGCATTTTCCCTGGGAGATACAATTGACATACCAATGTACATAAATTATAAGGAGAAAGTAATTAAGATAGGAAAGTTCCTCACTGATGAAGAACAAGAAGATCACACAATTTTACTCCATGAATTTCCTAATTTTTTTGCTTAGAATTATTCGGTTACGCTAGGAATCGATGCTAAGATAGTGACACACAACATAGTCCTTGCTGAAATGCTAAACCTGTTAGGAAAAAGATACGAAAGATGAATCATAAGATAGACTTGTTAGTTAAGGGATAAATTGAAAAACTCCTTGAGTCTAGTTTCATAAGACCTATAGATTATTCTCCTTGGATCTCGAACATTGTCCCAGTCACAAAACTTGACAATCGTATTAGGAGATGTACATTTTTTTGTGATTTGAATAAAGAATCTTTAAAAGATGACTTTCCCCTTCTTAATATTGATATGATAGTAGACTTGACTGTGGGACATGGTTTGTTGTCATTCATGGATGGATTTTTTGGTTACAATGAAATCTTTATCAACCCTCAAGATGAATACAAAACAACATTTACAACTATTTGGGGAGCATTTGTTTAGGTAATGATGCCTTTTGGATTGAAGAATGCAGTTGCAACATATCAATGAGCTATGATATTGATATTTCATGATTACATTCATAAAATTTTGGAAGATTATGTTGATGATACTCTAGCCAAATATTTTACAAGAAAATATAATGTAAATTTCCTTCAAAAAATATTTGAGCGAATATGAAAATACAATATGAGATTGAATCTGAAAAAGTGTCATTGGTGTAGATAGTGGAAAACTTCTAGGGTTTATTCTATCTCACAGAGGCATCGAGGTGGACACAAAGAAAATTGATGCTATAGTTAACAAGCCACCTCCTAGAAGCATCTCTCAATTTTGCACCTTATAATGAATAATTCAAGCTATCCATAATTTTGTAGCATTGCTAGTGGATGGAACATTATAATTTACACATCTCCTTAAGAAAGATGTGCACATTAATTCAAACAAGGATTGTAAATAGGCTTTTGAGAGTTTGAAGGATTATCTTGCCACTCCACCTATTTTACAACCTACTATTGAAAATAAACCATTCATCCTTTACACAGTAGCCTCAACCCATGCTCTTGTAGCATTGTTGGATCAACAAGACAAAAATGGTCAAGAGCATCTTGTTTATTACATTAGTTGAACTTTAATTGATTATGAGAAATGATACACAATGATAGAAAAGAAATGTTTGGCTCTTGTATTCACTACTAGTAAACTGACACATTACATACCGAATGCTGAAATACATGTGATGAAAAAATTTGATCCGCTAAAACATCTTTTTTAGTAAAACAGATTTATCAAGATGCTTAGCTAAATGGGTTATGTTGTTAAGAGAGTTTGACCTTAAGTTTATTTTACAAAAATAAATTAAAGGACAAGCCTTAACCGACCACTTAGTGGATGCTCCCTCACCCCTAGCATTACCTAATATAAAGACGTTCCCTGATGAGAATGTGTGGACTATTCAAAATGATGAAGACACATTGGAATTATACTTTGACGAATCTGTGTAGAACATGCTCTGATGCTGGTGTTATAATAGTCCTGCCCACAGGAAACCTATTCCCTTATCCTATCACTTAAACTTCCTATGCACCAGCAAAACAGCGGAATATGAAGCATTAATTGATATTTTGCATGCTATTTTAGCTTTGGGAGTTCAAAATATTAAGACATTCGGTGATTCACAATTAGTAATTAAGCAAATAAATGGAACATATCAATCAAAGCATGAGAAATTGTAAAAATACAAGGATCTCACAATGAATTTGTTAGAGAAGTTTGAATCATTTACCATTGATAACATCCCATGAAAGGATAATCATCATGTGGATGCAATGGCAATTGCAGCCTCTCTTATATCCCCTCAAGATCCTTGAAAGTATTTCATATTTATTGTCCATACAATTATGAAACCATCAATTGAACCCAAAGCCAAAGAAGTATTATCAACAAATATGGAAGGCTCTAGTGAATGGTATACACTGATATTTAATTATTTAAAAGAGGGTACCTTTCCTAAGCCGACAACTAAGAATACTCGAGACCATCTTCGAAAGCTAGCATCTAAGTATATAATTCTCACCGTTGTGTTATATCAAAGATCCTTTAATGGTCTTTTACTTAGATGCATTAAAGAATTTGAAATCCCTATAGCACTTCAAGAAGCACATTCAGGTGCTTGTGGAGGTCATTTTGGAGGAAGATCATTAGTTCAAAAACTAGTTTGGATGATATATTATTGGAGAAATATGGAGAAAAAATGCTTTGAATATGTTATGAAATGTCATAAATGTCAAGAACATTGCAATTTGATTCATGCTTCCACTTTTGAGCTTCAAGCCCAAATTCCTATTTGGCCATTCTCAGTATGGGGATTGGATCTGATTGGAAAAAATTTACCTCCTTCCATCGGACATAGTTTTATAATCATTGCGATAGACTATTTAATAAAATGGGTAGAAGCTATTCCTCTTCGATCAACAACAATTGATGTGTTATGTCGTTTCATATTGGAAAACATTATTGCTTGCTTTGGACTTCCTTCCACATTGATTTCAAACAATGGGACACCATTTAAGAATAATGAGGTGAATAAATTCCTAGAAACATTTAACATCCAACATCATTTGAACTCAACACCTTACTACCCACAATCTAATGGTCAAGCTGAATCAACTAATAAGACTCTCAAATAAATCTTAAGGAAAATAGTAAAAAAAAAAAGGATTGGTACACATAGATAACATATACATTATGGGCTTATCGTACTAGTATTAGAAAATCCACCAGGACAACTCCTTATAACCTTGTCTATGGTACTGAGGTGATTATGTCCTTCGAGTTAGAAATCCCTACATTAAGGATTACTCTTCAAGGACTTATTGATGACAACACTTGTAAAGAACAATGATTGCATTAGCTTGAGATGCTTCATTAACATCACATTAACGCTCTTGAACATCTCCAAGCTTATGCTATAAAATTACATCATAGTTATGATGACCATGTCATCCCTCATGTATTCAACAAAGGTGATCTAGTGTTATTCAAAAATTAACATAATGTTAATGCTGACCCAACTGAAAAAGGAAAATTCATCCCTAATTGGTTAGGACCTTATATAATTAATGAAAGTTATGGGTATGGAGCATATGCATTAACACAAATGAATGGTACACCACTTAAAGAGCCTATAAATTCCATGCATCTTTTTCGGTACTATGTCTCGCCTTCTTGAATAGTGTGAATGATAATGCAGTGGTGTTAGAGTTAGTAGATAACGTTCTATGTGCTCTCATATTTCTTCATTTTTGACAAAAAATTATTTGTATGTCTTGAATACTAAAGTAATTATTTAAATTAACTTTTAGATGGTTACTTTAGACTTCATACTATTCAAGATAATTTTGTATGTTGTGTTAGATCAGATCCTTATATGCATTTAATGTTCTTTAATTAGATCATAGGTGCATTTAATTTAACATAATATGTACTTAATCTCAATGTTGCATCTAAAAGAAACTAGAATAATTTTTAATTAGATCACATAAAACATATTAAATCATGGAGACATTTATTAAATACTCTTACAAAGATTATTTAATCAATCACATCGCCACTTAACATAAAACACATAAACATAAGTAACAAAAACATCAAATGATTATATATATATATAATTTTTATGTACATTCCATCAATATACACAATGCTAATAAAGTATGTGACTGCTAGATCCCTTAGGATCTAGTGCTTGCATCTATCTAGAGGCAGTCCATTGAGAGATGGTAGTATGCGATCGTGATCATGATCCATCAAGTACATTCAAAGCATATTGTAAACCCTATACCTATCCAAGGGCCTCCTAACAATCCTCCGCTAGACGATCTCTCTCTACCTATAGTCTGGCTACCTCTGACTGAGGTCTCTCAACCTTTGCTAGTGCTCAATATGACTGAGCATCCTGGGTAGCCTTGGCTCAGTGGGTGTGCCTCCTAAAACTCTCGTACGCTACCCGTAGTCTGACGAATGGCTCGAATAACTCTGGATCCCGCTCCATGATGGGTGGGGACACAGTCTATATCAATAGCTTCCTCATAGATCAATGGGGGCACTATCTTGGTAGCCACCTAGCAATAAAGATCATGAAGCTCTCTCATAGCTCCTACAAGATAGAAATCATAAATATAATCAATACACATCATGATAGATATATAGACATAAAATTAAATCATAAAGCATGAACATAAGCATAAAGCATGGTAGTAAATAAAATATCATCACCTAGCTCTCCACCAAGCTATTTAAATATCACCTCATCGTGTGTCAGAGGCATGGAGGATGTGGTATCCTCTCCATGACTATAGGTATTGGTTCCTACTGTAACTACTGACCATGATCTAGTCACATGAGTAGGAGTTGGCTCTCCCCACTTGTGGCCCACTGGATCCCCATCTATTGTTTCATCACCCTCACTCATCAGCTGCTCCTTATCCTCATACTCATCCTCATCCTCGTCCTCATCCTCCTGGCCATCATAATCAAGATTTGTAGACTCATCATAATCCTCATCTATTATATGTGAATATGTCTATAGCTCTTAAGAGTGTCTCCTCAAATATATCCTCCTCCTCATCTCCCTGATCTAGGAGTGGCCATGCATCACCTATCAACTCATCCATCCAAAATATAGGAGCCAGCCATGTTGTTGACCACCACTCCTCATAGGCATCTGTGGTACTAACATCATTAGCATCAAAGATCGGTGGCATATCATGATCCTCATACTCAGAGTCATAGTAGATGACATCCTCATGCATAAATCACCTAGTGTCACTGGGCCTTCAAGCACTTCATATTGATCTCCTAAAAAAGGGCCATGCCATGGGTGGTATCTAGACCTCTCCAAACTACCACATGACACGATCATAGTAAAAAGGTCATAATATGTAATCGTGCCTACCTAGCAAAAATCTATCCACCTAAAATCTCCTCATCAGAACAAGTCTCATATGGCTACTATGGTATAAGCTAGTAAGGTCTCCATATGTTCTCCTCCTCATCTAGTAGGTCAAATCAGACTCCCCAAAAATGCAAGTCATCATTCTACCATAGTCACCTCAGTGGATAGCTAAATGCACGAGGATACCCTGGGGATGATATAAATGGAAATCCCGCCAGCCTCATGCACGTGATATTCTCTAGGCACCACACCTACAATAGCATATAGTGTATCATGCTTTCAGTCTCATAAAACAAAAATCACCCAAGATCATAATATAAGTGTACAAGGATGTTGCACCCCCAGGCATACATGGTCCTCTACTCTACCATCCCCCATATCATATGTACTATTCCTCCCTCTAAATGTGCTCCTCAACCATCAAGGATGAGTACTAGTGCTATAATGAATGTCATAATCTGTGCAAGAAGTGGGGCTCATGAATATAGCAACATCGCTAGATCAATCCATGGCCTCACAATACTATCATGAACTAGACCTCCAAGGAAATACTATATATTGTATTTCATCTCCTAAAATCATCAATCTGCTAGAAAATATACCCTCTCACCCCCTATTGGAACTCATAGTATGTGATGGACGTCCTCTAATGTGATGGTCATCTCCTGTGGTAAAATGAAACATGCATGCGTGCATTCCACCGCTCAGCCAATCCCATCAACATAGCATTGTGGTACCTCATGGGGGGCATGAGGTATGCCTAGTGCAATCTTCTAGTCTGTAATATCTCTGTGTCCTTTTTTTAAATTGTAGGGGCTAGCTCTTGGAGCTGACTAATCTATCGACCACCTAGATGCTATTGCGAAAGGGGAGGAATCTAACAAAAAGGAAAAAATATGTCCTATAAGCATTCTACAATCTTAAACCTATACTTCAACAATTAAAAAAGTGTACTCAAGTTGTTCTAGTGTAATTTTTTAAGGGTCCTAGACACTTTAGACCCCTTTAGGGACACTTTGTGAAGAAACGAGACACTTTGCAGCAAAAAGGGACACTTCACAACAAAAGGGGACACTTTATGAAAAAAGGGACGCTTTGTGAAATTTTCTTCCAAGGTTCTAAATCAACCTACAAATGCATACAAATCATAAAATAAATGTGTAAGGACAAAGCGTAGGCAAAAAATCAACTCACCTGATAATAGTGTTCATGGCGGGCTACCTGATCTCGTAAGGCATCCAGTCTCGGAGGTTCGTAATCTCATTGGCTCGACATCTTCAATCACTCTTCACCAAAGTCAAGCTACAAGAAGGTAAAAGACAAAATAGTTAGAAATGACGTCACTTGTTACTCTTAAATAAGTTAAAATTAGGGTTTTTACTATATTAGGGTAAAAAAGTGCCTTTCATTCAAATTAACATAACAACTAGAGAACTTTGTTCTCGATGTCATTTTTTGCATTGGAATCATGATTTCACTTTTTTCCTCATCAAATTTCTATCATTATGTGGTATGGTACATGGAAATACCTTATTATATGACTTAAGTTATTCGATGTGGTTAGACTACTACTTTGATTCCACATTTGTAAAGCAAGCGGAATCAAGGGGGCATACATCTACCCTCGAATGTGATTTATAGAGGAAGTTACATAACATGATTTGTGGATAACTAGCAAATTCATGTTGTAGGATGTGGTTCCTAACATTATGGTTTTGTAGATAGCTACAATGGGGGCTTCATTCTCCCGTGTTGTGAATAAACTCAAATGTTTATCCTTTTATGAAACAAATATTATTTTTGAGTCCTTTAGCTTTCATATGCACGTAGAGTCATATGGGTGCTAAAGTGGGGGCTAAATGTAGTGTATAAAATTGTACACTCTTGAAAATGGTGCAATTTCACACTTAACTTGGACCTATTTTGGCACCCTTCCATTAAAACCCCTTTAAAATCATCATTAATAGGCCCCTAAGACCCATTATTTCGGATCTCGGGGCTTATTTCAACTAATAACCTGACAAAATCATCAAAAACATAAAAAATTCCAAAAACCCACCTCAAAAATCTAGGGTGGGACTCATTTGTCACCTTGGGTGAATGAGTCCCCCTAGGTGGGACCCATATGCTAGAAGTAGCAAATGAGTCCCATTTTGGACCTTTTTAGGGTTTGACCGAGAAAATCACCTTTTTTAATTCAAATTTTTGGCTTATGTCGGCCTTTGATATTTGAATAACAGTAAATTAGGTGTTAATGCCTATATAAGCAAGCTTCTAAGTCATTATTTCATCTAAGCAGTCTAAGCAAGCATTTTCAAGAGCAATTTCAAGATCCAAGCATTTAAGAGTCTTCAAGCATTCAAGAGAAAGTAATCACCAAAGTTGAAGCTTTGGAGTAGCATTAAAGTGTTTTTGTAGGTCTTCAAGCTCACTTTCATTCAATATCTAACATTTTCAAGGGTTGATCAGGGTTATCTATGGTGAATCATGATGTATTCTAGGTTGGGGAGATGCAACTAGCCATGAAGCCAAGCCTAATGACTTGCTTCTTAAGTGATTCCATCCTCCATTATCACTCTACATTCAGCCTAAGGAAGGTACAAGCATTATTAGGGATCATTTGGATGATTAGAGATCTCTCAAAGTGAGTCATCAATTGTCATATTTCGTTCATACATCTCATTCTTGCACATTAGAATAGGGTTGCATTGCATTTCAAGTTTCCTAATCTTAGACACATTTAAGGTTAGGGTTTAAATTCCTATTTACATGCATATTTCATTATTTCTATCAATTTTTAATTACCAAACTAGAGGTTTCACTGAGGAAAACCCCCCATAAACAAAACAAGTCTATATTATGTTTTGTAGGTATTTTCACATATTCGGATTAAGAAACCAATTTGGGAGAAAAGAGAAGGTGTTGAAGTGAAAATCTAAATTTTGAGTTCCCAAAAAAGAGGAACGTGTCTGATTCACCAGAAGTGATGAATGAGTCCCACTATAGGTGTTTTTCAAGGTTTTGGTAGATTCAGATACCCTTTTTCCAAAAACCTGTTCCTGTGTAGAAACCTAGATCTAGGACTAATTCACCTAGACAGGTATATGAGTCCCAGCAAGTCAAAATTCTAGAATTTTCAGCATTTTGGAGCTCCATCCAGTCATCTTCAGGTTTTCAGGTGCACACATTTCATCTTGTAGCTTTTTGTTTTCTTTTATTTGCATTTCTAGGTCATTTAGTGAAAGATTGCATCAAATTAGGGTTAAGCATTTTGATTTGCATTGCATTTTTCTTTCCAAGCCCTAGCTTGGTGGTGAACCCCTCATTAGTTTACAATTAGTCCTTAGGACAACCCTATTGCAAGATCTCTTTCTCCTTTTCATTAAGATCTCTAGGGTTTGTTCTTGAATGAGAGAGAGTGAAGATTGTTGTCCTATGTCCTAAACCATAAGTGAAGACAATTTTCAACGTTTCATTTTGGTGAACCTGCATTTATAACACTATTATTCTAATTTGGAGTGCATTACCATCCTAGATCTTGCTTGCATTAACATTGCATTAAGGTTTGCATTAGTTAATTGGAATTCTAGGGTTTCTAATTTTACAATAGTGAAAGTTCATATAGCTTACATTTTGCATGTCAAATCATTGAAATTCAAATAAAATCTGCATTTACACTTAGAATACAAATCATACAACATAAAAATCATAAAAATTAATTACGTTTTTTTTTTTAATTTTGAAAAAAACCTTCAGTGAAACTCATATGCCCTTCTGGGTGAATCATTCCTAGTGTAGATTTTGTACTACATTTTTCAGAGTTAAATTCCTTGTTTCTGAGCTTCTGTTTGCTATTAGAATCTTTATGTTTCATCTTGCATAATTTTGGTTACATTCAAATCATTAGAAGTACCATAATTTACATTCATTTCAATTGTGGATAGAATTAGATTCTTGTATTTTTCATTTTCAGCATTAGTTCATAGATCAATTAGATTAGATTACATTTGGCATACATTAGAAAATAAAATGAATAACAAAGACAAACAGATAAGCCACTTGGCGAAAGTATAGTTATTTGACTATGTCAAATCTCTTTTTCCAAGTTAACCTAACCCTCAAGCCTTTTAGTACTGATGACTTTGACATGTTAGATTAATCCCTTGAGGATTTCATCTCACAAGGTTCATCCACTAAGGCTTGTTATGATAAACCAAAACCAAGAGAAGTTAATGTGATACAACCTCAACTTATCCTTTACCCACCTTCAAACAAACCTCAACCTAAAAACAAGCTTGAATTTACTCTTTACCCACCTAAGAACAATTTTTTGCAGCAATCAAGTAATAATACCATTGCTCATACATACAACACTTGAAGGAATCTGCAACTAAAACAATCAACCCTAACAATATTACCTTTGCATAATCCCATTTTACCTAGTGCTCCTCATTTAACTTCACATAGTGGGAAGGAGTATGATCTTGTTGAACAACCTAAAAATACTCCTACAAAAATATCCTTATGGGACCCAATTTAGAATTCACCTATCACACTATGCTTCAAACAACTCTACAACAAGTAGTGGTTCCTCCAAGTACAAATTCTAATGATATGGTAGATCTAACAATGAATGAATACAGTTAATGAAGACATTACCTTCCATGAACATGAGTTGCCTCCTTTGGAAAATTGAGAAAGAAAAATGATGCCTTCATGATAATAGTCATCTACAATAGAATAGGAATAAAAAACCCTTGTTGATAATGGTTTCATCCTTAATGTGTGTAGTATCACACTTTTGGATAAACTTGGTGTGGATATGTCAAAAATTCAACCTGATTCCTTGTCGATCCGTGGATTTGATAACATTGGCAAACAACCATTGGGTGTGATGACTGTACCTATTACAGTTGGAAATAAATTTTGATGGAGCTTCGAAATGCTGGAAATTCTAACTTTAATGTTGACTAGGACTCATACGCCAAGTTGGGTGAATCAATCATATATCTGGGTTTCTATGTAGGAATAGGAATCTAGCCAATGGGTATCTAGATCTCTAAAAATCTGAATTTTGACCTAAACTGGGACTCATTTGCCAAAACTGGCCAATCAGTCCAGTTAGGGTTTTCTGGAACTTCAAGGTTTGAATCTTCTCTTCTTAGTCTACTCAATTTGCTTCTTCAGGTTTCTGGATCTGAATCTCTATAAATCAACCTGTAGGTGCTCTCCAATGTTCTCCAATGCTTGATGACAAATTTGACAAATTTCTCCAAGCTTTCTCTTCAATGGGTCTTCAATCTAAACCTACAAATCACACACTAAAGAGAGGGAAAAATGTTGTTTTATTAGTGGATAGGGGTTTTCCTTGGTCAAACTCTATTATGATAATCAAACCTTGAAATAAAATGAAATAGGAATGGAGAATGATGAATGAACAAAATATGATGTTGCAACTCACCAAACCCTAGCAATGAAATGCTGCAAACATGTGTGAGGTGGCTCCAATGGATGTAGATCTTTACTCTTGCTTGAATAAGATAGATCTTGAATGAAATGCTAGCTTGAATCATGAAACCCTACATCACAATTGTTAGCTCCAAAACAAACATGATATATGAAATCTTTGACATGATTCTTGATGCTTGAATAATTCTCTAGAATACTTGATAATCTACCCTTGAAGACTCTTGAATGCTCTTGTGAACTCAATTTACTATAAGGATCAATTGATTTCTTGTTAGGATGAAAATCAGTGAAATAAAATTGTATTTATACTTGATTATGCGAGAATTCTTGAAATTACAACACTACAAGCCGATATTAAATCTAGGAGGATACAATCACACCAAAAATTTGAATTAATTTTAATTTTGGGCCACACGTGACTCATTTGCCCAAGGTGGTGAATGAGTCCCATTAGGTATAATTTATGGGACCATTTTCAAAAATGCTTAGAAAGGTATAAAACCAAGATCGGGACCCAAAACCCTAGGTGGGACTCATACGCTCAAGGTGGTAAATGAGTCCCAGACCACCAAATCTAGGCCACACAACCTGAAAATACCTAAATTATGATTGGATGTTGATTTGTGTCAAGATGATCCTCAAAAAGATGCATTAAATGAGGCTTTTGGATGCAAAGTAAGGCCAATTAAAGCATAAAGAAGCCTAATTATTAATAATAACCCTAGAAAAGTGTGAAAGTGTGTTACAATACTTTACAACACTCAAAATAAGGCATGATTAAGTTTATTTAATTCACAAGGGCCCAAGACCTAATGTGAGTGTGTTAATCACATTACAGCACTAAGTCAAGCCATCATTAACCTCAATTTAACAAGTAGGACCCAAACAAGTGTGAAAATGTTACTGATGACATTTTTCAACACTACATTCAGCCCCCACTTTAATGAGAGGGTGAACTTGCTTCAAACTCACACTAAAGTAGATGAACTCACTTCAAGAGGAGTACAAGTGCACCAATGCCAGTAAGATGGGATAACAACGATCAAATGGGGTGATCAAGCCCCCATGATCAAGATCCTATGACAAACCATCATAAGCATAAAATAACACACATAAAAATGATAAAGAGCATCATAAAGGCACAAGCATACACTTCCAAAGATGAAAAGAAAAGTAAAATAAAATAAAATGGGTGGATCAAGCTTCGACAATTTGTCCATCACGATGTGGATCAGATCTAAAATGTTTGTCTCTTCCATGTTGACCCAAAATTTTTTTCTTTGTTTTCACTCTCTTTGTGTCATTCTTCCAATTCTATGTGTATTTGGGGAATGATGATAGTTCTGAGCTCTCTAACAACATTGTAGCAAAAACATACTGACCCCAAATCCATAGATCCCTTATGTGTTTGGTGTTTTCATTTTGGAGGAAACCCCTCTTTTTTTTTTTTTCTTTTGCATGACATAGCTTTACTTGGAAACATATGACTTTTCATAGGGCTTTCCAATTAAGCTCTCATGTATTCTTTCCTTTTTGCATTTATTAATTGCAACTTTAAATTAATTGCTCATAGTATGGTGTTTAGCAATTTCTTTAAAGTGGGGGCATACAATTGCATTATTCTTTTGCATTTTTTTCTTTTTCATCATTCATGGTGTAGTCTTATTACTTTATCTGATGCATTTTTTTCTTTGTGGTTGGCATTGAGTGTGATGTCCCTCAAGAGTGTGATCTCTCTTGGGTAGGTGCAAGAAGTTGGGTCTACAAAATGTTCAAAAAGTGGAAGTGTAATGCCTCGCCAAGTAACCATAAAAGAAGTTGCAATTAACATCTTAAGCGAACCAATTTTTTTTTATAAAGTGCATTTAACATACACATTCACTTACTAATTAACAACAACCTCTAAGGCTACAAGGTTAGGATTACTTAAACCCACATATACATATTACATATAATCATAGCCTTTTGAACTTTATGAAATAAACATCATACATCATAAGAATACCACATAACATAATAAGATAATCAACCAAGATACAATCTCATAAACATTATCTTAATCCAATAGATACATCACTCATTCCCAGAATGAGGCAATAATACAAAAGATTACAATTACATAACTCCACCTCATAATCATCAGAGGGATAAAATAACTTATACAAGTTAAAACTATTACAATGCAAGAAATTACAACATGAACCGCGAGCTGTCCATCTGGATCTCTCGCCATCAAGTACTGAAGATAGATGGGGACCCAACGGTTTTGGTGCATGTTCCACCCAACCAATGTGGTACCCGAAGGCCCACCCCCTATGCTAGGAGATAGTAACAAAGTAACATGGACAAGGATCTACTACCTCTAACCAAAGGCAGACTCATATTGACTTATACTGTTATAACCAACCAAATGAATTAACAAGTACAACTCATTCACCATAAAAGTACGAATCAAGTACAACTCAGGTACAACATAAATACAAATCAAATACAATACAAGTAAAAATCAAATACAATACAAGTACAACTCCAACATCACTGACATAGGTCACATTGCTTCCAGACATAAAGTAGATCAAATATGTTCAAATAACCATACACATAAAATAATTAACAACAGTTGTCATAGATAGAGTGTCATCGCAAGGTTTGTCATGAGATCTCCTCTGGGCATTCTTCATAGGCTCCGGCACAAGTAATCCTGGTGGCCTCAACTGAATCCCGACACTCATACTCACTCATGCGGAATCAACTACCTCTCGTAAGAGCAAGATAGTTGATCTTGCCATTCCAGGCCTTCTCACTCATCCCAAGTCTAAACAAGCCCTTGTGTCTATGAGTGAGGTAAAATTATCTTGATTAATGTGAGAAGTTAGTCCTAATCTTCTAAGTACATTATTTTAATTATCACTTGTTTAAATCACTCATGAAGGTTATCCAGTTTACCTCTTTGGGCTCTGGCGCCTAACAGAAGCCACTCTTCTATTCGACAACACACATCCAAACAATCCACCAAGGGAACCACAAGTGCATACCAACTAGGCATCATAATCCACTCCAACACAAGGAGGATACAAATAATAGAAACTCACTCCAACATCTTGGAGGCAACAAACACATAGTCCACTCCTTTCACAAGAGGTACAAAAGATCCCACTCCAAACATCTTGGAGGCAATAACACATAGTCCACTCCTTTCACAGGAGGTAACAAGATGAAACCACATAACAAGATCACTCCATACAAGGAGACACGGATCCCATAATCTGCTCCTAAACCAAGGAGGTGCAAACATCCCCATTCATGAAAACTAGGTAAAACTAAAAAGACGCCATGCACTACCCAAGGGAAACAACTGGATGGCACAAAGATTCAACAACTCTTATCTTCTAAGTTCTTTTGGAAGACTTATAATTTAGGACTAACACTAAATCCCAAAATGAACAATGCAACTTGACGACATAGCAACAAAAGCATTCAAATCATCAATCAAATCTAATATTTGGATTTCCTAAATCCATACTCATTCAATAGGTAGTGTTGACAAAGTCAAAGACATGATAAGTAGATCATCTAAAATAATCATAACCCCTATTTCCCTTTTCATTATTGGAAATCTAAAACAATTAAACTTACTTCCCTTTACTGAATACAAAGAATTAAATCCTTTAAGATAAACATGAGGAAGATACTACTTTTGGATATACTAAATCCATATCTCTTTCATAATCCAATCACAATGATTCAATTAATCTAAATAGAAATTAATAAATAACATAATTGATTGCTTCATCAATAAAACAACTTCTTAATTTACTTTTAAATCGACACAAATCCATGCAAGTAAACTCTTTCCATTTCCTAACCAAATCTTACATCTCATTCAATTTTCTATTTAACACATTCAATCACTTTAATATAATAACATATTGTTTCTCTATCCATTTTCCATATACACTAATCAATCTATTTTTAAATTTCTATTCAATAATACATTGCATACATCTTATAAAACCGATATACGATAATGAATTTACCCTTAACATATTTTACATGCTCCATATTATATATACACCAAACATATATATTAATAAACTCAATTATATAGATTCTTTAATATTCCAATCACAACGATTAATTTGTTCTATGGAAATAAAATATAATAACTATTTGCCTTTTTCAATAGAGATAGTTCCTAAATTTACTTCTAATGCAACCTAACACTATTGCAAACAATCTTTTCCAATTTTTTATCCAGAGTCTATGTCTCATCAACCATCCATTTAAAAAAACATGCAATTTCATCAATGAATAAAAATATCTTTTGGCTTGTCTATTTGGCCACGCATTCATATTGTTTCTAATTAAATCTCATTAAATAAAACAAACATTTAAATACAAATATTTCTATAATTCTTCAATATATTTAAATATATTTCTCTATACATTTTCTACACATACTAATTATTTCTTTTAGAACACTAATAATACCCAATTTGTAAACAAAAAAATAAAATAATATAAAATATTATTTATTCTCACAAATGGATAAATACCTTCAATATACATATACTAAGTATAAATTAATATATTTAAATATATTTAATCCTTAACATATCTTCTATCCTTTACAAAATATCAAATTGATTAATTCAAAATAAAAATATCCTTCATCATCAATATTCCAAAATATAAATATATTTTTCCAATTAAATCAAATTAATAATTGGACCTTTTACATATGGATTTAAATTTCACAATTCAATTTTAAATTATGCATTCTTTAAATCAAATATTTAACTCCTTCAATTAAACTTTAACATATCATTTTAAAATAAACAATAATTTCTCCATACGTTTATAATTTTAATTCCACAAATCTAATATACAAATTTTATTTAAAATAATATAAATAAATATAATACTTTAGTATTATAAATTATAATATAAAATATTATTAAATAATATTTTAATATTATAATAACAATACATAAAATATTAATATTTATAAATATCAATTTATTATTATTTTATTTTTAGAATAGCCATGGGAAAATAGTTTAAGAGCAGTCTCATGTTTCAAGCATAACTCAAAATCTACGATCTAGGTATTTGCAATTTTTGGACAAGGTTAAGAAAATATCAAAATGCAAAAACCCTTTAAATTTCTTGAAAACCCAGTTTGTGAAAGTAAAGTTATAGGCGACGCAATCGGACCATTTTACCATGAAAATATAACTATACTGCATATTTTAAAATCCGATTTTTAATAATAACAGAGGGTTTCATTTTCTAAAAACATTCTAAATGCCTTGTTCAATCTCTATGTTTAATTTCAATAATAATAAAATCAATTTCTCCAAATAATTTAAATTCAACTAAAGTTTCCACAATTTTCACTCAAGAATTTTCACAAGCAAAGGCTGTAAATTTGTTTAATTCTTTTCTTCTAATATCAAATTTATTTTCTAAAACAGATTTAACAAATAAATCTTTAATCACTACTATTTTAAAAAAACAATCAAGAACAATAAAATATAAAAAGTAAAACCTGGTACAAGAAGCTACAGGAAGAGATGAATTTTTGATGCAAGCCTCCTCCAAAGATTTCCTGAATTTTTTTCAATCCTCCAATGAATCCAATCCAAAATCCAACAAATGCAAACAATCTTTCCTTCAATCAATTCTACAATCAAACTTTCTTCAAACCCTTGTGCAAGTTTTCCAAAATTTCTTTCCTGCTGTAAAAATGTATTTTTCTAAAAACCTCCCTGCCCTAAAATTAAAACATGTATTCTTATAAATCAAAAATATCTAATTCAACCCTAATTCACATTACATGCAAATTAGATATTTCAATTTCAATTTCAATTTCAATTTCAATATTTACAACCCTAATTCACATTACATTCAAATTAGATATTTCAATTTCAATTTCAATTTCAATTTCAATTTTCAATTTCAATTTCACTTTCAATTCTCAATTTCAATTTCAATTTTACTTTTCAAAAACTCACTTTCAATTTAATGCAATTTCAAATAATAAATTAATTTCCAAAGTTGCAACTAATTTTCCAAATAAACATTTAATTACAATTTCTAATTTAATTCCCACATGTTGGAATTAAATTCCAAAATTAATTCTAATTCTTTTATTTCCTTTCATTCTCTTGCATCACGTTTATCCACATTGCATTATTTAAATTAAATAACCATCAACATGATTTAAATGCAATTATTCCAAATATCTATTTCCAAATCAAGAATGCTTCAGAATTAAATAACATCAAAGCAAGACAGACAATGACTCGACACACACAATAGATGGCACACTAAGGCTAGGGTATAGACTTGACACATGTTACCTAGCTACTATCTCCTATTCAACTTAATCGTTGGATCGACACACTCAAACCTGTGAAACCAGGTGGAGTCGATGTCATGTACCTGCAATCCTGCAACCAAGTAAACAACATCATACAATATATCCAGCATATAATACACACCGTGAAGAAAGAATTACGGATTCGCAGGACGTTCGCAAGCGAGTGATGCGAACTCGTCCTCTTCACCAATACACTCATCGAAACTGACATTTCCATCATAATTCCAATAATCTCATAATAACATCTCATGTTAACTCTACAATATCATTAATCCATAATGCAAGTGAAACAATAATCAGATAACTACATCCCACAATAATAGTTGTCGCTCAATAGTAGCAATCAAAACATTATAACAAAATGTATCCAGTATCAAAGTAATTGCAACCAAACATAGCATAAAGCAACTTGAACAAGAATCAAAACGAAGGGGTATTACAGGAAGTGTTTTTCTTGATTTTTCAGAATTTTTCAGAGTTGGACTTAAAATTTGAAGCACTTACACATTCAATCTTTATAAATTTTAGTATTATGAAATTTAGTATTTTTATTATAGTTTTTAAATATGAAATTTATTCTGATACCCAGATGATACAAAATAATTTTTAATACACGTATAAAAACCACTTTTTACAAGTCACTTTTTTAGGACCATACCATGCACATGTATAGACACCATAATTTGACATAAATAAAAGTATTTTTACAATTAATTTTGGGGAAAGATGTATATTATAATTAAGATTGATGAGGATATTTTTTTATAATTTTTTTCATAATAATTTTTTATTGGCCCTAATTTCTTGTTTTTAAAACCCTTGTGTATAGACACCATAACTTGACCTAAACTTATTATTTTTTCAAATTTATTTTTTCCATTGTGTAAATAATTGTTTATAGATTGATGCCATATAATTTTTTTAACAAGAAAATTAACAAACTAAAAGTTATTAAAAAAATATGAAAACCTGGAGTTTATGGACCTGTTTCCTCATAAATTAATTAAAAAATAGAAAAATTAATCAAATTATTAAAAAAATTACATATTTGAAAACTAGACATTGTCAAATATAATGGGTTTTAATTTCATAAAATAATTTAAGAAAAAGCCTCATTAACTATATTGCTAAAGTTAGTTTTTCTCTTGAAATTTCCATGACCTTGTACTTGTAGGTCTAAGCCTTTAGTTTTTGGTTACCATGCCTTTTTTTAGCCTAAATCCAAATGAAAAATGTGTCTTATGAGTTTCAAACATTTTGGAACAATTACCCACTTCAAAATGGGTACCTATTTTAAAAATGAAAGGGTATTTGTTTTAAAGCTGAAAAATGACACTCCCCCTAAATGTGGACCCAACTTCTTACACTTACCCTCTTAGCATATTATATTCCTCTTAGTGGCTTGATGCGACACATTGCATCCCTTAAGTTGTGAATATTCTATTCTTTGTTTGTTCCTCTCTTGGAGACAGTAGGCACAATGCTCCCTAAGTTAAAGACCTTGCATGAACTAAGAAAGACTCCTTTGAACATTCCTTATTGTTGCATTTTCATTTTTCTGTTATATGGCCATCTTGCATAATACATCTTGCATGCCTGTAGAGCCATCTTATTTGTTCATGAGTTCCAAGCAAACAAAATTTTTCTTGCCTCATGAAGCTTGAAGTTCATTGTTCATGAGCTCCAAGCATACAAAGTTTTTCTTGCCTCATGAAGCTCGAAAATGATTTTTGTGTGGCGCCTTATTAAAGTTATCAAGAGGTATAACTTTGGAATGGTTTTTGATGGGAAGCCTGACTGGGGCATGAATTTCCCTTAGCCACTCACGTGTGAGTGTGAGTGTGAGTGTGAGTGCATACTAGTCATGTGTGTATGTGTCTAACCTCTTTCAAATCCTCACCCAATAGAGAACCTGAAGTTTTGTTGCCTCAAAGTGAGCTTGCATTTTTTGGACAAACAACCTAGACCTTATCCACATTGCGATAGACAAATGGTCGAAGCTTGACCCAATTTTTTATTTTCATTTTTTTTTCATGTGCTCTTCTTCATGATCTGATATAGTATAGGGTTGATGATAGTTCATATTTATATTATATTATATCTATTTATCTATATCTATGAGTAGTTTTGACCTCGAAATATCAAATCCCCCTGTCCTCCATGTTGTATGTTTTTCTTTATCTTATCTACTTATCTTTCTCTCTTCTTTGATTGATTTCTGATTTTGTGGTTCCTATGTGTTGTCCCTCATGTATTCAACAAAATTACCATGTTTACATCTTGTCATGTACCGCAGGCCATAACATCACTTTGTTTCTTTCCTTTTCCTTAGGATGTCACATGCCTTTGTGTTTCGCATGCACCATCCTAAGGGGGAGATATCATACTATTCTAATTTTCAAAAAGGTGCATTCAATGGCCAATGAATCCCTTTATGAAAATCCCTATTTTTCAAAAATTTCATTCTTTGACAAGTACCCCTAGAGAAAATTTTCTTTCAAAAATGAGTTTGTTGTGAAAGAAGTTTCTTTCTTTCTATTGGATTCTTAGATGAAAGAGATATTTAAAAAGGATTCCTTGATACTAGAATAATTTGAAAAAAATGCTATCACTTTTCAAATTGTGCATCCCTTGAGTGGACCCCTTTGAAAGCTTCTCCTTCAATTGTTGACTATCTATATGACTATCTTTCTATGTGACTCTTTTTCAATCTGACATGTTTTATCTATGGATTAACATGTTGCTTTGGAGGACTGGGCACCTATGAATTTGAATTTTCAACTAGACTCTACAGAGCCTTTCACATCTGGCCTCCCTCAGGACTGAGTACCTGAGGCAACTCCTTTGTAGGACCAAGCACTTGTGAGCTATTTTCATTATGTAGGATCGAGCACCTACAAAATCCTTTGTTCACCATCTGAAGGATTGATTACCTATAGAATACTTTGTTCACCATCTATAGGACCAAGCACCTATCGATCCTTTGTTCACCATCTATAGGACAGAGCACCTATAGATCCTTTTTTTCACCTTATGTGGGATTGAGAACCTATGACACTTTTGTTCAACTCTCCTCAAGACTGAGCACTTGTGGAGATATCTCTCATTCCTATGCATTCGAGTGTGTTAGATTGCATTATCCTTCCTCGACGGTATAGGTGTACTTTTCTACAAACTCTTTTGATCTACTTTACCTCATATTTGCTAGGACATATTCTCGCTAAAGTGGGGGAAAATGTAATGGCATGAATTTTCACCCCTAGGAAAATTCCACATTTACATACATCCTACCTTAGAGAATTATGTTTGATAATGCAATTCCACATCCTTCATTCGCTTCCCATCCACTTGGCAGTTGTTTTATGTGTCAATGGAGGATATTCTATCTAGGATGATAGCTTGGTGCAGAGACGTTTGCATAGTGCACTATCATCCTAATAGGATTCCTACCTCTGGAACCCATAGAGGAACTACAATTCTCCATTGGTGATGAAGTGTAACGTCTATGCTCCCTTGACCGACTTTGATTGACTCTTTTGCCTCCAATTTCAACCTTCAAATGAATCTCTTCTATTCTTTCACTCTCTCTTGATCTCCTTCATTCTTGGCTACTATCTTCAAACTTCATTCATAGCATTCTCAATCTCTACCACCTCTAGTGAAGCTGCAAGTTGGTATTTTATTGGTTCATTCTCTTCATTATTGTAGCAACGTTGGCTTTTGAAGGCTTTCAAGCTCGCTCATCCCATTTTCTTTGAGTGCACATGGTTGAAGGTGATATCACTCCATATCCCTTTTACTTTTCATTATCGTTCCAATATTGTAGAATATTGTTGTTTATCGTACTACTTAGTACTTTCCTTTCAATAACTCTCTTTATCATACTTCTATAATCATTTCTATTTGGTTGTCTATGGATATGGAAACACCAAAGCGGGGAAGTGACTGTGGAAGTCCTCTAAACGTAACCCCAACATTTTTTCTCTTTTCTATGTGCGGGTTCTCCTTAGAGGGAAGATCTCAAAGATATCAACTCATGGGTAGGGAGGTGCACTTTCCTCGTTTTTCCTTGTTATTTCATGCTTAAACTAGTTAAAGTATTCTTCTTGTTATTTTATCATTTAGTTGCTTTTTGTTTCTATTATTCCATAAAATATCATTAGTTAGGACATTAGTAGGTTCCCCTTAGCTTTTGACTATACCTTACACTTTTTATCCATACAGATGCTAGCACCCCACTAATATGTCAACACACCATGTTGTCGTCTGTGTCCTATGCTATAGTCCTCTGGCAGTGATCTATTTGAGTTACAGTCTGAACTCTGAAAACTTGCTCACCTAACTTCCAGAAACTCTTGAGTTTTTAGAAGGATAGAGGCAATCCCATTGTCCTTCCTTCTCAGCCTCTAAACCCTAAACCTCTTTGAAACATTCAACTAGCTTTATTAGATCATGGCAGCCTGCTATTTGGGACCCTCCCGTGACCTGGGGTCTTGAGCAGTTGGTCCCCCTCCTCCACATAGTGAATACATTAATTATTCACTCTAATAGATGTCACATGCCTACAAACTCTATAATTCCTTTTTTTTTAATATAAAATCCATTTTGTAATTTTGTGATAACTTTAAGAAATCATCTCTTAATAAAGATACAAAATCCTAGCGAATCTTTCATTTTTTTGAAAAATAATTCATTTCTATTGCCAAATATTTCCTTTTTTTGGAAAAATTATTAGGTTTACAGATAATTTTTTAAATATATATAAATTTATAGAAAACATTTGCTAATCTTGATGAAAATTGAAAAATCATTAATTACCATGACAAGTCATTCCTTTAAAGAAGAAAAATGAGGGAAAAGTAAGGGCCCCAAGGTGGTAGTGATTGACTAGTTCTATGTTTAAGGTATAGTTCTCATGACTATAATTCCTTAATTCCTTAATATTTTAAATCAAACATCGAGTACTTTAAATGGACCCTAAGTTATTTTTCACCATCATTGGTTCTTTTTATATAATCTTATGGTTTTGGTTCAATTTTAGGTCCCATGGGTATTGAAGCTATGTGGATACATTTTGGCCCAAGGAATTTAACACCAACCATTAGAGTATAAATAAAATGAATGGTGGTGATTAAAAATTAGCAATATTGACCTAAAGTAAACAATAACTATATAATATTATTGGTGAATTAATTTTGTTTTCTACTATCTTATAAAATTTTGGCAAGTTTAATTTAATTAGGTGTTGAATATGGTGGTTTTTTTTAGTTTAAATGTTTAATAAAATCAATTTTTTGGTCACCTTACAACTTGTACTATTTTTCCAAATTTTGAATTCTCAATTTCAAGTATTAGCCAAATGGAGAATATTAACCACTAAAAAAATCCTTGGTGTAATTTGGACTAAGGAAATAGATATAATGCTAGAAATTTAATCATACTTGATATTGTTGAATGTTTTATGGATCTAATGATCAAGGATTTGAAAATTTATAAGCATTTTAATTCGATTTACGATTATACATCTTGGTATAAATTGAATAAGTTCATATTAAGATATATACTACTGGTTAAAAATGGTTTTTGTATTTCCTTTTTCTAGTAAAATAAATTTTGGAATCCTTTTGTTGTTTTTTGAGCTAAAGTATAAACAAGACATGAGAGCCAATAATTTATTATACTAATAAAATTAAATCATAAAAATGTAATTTTAACTATGAGTGTAAATATAAATGTAAAATTATTGCACTTATGCTACAATATATAAGAAAATATTAAAGTACAATGCTCGTAACTTAAGAATTCCTAGAGATGATGCAAAGCTCAACTTTTCATGCATAGCAATTGGATTCTTGGGTTCTTGGTGCAGACACTGAAAATTGACCACTTTTATTTGGTCAATTTATCCCTTTTTTGATCAATTTCATATCCTTTATATTAATTAAACAATACCCCATTATTTAATTAATATTCATTATCCCTTATCCCTTCATACTAATATATTTATAATATCATCTTTAAATCCTTGCCTAAGGTAAATAATTACCTTTAATTATTTACTCCCATCACTTATCCCTTTCCTTCAAAAATTAAATAATAATTTAATTATTGAATTCCCCTCATGTCGCATCCTCCATAAACTTCCTCTAATCCTAATTAACTTTCATGATCTTATCATTAGGATGTGCACATTCCTAATCATTGATAGGGAGGTGTCACATCCTCCATAAAATGCAAGTTTTCCTTAATCTTCCTCCATTAGCCTAATCACCTGCCTAACCCCATGTTTGCACAACCTAATCAAATCCTTGGTTAAATCTCCCCATCCCCCAAGGATTTTTTAATTCCTTTTTGTCTTCCCAAGGTCCTTTGGAGGAACTTTTAGTTCCTCCTCAATCCCAATGAGAATTATAATGGAATTTTAAATTTCCTTCTGTCCTCTCTTTCCCATCCCTATGGTACCTATCAAGCACCCCCATCTTGTCTCATGCATCCACATGTTGAAAAGTGTCATCACCATGTCGGTTGACATGTCTCAAGGAATATCAACCCTTGATCTTCAACTCCCAATCCTAGCCCTCCATCTAAAAATCCTCCAATCTATATATCCAAACACCTAGCCATTTCATCTCTCTCTCTCACACCCATATTCCATTCGAGCGCCATTATTCTATCAAATTGTTGAGTGAGCACACATCCAAATTGCACATCGTGGGAAAATCAGCACAGCAAGAGGCTTCATACACTAGTTTGAGCTCCCTATCGCCCAATCTTGAGTGTTGTCTTTGTTTTTATCTTTTGCGTGATTTTCATTGATTTCTTGCACTTTTGGGTAGAGATTAAAAAATTGCACACATTTTTGGCACGCCTAGTGGGACACATGTCACATGTCCCTTGAGCTATTTTATGTTGTTTTCTTTTTTGTAAGTTTGGACCTTTTTAGGCTTCAGAGGTGAATCTGCCCAACAGGCGGATTTGTGACCTTAATGAGCGATCCAACAACTTATAGGGATAGATGTGTGATCGACCCTCCACCTTTAAATCTTCAAAGGAATTCACTTGAGATGGTTCCTCTTTAGAGGTTTCCCTAGTAAGTTTGAGGATCCTTCATTTGAATATGGATGAAAGTTCATGATGGAACTATAGAGGAGATTGTTCTTGGAGCAATTCATGATGATTTGGGTATCCTCAAGGAACATTCTCGTTCCCCACTCTTGGTCTAATCCATACTTTATGATCTAAAAATTATTTTCTCATTATTTTTTTTAGATGCATTATATTGCATACTTCTTTTTATCATGGAGATGAGTCTTGAGCAATGGTGATTGATTTTGGGAGACTCATTTGAGGATTGTTTAGCATGAGTTTCTATGATTTTTCTTCTCATGGATATAGATCTTGAGAATTGATTTTTAGCTTTGGAGGATTCATTTTCGGAGTGTTAGAATGGTTAGATCCTTATGCATATGATTTTATATATGTTATAATTCATTGATGAGGATTTTTATCAGATGTTATTGGGTTGATTTTCTATCTTTATGAATGAGTTTTTTAATTTTAATCTTCCTTTTTAGAGTCTTACATCCATGTTGATATTAAATTATACATATATTGAATTTGATCTATGAGATTGATTGGTTAGGTGTTGTTGAGGATTTTCATTTGGAGTTGTAAGGAGATCATACTTGACACAATATACCACTTTGAGGTGTTGGTATAAGGAAATGATATGATTTACAAGTTTTCTCTCTTTTCTCTATGGACAATTCATGGAGGTTCATTGTCATATGATTTTGGAGATTTATAGTGACCTATTGTAAGAGATTATGCAACTATTGGTGTTGCATTTGTGGATCATTGTGATTGTTATTGGTACTACATTATTTTGATCATTTTCCATACCTTGGTATGAGTTTTGATTGGTAGACTTGATATTCCTTGTTCTATTTTTAGATTTTACATTATCCATGTAGTGGGAGTTCTAGGATATGTATCTTCTTCATTAACAAGTTTTATGCATGAAGTTTTTTATTCTACTTTATGGGTTGGATATATTGTTGGCATGAGTTTATTGATGTTGTTGATACCTAGGAGGTATGGATAGATTTATTTCTAATAATATTGGTTCTTACCTTTAATAGTAGCTTGAAGCCTTTGTTATCACTTGGATTTTATACTTTGTTTCTTTGGATTGGCATATCTTCACCTTAGATTATTCATCTTCTTCCATAGGTGGCATGTTGGAGGATGAGAAAATTTCTTGCTTGAGATGGTGGCACCTTGGTTTTATTGTAGGTATCTTTATAGAGCATGAGAGCATGTTGGAGATTCATTTTATTTAATGTATGGCTATGATTATGTATTTCATTCATTGACACTTATTAAATGTATACAACATGTGGAAGAATGTAAAAATTCAATGTTCTACACCATTGCATAAATTCATTTATTAAAATATTTTTATTAAATAATTATTCAGTTGTGGTACATCTAGGAGATGTGGTTAGCCACACTATGTAATTATACGGGGCCACTTGTAAATTTGTACTATAACAATAGATTAATTATTTTATGTGTGGGAGACATATGATTATTATATAATAATTGGGGAAAGATATTTAATAATATGTAAACTTATTACACAGTATTAAATGAGGGGTCAATGGTTTTGTGTACTCATGGATTTGAGGTAAATGGTTTTGTCTTACCACTTGGTTGTATTTGTTTGAGAATGTGTTTATGAAAGAAAACACATGTTTAGTGGTTAAGGTTGGCTAGGTGAGGGGATTGTCATTATATTTAGTCTTTCTATGGAGTGTATATGTGAAGCATGGCATGGGATGTGTGGATTCATGCTTGGACACATGGAGGATGCATTGGAGAGGTTTGATGTTTCAAAAGTATTCATTGTAACTCTTTAAGTACATGTATTGTTTTAATATTGAATAATAGATGGAGTATACATTCTTTTCAAGGCTAGGTTTTTCTCTTTTAAGATTTTTTTAGTAGGGTGCATATTGTGTTAGCTTGTGGCTTGTCTATTTGATATTTGCATATGATTATTTTTAAACTTGTGTGCATTTTTTTCTCTCATTGGGTTATATAGGAAATTTTGAACATTATAGATATTCCTCATCTTGGCCCGCTTGAAAAGACAAATAAAAATCTTCTCACTTTCATTGGGCCCTCATCCTAGCTCCCTCTCAAGGGTAACAAGGTTGTGGAAGGACCCACCAAAGCTAAAACCATTATTTTTTTCTAAGATAGTCTTCCCACTTTCAATAACCCTGATTTGAAAACTAAGTCTTAGGAAGATGTGACAGTCAGTCTCTATTCTCTCAAACATTTCTCCACACATAAGAAACAACCCAAAAAGGGATATTTGAAGAGAAATATTGAAGGAAAACCTAGAAAGAATAAAGAAAAAAATTCTACAATCCTTAAGGTTTCTATTGAGGAAAATGTTCTAGAGGGACCATGCCAATTTGCTAGCATTGTCCTCTATTCTCTAATAATTATTCCCAAACATTACACTCGAAGAACATGGGGAAGGCCAAGAAACATGACACTAAGGGTACACCTATGACAAGGTCAATGATATTGGCCATGGTGAAACAACCCAATATGAAGGATATTGACATTCCAAAATACTCCCATACGAAGAAAATACTTTTGTGTAAGAGGGTATTTTTTTTAATAGTTACCTAGAGCCTTCTCCTTTGTAGTTCAAAAGGAAATAAATTTTTTGATGAGATGAATGCTCCTAGATCCAAATTCCTATATCTCTAAACTTGAGACTAAATATGTGCTTGAGAAACCCCACATGGAAATAGTGAAGCCCACTAAAGCCCCATCATCTATATTGTCAGTGGGGAAGTTCTCAATGTCCATGTTTTGAACAACGTAATTGTGAGAACTACTTGAAAATAGTTTTGGAGGTGGAGAATTTGAATTCCAAGCTCAAGGGATGGAGAAAATAATGGAAGTCACCACAAATTTTATACCATGGTCATGCATAGGTTGGACACAACCCTTCTAAAATTGTAGGGGATGGCTCAGAAAAAGAGGGAAAATATCAATAATTCTAAAAATTATGAAGAATGTTTACCTTTCTCTTAGAAGACTTGGATCCTTTTCTCCCTAAATTTTTTGTATAATTATTATTTTCATTTAACTATGTTAAAGTTTAACTTCACTACTTAAATATATACTATTAATGTATTGATCATGTGATGTTCCTAACTTATTTTGGTATTTTTATTCTTGGCCCTTGGGGTTTCTTTTGCATAGGGATTAGGACCCTAGTTTAGTGCTTACCTTAATAAAAATTGTCTTTTATTTCACTTTTTAAATTTCATTCAATAATTAAACAATGTAAGCCTAACACCTTACATGATTATGGATAATACTGCATTTAAAAAGACACATAAATCTAAATTTTCTTCTTATGAAGAGTTAATTCATATAGTACTTGTATCTATTGATTCAATTTGTCGATATATTTCAAGAATCGAAAACATATATATTTCAAGCATAGAAAATGTGTATATTGCAAGTGTCTCTACTTTCAAGTCAAGTTAGCAAATAATGTGTATATGTATTTTTACCTATAAACTACTAATGGCATAACACATGAATACTTATTAATTTTGGATAATACTTAGGAGTTATAAATTCAATGTGTAGCTTTGTGACCTTGAATCTCTTTGAAATAAAAGTGCTGCCTTTGATGTGAATTATTGGATGACTAGATTACAAACTATATTGGATAGTATTGATGGGTTTCAATACATTCATGAGAACACAACATTGAGTTTTCTACAAAAAAATACTATAGTGTAGGAAAAAGTATCCCTTTTTAACACTTAATTTGGGAATGATTAATATCAAACTGAGCCCAATTTTGCCTTAATTTAGTGTTGTAATGTGTTTTACACATTCACATTATGTTTAGGGCCCCTTTAAACTAAATGGACCTAATTGTACCTTATTTAGGGTATTGTAAAGTGTATCTTTATAAATTCACATTAATCTAGGGCTTTATTAATTAATTGGTCTTATAATTTATGCTTTAATTGATCCTATGTTGCATCCACAAGCCTTATTTATTTCATCTTTCCATGGATAATCTTGACACTCAACAAATAACCAATCACAATTCAATGATTTGGGTCATGTGTTCTAGATCTGGTGATCTAGGACTCATACACCACCTTGGGCATATGAGTCCCACCTAGGTCTTGTGACCTGATTTCAAGTTGCACATTAAACAAGACACTCCTAGAAATCTATGTCTCGAGTTTGAGCTACTAGGAATCATATGCCACAACTAACATATGAGTCCCACTTTAACCAGGATTTTATTATCCTAGATCTGTTGTTGGCTTGTAGTGTTATAATTTCAATAAATTTGGCATAAACAAGTATAAATACTAAAACCTCAAAAATTGTCATTTATATGCTTTGGGAGATAGAACAACCAATTTCCTACAAGTTTCACTCAAGGAAGCCTTAAAGATCTCAATCAAGGGATGAAATAATCGAAATATATCTACAATAAGGTGTCCTAGGGTGTTATTAAAGACTAAAAGGGGGTTCACCACCAAGAAAGGGCTTGGAAAGACAATAAATGTAAATGATATGCAAGACTCTATAAATGAACTCAAATTAGAAGAGTAAACTAAGAAAGTATAGAGGTGCACCTAGAAACTGAAGAGTCTTGAATGAGGGTCTAAAATCTTAGAAATAGTGATCTTTAATGCACGCTAAGACTCATACACCAGTAGGGGTGATTTAGTCTGAGATTAGGGTTTCTGATAGAAATTGGAATCTGGAACTGGTAACTCATGATCTGTTGGAAATGTCTAAAATTAGGTATACTAGGACTCATATGCCACAAGTGGTGATTTAGTCTTAGTATTTAGATTGATTCAAAACTTTTATATCCACTTATTTTCTCCTGTAGCTTCTCTCGTGTCAAATCTTTGAGTCTAAAACACGAAATTGCAACCTGTAGGTGACTTTCTATGATCTTGCAATGTAGATGAAAACTTTGAGAACTTGAAAAATTTTATCCAATCTTGGTCTCCAATGGATCTTCAACCTAAATCTAAAAATCACACATCAAAGAGAGGGAAAAAATTTGTTTTGTTAGTGGATAGGGTTTTTCCTTGGTCAAACCCTATTTTGGTAATCAAACCTTGAAATGAATAGAAATAGAATGGAGGAATGATGAATGAAAAAATATGAAATGTTGCAACTCACCAAACCCTTGAAAAAAGGATACAATCATGTAAGTAATGGATATCATGAATGTGGATCTTGACTCTTGCTTGAAGGATATGGATGCTGACTTGAATGCTTGCTTGAATCATAAAACCCTACATCATAAATGTTAGCTCAAAAACAAACATGATGCATGATGACTTTGAGATGATGATTGATACTTGAATAATGATCCAAAATTATTGATAATCACTCTTGAATTATCTTTAATTATTTATAATTCTCTCACTTGAATGCTCATAATATTTCTTAAATTGTTAGGATAAAATATGTGAAATAACCTTGTATTTATACTTGTTTATGCCAAATTTCTTGAAATTACAACACTACAAGCCGACATTAGATCTAGGATAATAAAATGTCACTTAGAATTTGATTTAAAATAGGTCTTGGTTAAAGTGGGACTCATACACCAGGTTGGACGTATGAGTCCCAGTGTCTTAAACACAGGGCAAACTCCAAGAAGTGTTAAGTTCAAGGCAATGTTTAAAATTGGGCTCTAAGGCCTAGGTGAGACCCATACGTCCAAGGTGGATGTAAAATAGGACCAATTAAGGCATAAATAGACCTAATTTTAATTAAAAGTGGCCCAAAAATTAATGTGAACATGTAAGACATATTACAACACTAAATTAAGGCATCACTTAGCTCATTTTATTAATTCCCAAATTAAGTGAGGAAAAGGGATACTTTTTTTGTCACTACATTTAGCTCCCACTTTAGTGAGAGGATGACCTTGTGTCAAACTCATAGTAAAGTAGATGAATTTGCATCAAGAGGGGTCCAAGTGTACCAATGCTAGTGAGATAGGATGACAAGGACCAAGAGGGTTGCGCAAGGCCCTAGGATCAAGATCCTATAGAAAACCAACATAGGCACAAAAGAACACGCATGTGAATAATGTATGAAGCAACAACAAGATACCAGCATACACTGTCAAAGACATAAGAAATAAAAAATAAAAGTAGAAAAAAAGAGGGGTGGATCAAGCCTTGAATGTTTTTCCAGCACGATGTGGATCAAGCCTTGAATGTTTTTCCAACACGATGTGGATCAAGCCTTAGTTGTTTTTCCAAGAAACATTTACAAGTGGAACATGATGTCCACTATGAAAAAAAAACACATGCTCACAAGGGCTAGTAGAACCTTAGGACATCCACTAGGTGAGCCCCTAGAGACACATACTCACATGGCTGATATGTGTTAACACACACAAGCAAGTGGCTATGGTAAATTCATGCCTAAGTTCAACTTCCCATATGCTAACCATACCAAAGTTATACCTCTTGATAACTTTGATAAGGCACAAAAAAAAATGAATGACAAGATCCATGAGGCAAGAAAATTTTGTATGCTAAAACCCATGAACAAACAAGATGGATCCATAGGCAAGCAAACCGTGTTATGCAAGGTGTCCATATTATAGTTATTGTAAATGCAAAGTAGTGTAAGGTACGTTCAAAGGGTTTTTTCTTAGTTCATGTAAGGTCTAAACTTAGGGAAAATCATGCCTAATGTCTCCAAGAGAGGACCAATTGAAGAATATAAGATTCACAACTTAGGGGATGTAGTGTGTCACATCAAGCCACTAAGAGTAATATAATATGCTAATAGAGATCATGCTCTTGAAGGAAATCACACCTAATTTCACCACAAAGGGAAATATGCATCACATGAAGTAAGAAGACCTCACAATGGAACATGAGTTGTAATTAAAATACAAAAGAATAATGCCAATGTATGGTCCCACTTTAATGAAATTGCTAAACACCATGTTGTGAGAAATTACTTTAAAGTAGAAAATGATAAATGCTAATAATAAAGAGGACATGAGAGCTTATTTGGAAAGCCCTATGTCACACATATGTTTCCAATGAATCTACATCATGAAAAGGGTTTGCCCCTAAAATGAAATCCCAAAATCACACATAAGGGATCCACGGATTCGGGGTCAGTATGTCTTTGCTACAACATTTTTAGAGAGCTCAAAAATGTCATCATTCCCCAAATAATCATGGAACAAGAAGAATGACACAAATATATTGAATAAAAAAAGGAAAAACTTTCAGGTCTACATGGAAGAGACCTAAACATCTTTACGCATTTTGTCATCCCCAAAAGGAAAATACAAGACAAAGAAAAGATACAATGTTCATGATATAGAGAAGAATGTAGGTACAAATAGAGGAATGCCACAAAGAGAGAGAGAGAGAGATCAAACAAAAAAGAACTGGGAATCACATTATGAACATGCAATCACACACAAAACATGAAAAAGAAAATAATGCAAAAGACTACGAAGGCACATGCGAGTGAACCTATAGCAGGTCATTTGCATCCCAATCATGTTCATCGTATACGAAAGGTGGAGAACTAGCCAAAGGGACAATAGCAAGTGTCAAACTAAGGGTATTACCAAGTTCAATACTCTTCCTAGGAGAATTATCATTTAAGCTCATAGAAGAGGAAAATAATGTCAATTCATTATGCACTTCTTCATCAATTTTAGCAACCTCATCATCGTCATCCAAGTTAGTCACAAATGGATGCCGAATTATAATTTCTAGAGAAGGATTTAGCTCCTGTTGCAGTATAGGATCTTTTTATTGTGAAAAAGAGGGAGACTCATTATGTATTGCTTTAGTCAATTTTGGATCTTGATTTTCTTTATTGTTGTCATCGTTTAATGTTTGAGAAAGAGCACAACATCTATGCCTATTCTCTCTAGAATTTCTATTTATTTTAGTTCTACTTTCAAATTGTGTTTGTGTAGGAGCGGTTCTATCAACCATAGGTTTCTTCTCTTCCTTGGGAGGAATGGAAGAAAAAATAGGAGGTTGCTCAACCACTTTCTCTTTAGCTTTTTAAACTTGTTTTATCTTAGGAGGCATAACAAGATTTTTTTCATTATCTCTTGCTCTTTTTTAGGATATAAGAAAAGTATATTTCTTAGGTTGGCCTTGGTTACTTGGAATGTCTTTAGGTTCAATCATAGTTTCGTCAAGGATAGGAGGCTTAGTCATTGGTTGAAACATGTTTTTAAGGGATAGTTTTGCTATAAATTTCGCTTTGAACATTTGATAGGATTTGAAAAAGAAGTCATCATGAGGTTTAATAGGTTCCATAGGATCAGGCAAAGAGAAATCCAATGAAAAGTTCCCATGGGAAGACAAAGGATTAAAGCCATTATGGTGCATAATAAAAATTTAATTGTCAAAGGGAAACTTTAAACATTTATGCATGACCGACATGATAGCTTCGATGAAGTGTAGCCATGGATAACCAAGCTTCACACAAAATTGATTTGACATCGAGGTGATGGAGAATGAGACATCTAATTTTTTTGGTCCTATTTGTAAAGGAAGGGTGATCAATCCCATTGTAGGGCAAGCAAAACCATTATGCATTTGTATCCTTGCTTTCTGTTTATCATATTATTCTTGATAGATTTCATGCACAAGTAATAATTCTTTAGTGATCACATTCTCTCCACTGATGGGATCAATTAATATCCCATTTGTGGGCTTTTCATTGATTCGACCGACTATGTAAAGAGGACCATCAAGTGAATTTTTAATTATATCTTTAGAAGAGAAAGAAATGTTAAGAGGATTTTTAGTTCGACTCTTACTAGGTTGAATTTGGATCACTCCAACCATATCATCCATAGGACCTTGTTCATCAACATCCATAGGATCTTGTTCAATAGTATCAATGTTGATATCATCCATGTCAACATTCATCACATCATTCTTCTTAGTTTCATTAGCTTTGAAAAATGAAATGTTGCGATTCAGCACAGGGTTGGTAAAGATTTGCAAGTTTTGGTTGGGAGGGGCATCAGATTTATTTCCTTGATCATTAAAACCTCTAATGTGAAATCAATCGGAATCAATGAGGTCTTGTATAATACGTTTAAGATGCTTACAATGCTCTGTGTTGTGTCCATTTTGTCAATAATAATGGTAATAGGAATTTGATCTAAAGTTTGAAATTAAAGGCTTATTAGGATTGGGAGTTTTAATGGAAGGCAAGGTTATCATTTTATGTTCTAAGAGTTGTGACATTATACTGTGTAGGGTAATTATCTAGCCGGATCCCCAAATGTGAAAGGAGTCATCTTCCTTATAGCAGCCTCTTGGGTATCAACATGTTAAGTTGGTTGAGGGGGGTTAAGTTGAAGGAATCCTTTATTCTATTTTCTAAAAGGTTGATGTAATGTCAAAGAATTGCACCTAGGGGAAGTTCCACATTTTTTGCATCTTTCCTAGCATTTATGACACCTTAGAAACATTAATGAAAAAATCCCATGTGTCAGAATTTTGTGATTTTGACTCCTTTCGGACAAATGGCGAAGCAATAGAAGCTTGACAATGCATTTCCCAAAAAGCTAGGCCCTAGATGCTTGCACGGCGCATGGATGTTCATGCAATGCACTAGCGTCCTGGCAGTTTTTTGAGTTTGAAACAAAGAATCTAGAATCCTCACCCTTGTGACACGTGTCCTATCAGTTAGGACTTGGACGTAACGGCTCTTTTTCGCTATTGCATGCATGGAAAACCCCTTTCTTGCTCTCTTTTTGGGGTTGGAGATCATTGATTCAAGCACTACTACTTGCTCTACTCTTGGGTCACTTTCATCCTTGAATAGCAGCAATCCTACTTGAAAAGCCATGTTAGATTGAGGTCCCTCTAATAGCTACAAGATCTCAAGCAAGCACTCAATGGTGCATCTGTGCTCTCTGAAGAGGGTCTTGACCCATGGGTAATGCTCTCTCTCTCTCTCTCTTTCTCACTTTTTCCTACTTGTTCATTTACTACTTTGTGGTGTAGGCTCTACTCCGAAGCGGGTTTTGCTTTCACCACACACTTTGTTTAGAATCCTTTCCAAACCTAGCTATCCATGGAGGTGGGAACACCAAAATGGGGGTCTAACTGAGGAAGACCCCTATATAGCCCCAACCTTTCTCCCTTGATCATTTGTGTGCAGGTCATGGATTGAAACTTGGAGAAGAGACTTGAATGTCCGATAACAGGTAATCTACCTTTAAGTTCCTTTGTGTTTTTTCCTTAGAATATTTATTTCTGTCTTGTTATTTGATCTAACATGCCTTTCACCCAAGTTTAGAGGTGAGATTTGGTTCTACCTGCTTGAGCTCCTGAGCTCTTCATAGCTTATGATGCAACCACATCTTTTAGATGATAACACGCCACACTGGCATCTTGAAACTGAACTGATGTCCTTTGGCCAAGAGCTCTCTCACCTAAGGTAGAGATCTTAGAGTTTTTCTCTCTCGGGCTCTAAGGTAACTTCTTCATATTTCCTTTTAGTTTCATTGATTTAGTCAAGTTAAGGTGTATAAGGGTAGTTTGTTGCCTGGTGATCTCTTGAGAATAAAGAGATCCGTGTGCAACGAATCCCTCTTATATCACATTTTTGTGAACCTGATGTGAACTATCGGATTCATTTTCATAATGTCACATGTTTATCATAATCCTTTCTTTGAAAAATATTTTAATATGTTGGAAGATGCTCTAGATGATTTCTTAGAAGCACTCTCCCTTATCCGTAAATCTTCTAAACAGACTCTTTGCTCGCTTGCTGAGGAGTTGGTAAATGTCATCGTGGTCTTCGTGGCTCCTCTGAGCCCTAGGAAACCTATCATTTGTGTGACCCCAGCTAAACCATTCCCTAGAAAGGACTATTCCTTCTATGGGATTTCATGTCATAATGATTCGTCAAACTTATATTCAAGGTTCATGAAAGCTAGTGACTCTACTTCTTATAATGTTGTTGGGAATACGTATAACACAAGGATAAATAAGAAAAATTTAGATCAAAAAACTTCCATTCCAACATCACAGCTGACTCAAGTTCCTACTTCTTTACCATCATCTCAACCTAGTCTTCCTTCAACTCCTAAATTGGAAATCAAAGCACCGGGTGATTATGATCTTGTCGAGCAACTTCGTGTTACTCCATCCAAGATCTCACTTTGGGACTTGCTTCAGACCACTCTGGTTTATCAAGAGATGCTACAAGAAGCCTTACAAAAGATCCTTTTCCCTGCCTCCACTAGGCCTATGGATGTTAATGCGTTGCTGGCACATATTTGAGCGGATTCACCGAAGATTACATTCCACCCACAAGAACTCCTGCCTCCGGATGTGCAGAAGAAAGTGGATCCCTTGATGATTATAATTAATATTAATAACATCAGTATTAGGTGTACTCTCATCAACATTGGCTTAACTCTCAACATTTGTGGTATGGACCTATTGCCTAAAATCAAAGTTGATTCATCTTTTTTAGTAGCCTCTTCCTTGTATATTCATGGGTTCGATAATGCTGGCCACCAAGATCTAGGTACAATAATACTACCTTTGTAGCTAGGCCCCGTTACTTTGCCTATGTTGGTTTGCATAATTCCTGGCCCCTTACCATAGAATCTCCTCTTGGGAAGACCTTGGATTCATGTTATGGGTGCTATGACTTGTACTCTACGTCGTTCTTTGAAGTTTGTCGCTAACAATCGAGTGGTTATAGTTCAAGCAGATCCAGAAGTTGTGAACCTTTGTTTGCTTGTCATTGTTGGTCATGCTTCAGACACATCCACTCTCAAGAATTGTATTCCATCCTTAACCGCTGATGCTATGGCATGTTATTCATTGATACCCTCTATGGAAGTTCTTCCTTGAGTGAGTATCGATAAATATGAACCGCCTAAAGAAGAAGAGCCTAAGTCTCCCCCGTATTCTCCTTCATCTTCTCAATCAAAAGCTTTCCTAGGTGATGATTGGGGTTCCTTGAACTTCTCTGAATTCTTCATTTCAGAGTATAAGTCGGACCCCTCTGGTATTGAATTTCCATGTTTCGTTGACAAAAGGGTAGGTGACACTCCCGTTGGGGAAGAGAAGTGTGATCCTATCTAGGAGACCGCTCCTCCCCCTACCTAAGAGAGTAAGCCCACTATTGCAAAGGAGGTTAATGTTTACAAACTAAGTAAAGGAAGTGGGGATGCTCCCATATAAACCTTCGACATTCTATGTAGATCCACCACCTCCTGAGGTTCTACAAACTCACTATGGGTTTGGATATGAGCTCACTTCTTGATATGGCTATGGGAAGAAAAGACTAGGGCATATCGAGCAAGGGATCCAAGTCCGTATCCAATTTAAGCCATGACAACACTATTTGGGTTTGGGATGCTACGTTGAACAGTCTAAACAAAAACCTTGGTGGAGTGTTAATATGTTTTCATCTGGCCCATTGATCTTGGTGCATCCTAAGTTAGTAGAAGAAAGGAGACAAGCCGAGAAAGTCCCTTTGGATGTCTTCTCTTCAGATGAAATGCTAGTGGAATATCTAGGTGCATACTCTTCGTTACCTCCTTATCACCACAAGAAACAATTCTCATATCGCTTACATAAAAAAGCATACTTTGGAGAATCCTTTATGAGTATCAATGAGGAAGATCCTCTATCTAACGTCAGTGATGATGTCCTGCTATCCCATCCAGAGGATTGCAATCCTCTTCTTAAAGGAGATATTATTGAAGTTCCTATGGATCCTAAATCTTAAGAAAAAGTAATCAAGATTGGGAAGTGTCTGTCTTCCGAAGAATCAAATGAACACTTTGATCTCTTGTGTACTCACCCTGATATCTTCACTTCAACATATGAGGATATGCCCAGTATTGATGAATCCATAGTGGTCCACAATATCATTCTATGTCCCAACGCCAAGCCGGTTAAGTAGAAAATTCAAAAGATCAATCCCAAGGTAGCTTTGATGGTTAAGGCTGAGATAAAAAAGATTTCAAAGCAAGTTTTATCCATCTGATTGACTACTCTCCTTGGATTTTGAATATAGTTGTTGTTAGCAAGCCAGATGGTTGTATTCACATATGCATTGACTTTCGGGACCTTAATAAGGCTTCTCTTAAAGATGATTTTTCATTGCTTAATATAGATATGATTATAGAGTTGATTGTAGGCCATGCATTGTTATCTTTTATGGATGGATTTTTGGGTTATAATCAGATCTGTATTAACCTAAATGATCAGTACAAGACAACCTTCACTACCCCTTGGGGTACTTTCTATTATGTGGTCATGCCCTTTGGTTTAAAGAATGTAGGAGCGACTTACCAATGAGTGATGAACCTGATATTTCATGATTTCATTCATAAGATTTTAGAGGATTATGTTGATGACATATTGATGAAGTCAGTGAATCGATAAGATCATGCGAAGAACCTTTGTCTTATCTTTGAAAGACTTTGACTTTACAAGATGAGACTCAATCCCCATAAGTGTGTCTTTGGTGTAGATGCCGGCAAGCTTTTTGGGTTCATAATCTCACTGTGGAATCGAGGTTGAAATGAATAAGATCGATGCTATTGTTAACATGCCTCCGTCGAAGAGTATTATCGAGTTGCAAATTTTACAAGGGAAGATCCGATCAATTCATAGATTTATATCTCAGTTGGCTGATCGTACCCTCCCTTTCACTCTTTTATTAAAAAAGGATGTTCGCTTCATATGGGATGAGGAGTGTCAGGAAGCCTTTGAATCAATCAAAGCTTATTTGGCCAATCCTCCCATATTAACACCGACTATGCAAGATAGGCCCTTCTTTCTTTACCCTGATGTGTCACCATACACTTTGGTAGCCCTGCTAGCTCACTATGATGTAGGAAGAGAGAGAGAGGTCTACTACATCAGCCGCATCCTGGTCAATTACAAAACCTATTATTCCTCCATGGAGAAGCAATGCCTCACTCTCATATTCGCTATGCATAAGTTGAGACACTATTTGCTCCATGCTGAAACACATGTCATAGTAAAAATAGATCTTTTAATGCATTTATTCTCTAGCGTTGACCTTGCTCGAAGATTACCGGAGTGGGTCATGTTTCTTTCTGAGTTCGATATAAAATTCATTACTCATAAGTCAATAAAGGATCAAGCAATTTTCAATCAACTAGCAAATTCTCCCTCATCCTGCTCCTTCCCTAGGTTAGATCTATTTCCTGATGAGAATATTTTCATGATTAACTATGACCTCGAGTGGAAGATGTACTTCAATGGATCAAGGTGTCAGACTGGTTCTGGAGCAAGTGTGGTCCTGATGTCCACCGAAGGTAAACCGGTCCCTTTATCCTTCCGATTAGATTTTCCCTGTACCAATAATATCTTTGAGTACAAAGCTCTTATTACAATCTTGCATGTCGTGATTGTGCTAAAATTCAAACATGTTCATATTCTAGGTGATTTTGAAGTTCTTGTGAACTAGATTACAGGAACTTATCAAGGTAAACAAAGTAGGTTGTGTTGATACCAATATCTCACTTTGTCTTTGCTCAATCAATTTTCCTCTTTCACAATAGACAGTGTCCCTAGGAGAGAAAATAGACACATCGATGCCATGGAAAGCGCTACTTCCTTGGTACCATCAGAAGAGGATACAAAAGAATACCACTTCGTGATTTAGGTTGTGCAAATCCTGACAGTTTCTGATCAACCCGAACTTGAGTCTCTTGTGTGTTTTCATGCAAGCTTGGGTGAATGGTTCTCTAGTATATATAGTTACTTAAAGACTAAAAACTTTCCCGATGATGCGACAAAAAATGATCGCACCCAATACGAAAGCTTTTAGCACATTATGTCATTTTATTTGATGTTCTTTATCGAAAGGCCTATAATGGCTTACTCCTCAGGTGTCTCACTAAGAAGGAAATACCCCTTTCCCTTAAGGAATCCCATTCAAGCTCCAGAGGTGGAAATTTCAGTGGTAAATCCCTAGCGAGAAGACTGATACACATGGGGTACTATTGGCAAATGATGGAATAAGATTCCTTCAACTTTGTTAGAAATTTCCTTCAATTTCAACAACATAGTCGTCTTATTCATGCTCCTTCTTAGGAGTTACAAAATCAAACTTCTCCTTGGTCGTTTGTAAAATGGGGGTTGGATATCATTGGAAAAATATCACCTCCTTCATCCAAAGGACACACCTTTATTATTACCACTACGGGTTATTTCATAAAATGGGTCAAAGCTATTCCAATCTAATCCATGAATGCTGAAACTATCTATAGTTTTCTAATGAACATCATTTCTCATTTTGGACTGCCTACTACACTTGTTTCTGACAATGGTACACCATTTAAGAACAAGGAAGTGAAGCATTTCTTGGATAAATTTCATATTCAACACAAGTTTTCAACACCATATTATCCACAATCCAATGGTCAAGCAAAAGCATCTAATAAAACTCTTCAACTCATTCTTAATAAAATAGTTAATAAGCATGGTAACGATTGGCATATTCAATTAACATAGATTTGTGGGCCTATCGCACAAGTGTCCATATGATGATGGGAACTATGCCTTATAACCTTGTGTATGGTGTCGAAGCTATTATGCCTTTGGAGTTGGAAATTTCATCCTTACGAGTTTTCCTTAGAGGGTTAATTGACGATGAAACCTACCGAATTAACTATTTGCATCAGTTGGAGATGCTCGATGAGCGTCATTTATAGAAACTCAATCATCTTAAAGGTTATCAGTGGTCATTATCTAGACAATATAATTAGAATGTGCTTCCTAGAAACTTTAAGCTAGGAGACTTGGTTCTATGTGAAAACCAACAAAATGTAAATGTGCCACCTGATTAGAAAGGGAAATTTAGTCCTAACTTGTTAGGTCCTTACATTGTATTTTTCATGTATGGTTTAGGTGCATATGTATTATCGTCTATGGATAGAACACCTTTAAAAAAAATTTTTAATGTGATGCATCTTCACCGATACTATGCATAGCACTGTAATGTGTCACATGTGGTGTTCTTCCTAAAGGGTGGTAATACTACATATGTTGACATTGCTCATTTTCACATTATGAAATTTTTTGTGTTTATGATGTGATCATGTGCGTTTGTTTGAATTAAAACATACATACATGTGTCTGACTATGCTATGTATCCATACATCACATTAAATTTCTTTTAAAGAAATTAGATCATCATTGAATTTAATTAACATACCATCAAGTGTGTTTGTTAAATCATGATAGCATCTAATGTAAACATACATCCATATGATTATATAGCATCCATAGCATAAACATACATGAAAGGGAAAGCATACACATAAACAACGCCATGATACCAAAACCAATATATATATATATATATATATATATATATCCATGTATGAATCAACTGTAATGTACATGTATCGGGCCACTACTACAAAAAAATTGAGTGGCTGCTAAATATATGTCTATACAAAATATGTACAATATATATATGTATATGTATCTGACTACAAAAATGATGTACACAAATGAGGAGCTCCTATCCCTATGGGGCATGGCTCTGGTGGTTGCTCTGGTACCCTCGGGAGAGGCTGCAAGGTGGTCATAGAATGGGATAGATTTAAGCATGATACAGACATGGTTACCTGCATCCCTCTCAGCTCCCCCAACAATGAGCATATGTCCATCTTCACCTGAATCAACTCCTGCTACAACTATTCAACATCTACCGGGATCACGGCTATTGGCTACCCATTGAAGTCATCGAGGTAGCTTTGAAGGGTGTCACATGCCTACTCGACATCCCCGCTATCCCCGAAGAGTAGTCAGCTCCATAGTCAACTATACAACCTCTGCACCCCACTCCTCGTAGGTGATCCTCGGCCCTGCTACCAGCTCAAAAGTGGTGGCATGTCGCCCTGTTGATACTAGCTGGTAAGCGTCTAGAACCGTCCCCTAGATCGGCATGGTAGGGGCTACCTCTAAAAGAAATTGAGCCATCACCCCAGTCCATCCTTGTGCATCCTCTACAACCACAAAGGAAGAAAAAAAAATCAGTATCACATAGTGTATATAGATATATCATAAATAGAAAATAAAAAGCATGGAAATATGAACAATGCACTATGTATACTTGGATCCCCTGGCTACTTTATGGGATCGGGGTGAGGGTCAGTGTTGGGACCTACACCACTAGTATCGTCGGCCAACCTCGGTGATGCTATGGCTGCTGCTATTGGGATAGTGGGAGTAGGTGGTGCTGACTAGATGGGAGTGGTCGTAGGGGGATTTGATCTCCTCCACTGCCTTGATCTTGCAGGTGTCGCCTCCTCCTCATGTGCCTGCTCCTCCTCTGTGCCACCCTAGTCATGCCCTCTCCACCTATCCTACGAAGGCTAGTGGGGCAAGTCCTCCTATGGACCAAGGTCCCCTCTTGGGGTAACCTTGCTGAACACTAGAGACGGATGGTGCCTCTCCCACCACTGTGAAAAATTTGTAGCCACCCCAACATTGTCTGTCGCTGCTATAGCTGGAAAATCATGGTTGGGCTTATCATTATCGAAAGGAACAATGCATGTAATGGTGGGGTAAGGGTGATCACCTACGCTCACTACACTCCTGTGTGCCCTGGTGTAGGTGGGAACATCTGGTGGTATGGTATGGGGATGGCCATCCTGCCACATGACCCGGCTCCAGTAGTAGGGTACTATAATAAAATCATGGTGACCTACCAAAAAACGGTCCCATTGCAGGTTCCTTAGATACCTGCCATCATCCACCCACCTAAAAAATTGGTAGGGTCTCCACTGTACCTCATCTATGACGATAGTATCAAACTACAATCGCCAAAACTATAAATCACCAAATCTCCATTGGCCTGTCATGTTGTACCAGTGGGCCATAGGAATATGAGACAGTCATCGCTAGGCAAACCGACTAGCCAGGTGCACATGATGTGAGCAAAAGCCCACACCTGCAAAAGTGTGCACACTGTAAGACTGTGATACTCATAATGTACATACCACCCTAACTCCTGGTAGAGGTGTGCTAGCATGCTGCGCCCCCAGACAAAAATAGTATGATGCTCTACCATCTCTCTAATAGTATGGACGAGGGCCTCGTGTAGGTGCAAGCCTCGCCCATCTATGGTGATACAAAAATAAATGGTAACAACCATGACCTGGCATAGCAATGATTCAGTGGTCCTTGCTTGGTCATACCAATGTGTATAGATGTGGCATGTGCCATCACTACTGTTTGTCCTCCCTATGCAGTAGAGGCACCCTCACTCTGCTCTTGTGCCAGTCGAGTGTCATCTAGGGCCACTCGTCGTCCGTGGATGGGTAGCCCTAGGATTCGATAGCTGTCCTTGAGCATGATAGTCATCTACCCATAGGGTAGCTAGAAAGATGATGTCGTGGCATCCCATGATATCTCATCTCTAGCATAGTGAATATGTGCCAGAGACCGACCCGCTCAAGATGTGTGATCTCCTTCTCTGAGAGGCGGTCCCTCTACTCACGGACAAGTCAGAATGCTCGCCCTCTTGGATGCTCATGGATCTCCTAGTATTCCTGCAAAAATTAAAAAATTCTAAGCCAGAAACCTCCAAATCCATCACGAAAAGAAGAAAAAATAACTTAAGACACATGTAAGACATACACACGCCATGCAGACATCTACATGACGCATATGGATCTGAGACTGCCATGGCCGCTTGAGGACACTAGCGCATCCCTGAGCTGACAGTGTGGACTCAAAACCTCAATGTGTATCTGAGATGACATTGCGTATTTTGGACACGTTCGCAAAAATGAGACACTTGCGCACCTCGCCGATGGAAAATATGCAAAAAATTAACTAAAATACACATTAAATGAGCTTTACAGGCCTACCTAGTCCACCTCATGGCCCTCAGCAATGTCCTCACATAGCTGCTCCAATCTCAATGCCTCATACTCCCTCCTGCTTGGCATTTTGCTAATTTTTCTCTCACAAAATTTAATAACTTGATCGTAGTGAATAGTTAAAATGACCCTTCTGGGGGCCCATTTTTCCTAGAGTTTATGGCTCCCTAGTTTCTCCTGACTTTACCCCACCTTGCTAGGGGAAAACTCTAGAGGGGGCATATAGTCACCTCTTGAACATATTTTTCCTCCAAATCAATGATGTTTTCTTGATCATTTCTTCTCTCTGTGGTAGCTTCTTCTGATTTTTTGAAGCTGACTTAAAATTTAGATTTTGCAAGCAGAAGTTTTTCAATGATTTTTCATGACCGTTTTTGTCGCTATTTTTTGAGCTCGAATGTTGGGCGAATCCTCTGTACTAGTTAGCTCGACCTCGGTAACCCCAGTACTCCCCTTTTCTTGGCATGTGATTTTGTAAAATTCAAAATTTGGATGAAATTTTCTTCTCTACTTTAGTGAGGCTATTTTTTTCCAAAATCAAGCCCACTAAAGTGGGGGCAAAATGTAATATCACAGAATTGTACCTAGGGGAAATTCCACATTTTTTGCATCTTTCCTAGCATTTATGACACCTTAGAAACATTAATGACAAAATCCCATGAGTCAAAATTTCATGATTCTGACTCCATGCAGACAAATGGGGAAGTGATAGAAGCCTGACAATGCATTTCCTGAAAATCTAGGCCCTGGATGCCTGCACGGTGTGCGGACGTCTGTGCAGCATGCTAGCATCCTGATGGTTTTCCGAGTTTGAAATGAAGAATCTAGAATCTTGACCCTTGTGACACATGTCCTAGCAGTTAGGACTCGGTCGTAACGACTCTTTTTTGCCCTTGCATGCATGGAAAACCCCTTTCTTGCTCTCTTTTTGGGGTTTTTAGATCATTGATTCAAACACTACTACTACTTTCTCTACTCTTGGGTCACTTTCATCCTTGAATAGTAGCAATCCTACTAGTGAAGTCTTGCTTGACTGAGGTCCCTCTAGTAGCTACAAGCTCTCAAGAAAGCACTCAGTGGTGTGTTTATGTGCTCCAGAGAGGGTTTTGACCTGTGGGTAACGCGCTCTCTCTCTCTCTCTTTCTCACTTTTTCCTACTTGTTCATTTACTACTTTGTGGTGTGGACTCTACTCTGAAGTGGGTTTTTCTTTCACCACGCGCTTTGTTTACAAGCCTTTCCAAACCTGGTTGTCTGTGGAGGTGGGAACACCAAAACGAGGGTCTGACTGAGGCAAACCCCTTGATAGCGCCAACCTTTCTCCCTTGATATTTTTTGTGCAATTAATGGAATGAAACTTGGAGAAGAGATTTGAATGTCCAATAGCAATTAATCTACCTTCAAGTTCCTTTGTGTTTTTTCCTTAGAATCTTTCTTTCTATCTTTTTATTTGATCTAACACACCTTTGACCTGAGTTTCAAGGTGATATTTGGTTCCGCCCGAGCTTGAGGTCCTGAGTTCCTCATAGTTTAGGATGCCAATGCATTGTGCTGGCATCCTGAAACCGCGTTGATGTCCTTTAGACGAGAGCTCTCTCACCAGAGGTAGAGATCTTAGAGTTTTTCTCTCTCGGGTTCTGAGGTAACTTCTCTGTTATTCCTTTTAGTTTCATCAATTTAGTCAAGTTGAGGTATATAAGGGTAGTTCATTCCCTGGTGATCTCTTGAGAATAAAGAGACCTGTGTGCAGTGAATCCCTCTTATATCACAATTGATAATTGTTTTGGTTTGTGGATTTAGACTTCTCAGGATGGCTAGAGGTGGGTTTTGTTTCACGACTACTAACCGAGTTTTGATAAGCATGAATGGTAGTACACAAGTGTACGAAGGAAGGAAACTTCATCATGGTAAGCTTATCTTGTATCTTAGTTTGCAATTTCTCAAGAATTTTGTAATGTGAAATAAAGTCAGTAACTTTTTCATCATCTTTTTGCTTGCATCTCATTAAATTGGCTAAGGTCATCGTAAGAGTCATATGCACTTGGAAATGTTTTATAAAGGTCTCAGCAAGCTCATTGAATGAACAAATTGAGTTATTCGGTAACGAGGAAAACCATTCTAAGGTAGTATCCTTCAAGGACCTAGGGAAAATCTTAGCTAAGAGCTTATCCTCAAGGAAAACGTCACTACATAGGGTGGTATAAGCGGAAACATGGTTAGAAGGATCTCATTTCCCCCCATATTTTTCAAATTGTAGTGTAGGAAAATACATACCCTTCCATTTTCACACTTGTTTGGGCCTTCCTTGCTTTATTTATCTTTATTTATTTCTTAATTGGTCCTATTTTGCATCCAAAAGCCTAATGAATTACATCTTTTTATGGCTAATCCCAACAAACATCAAAGGGTAAATGATAATTTAATGATTATGGTTGTGTGTCCCTGATTTTTGGGTCGGGACTAAGACACCACCTAGGGCATACTTATCCCCCAAAGGTCTTGGAACCCTCTTTTTAAATGCACCTTAAATGGGCCCCTTTTTGGAGTCTATGCCCCAAGTTTCAAGCTTTGGGACTAAGATGCCACCTAGGGCATCTTAGTCCCCCTCAAGTTATTTTTAGGATTTAATTTCAAATCTTGGCGGGATTTAGCCTCCTTTAATTAATGATTTCATATGTCAGCTTGTTTTGGTGTAATTTCGGGTTATTAAGCATGGATAAGTATAAATACAATGTTCTTTCACTCATTTTGACACTAAGACTTTTGTGAGAGAATTCCTAATAGAATAATTGACTCCACAAGAGTATTCAAGAGCAATTCTTCAAGCATTTGGAGCCATTATCAAGATTCAAGCATCATATCAAGGATATTCTTGCATCATGTGTGTTTTTGAGCTAACATTTGTGATGTAGGGTTTTGATTCAAGCAAGCAATTCAAGTCAAGATCTATCAAGCAATTCAATTCAAGATCTATATTCAATCTAGCCATTTCACACAAGTTTGCAGATTTTACAAGGGTTTGGTGAGTTGCAACATTGCAATTTGTTCATTCATCATTTCCCTCATTTATTTCATTTCAAGGTTTAATTACCAACAAGGGGTTTGACCAAGGAAAACCCCCATTTACTAACAATCAACAATTTTTTCCTCTCTTGCATGTTTGTGTTTGAAGATTTAGGTTGAAGACTTGAAGATCATTTGAAGTGCAAAGTTGCAAAGTTGCATAGCTAATTTGTCATCTTCAAGGAAACTCACCTACAGGCTAGATCTGTAAGTTTTAGGACCTGATAGTTGAGAAGAAGGAAGTGTAGACATTGAGCCTCAGGATCACATTTAGGGATTTTAGAAATTCAAAATGGGACTAAGACAACAGTAAGGGCGTCTAAGTCCTCCAAGTGGAATTTTGTAGAGATTCTCCTAGATTCTGTTTCGACATTCGAAGATTCCACAATTCCCTCAAAAAATAGCAGTGGGACTAAGACAAAATTTTGGGTGTCATAGTCCTCCTCAGGATATTTTGTATTTCTAGAATCCTCATCACATTTCTAGACTTCCTAGGTACACATACCCTAACTTGATATTGCTTAATTTCATCATTTGCATTCATGATTTGACTTGCATTACTAGGTTTTGTGAGTTGAATGTTTTCTTTTCCAATATTTTTCATGGTGGTGAACCTTTCAAAGTTTAAAAGAACCCCTCCTAGGTCCTCTTTGTTGAGAATTGACTCACCTTTGGGTTGATAGTCAATCCAATTTGGGCTCCTAGGACATTCTTGAATGAAAAATTGTTTGGGAGAGGAGTGGTGTTATATGACCTAGGCCATAAAGCATTTTCCACACCTCCTTTTCACCTATTGTTCATTTTCGTTAACCCAACATTTTAGAGCATTGATTCTTTTTTTGTATTTGGAGTTCATTAAATTCCTAAATCTAGGTTGTCTTCATTCTTGCATTGCATCTTGCATTTGGGAAAGTGAGTCTAGGGTTTCTCATATTTGCATTAGTGAAATTGCATATAGGTTGCATTTGTGATTTCTTACATCATCTTATCTCATTGAAAAACTGAAAAGTGCATTGTTAATCATCCTATTTTCATTTAGTAACGCATTCAATTTCTTATCGTTAGTTACTTTTTCTTGCATTCATTGGCACACTTTTCTATTTCTAAACATTAAGTCCCTAGGTAGGCAACCTTGGAACACTGTAAACAATATAGACTTTGTTGTTTTTATGCAAAAATCCTCTACTAGGACTAAAACACCCTTCCTAGCATCTTAGTCCCTCTCTAGGTTTTTTCCTCAGAATCCTATGTGAGTTGATTGCATTCTGTTCCAATTTCTAGAACCTAAGAATTTCACCAGTAGAACCAAGACGCCCTTACTGGTGACTTAGTTCCTGTTGAATTTGACTTTGTAATTTTGAGGGTTTCAAATTGCTTTTTTGTGCTTCTGTTGGCTTCCTTCAGTTTTTTGTTATAGTTTGCAGAGTTACTATTATTCCAATTTCTTTCATTTCAAGTGTAATTGTAAGCATAGGATATTGTGTTCATTGCACTTTCTTTGGTTTATCTCTTTCATGAGTTTTACTACTTGGTGTCCTACTACTAATATTGTGGTTAGACGAAATGTGAGACTCATGGCATCTTGCGATAAAACACTCATTGTGGATCTTGGGTTATCTAGCTCTCTTACTCCTAGTGTTGGTACTAGTTCACTAGGTATAGACCATACCTTTGATACCTCTTTTTCTATGCCAACCTTACCTACAAGTGCTATGCCAAGTTTTCAAACAATGTTTGATCATATCCCTCAAGAAAATATTATGAAAATGCATGAAGACTTAGCCCATTTACAAGATAGCATGAGTACTGAAAACATTTCCAACACTGTTATACCTGCAATTGATAGTATTCAACGCATGATAGAAAGTGATGAAGGACTAGAAGTTGTGTGTAACATCGCTCACATATTTTGAAAACACCTTCCTTCCACCACCAACTCTGCTCAAACTTCAAACAATGTGCAAAACTAGGGTGGAACTCAAATTTGTCCCCCTTCAACCATAACCTCTATTCCCACCTATATAAATCCTAAAGTGACCAAAATGATGCAAACAACTGAACCAAAAATAAAATAGGGTTTTAGTGGGTTCTCACTTATTCTCCTTAGTTCATTTGATATCATCCTAGGAATCCTAATTGGATTGAATATTAACCTCAAAGGTGATTCAATTCTCAACAAGAAAGATCTAGGAGGGGTTCTTTTAAGCTTTGAGTGGTTCACCACTAAGAAAAATCTTAGAAAAGACAAATAAGCATTAAACTCACAAAACCTAATACTGCAAGCTAAATGAATGATGCAAACAATGAAATTATGCAATAGTAAGTTAGGGTATGTGTGCTTGGAAGTTTTGGAAATGCAATGAGGATTCTGGAAATGAAAAAATATTGTCAAAAAGTGTTATGGAGGACTAAGACGCCATTACTGTTGTCTTAGTTCCGCTACTGCTTTTCGGGGCAACTGCAGAGTCTTTGGATGTTGGAACCAGATTTGAAAGAATTTATGAAAAATAACCTGAGGAGGACTAAGAAACCCTAGGTGGTGACTTAGTCTCGTTATGAATTTATGAAATCTTTGAATGTGGTCCTGAGGTCCAAGGTCTGCACTTCCTTCTTCTGAGATCTCAGATTCTAAATCTTTTGAATCTGGCCTATAGGTGAGTTTTTGTGAAGATGACAACTTTTTTATGTAACTTTGCAACTTAGCAACTTTTCACTCCAAATGATCTTCAAGTCTTCAACCTAAATCTACAATCACAAACACATAGGAGGAGAAAAACTTGTTGATTGTTAGTAAATGGGGGTTTGCCTTGGTCAAAACCCTTGTTGGTAATTAAACCTTGAAGTGAAATGAAATGAAGGGAAATGATGAATGAACAACATGCAATGTTACAACTCACCAAAATCTTGCCATGAAGTCTACAAACTTGTGTGAAATGGCTAGCTTGGATGTAGATCTTGAAATGCTTGAATGCCTTACAAATCTTGAATTCAATTGCTTGCTTGAATCAAAACCCTATATCACAAATGTTAGCTCTAAAACACACATGATGCAACAATATCATTTCTATGATGCTTGAATCTTGATGATGACTCCAAATGCTTGAATAATTTATCTTGAATTCCCTTGTGAACTCAATTATGCTATGATGAATTCTCTCAAAAAATACTTGTTTTGTTGGATATGAAAATGAATGAATGAACCTTGTATTTATACTTATCCATGCTTAATATTCTGAAACTACACCACAACAAGCTGACATATGAAATAATTAAATAAAAGAGGTCAAATCCCACTAGAATTTGAAATTAAATCCCAAAAAAAAATCTTAAGGGGGACTAAGATGCCCTAGGTGGTGTCTTAGTCCCAAGTCTCAAAAACTTGGGGCACAGACTCCAAAAAGGTGCCCAATAAAGGTTCCACTTAAAAGGGGTCCCAAGACCTTTGGGGGACAAAGACACCCTATTATGCCTTGCATAACCACCCCATATTTTGCCTTGGTCAAAATGGGTCCCCCTTTGTTATTTTTGTACTTAGTTGTTTTTGAAACAAAGTTTGGAGTCTAGTTTTGCCAATACTTTGTTTTTCTTTGGTTTCTCTATTAGAATTGGAACCAGAACAGAATCAGGTTCTGAAAGTTCTTTTGAGGCTTGTTTTTGGTCCTATCCCGATAGTCTTTTATTTTCCTTTGTTTTGGTCTTTAGCGAAATTGGAGCTGGAGTGGGAATTAGAATGGTTGTTATGAAAATTTGCAAAATCACAATTTATTCCGATCTCACCTCTGCTATTTTTTATTTTTGCTTAGTCTCGGTCTTTGTGTTTTGTTTTATTAGGTTGGTCTTTTACTTAACTTTTTGTATTTACTTTTGTTTTTTTTTTAGTTGTTGGACGCGGAGCCGGAAGGGGAATGGGATTGGGAAATTTTATAAAGTTGAGATTCTGATTCTATTTTTAGTTCCACACCCGCCATTTTTTTTTTTTGTCCTTGACTTTTTGACTGAAGTCGCATTGTTGTGAAGTGTTGGTTCACTCTCAGTTCCGACTCCACCTTTATTGTGCTTTAATGTATTAATGACAGTTTGTTGGTGTGGGTAGAAATTCACATATTTACCTTTATCAAGGGTTAAACTGGTCATTATTGTTATTGTTAAAAAATCTAAGAGTACGAAAGAGTAGTAGCAGAGTTCATTCGAGAGAAAAGATTGAAAGAGCAGAGGATTGTCGCGAATGGATCAGTTCAGAAGGTTAACTACATTGTTGCATTTGAGGTAGGTTTCTTATTTTTTTTGTTCTTCGTTTTGTTTGTTGTTGTGTGTTTTGTATATATCTTTGCCCGTGGTTTGAATCGCGTTGTCAATTTTTTCATTTTAAATAGTTCATGATTTCTTGGCGTGCTGGTTTAAATGGGTCTTTTACATTGTGGATCAGGTGTTTTCTTTGTTTCTATTTGTTTTTATTGTCATTTCTTTCTATTTCTAGGGCACCGTCACTTTCACATCTTAATCATGATTGCGTCGTGTCATTTTTGGTTTGCAGTAGATTAGATTAGATAAAGGGTTTTTAATGGTGTTTGTTAAATTAGGAATCTACAGTGAGGTAGATTAGAGATTTTATAGTGAGTTAGGGTAGATTAGATTTATTGCTTGATTAGAGTTTTGTCGTCTAGTAAAATGGCAAGGTTTAAACCCGTGCCCTAGTTTTTATCGGGTTTGTTAGATTAGGGTTTCGTTGATCTCCGTAATTACTTTAAATGATTAAAAAAATGATATCCTAAAGTGGAATTGTTCACCATGGTCATATGAGTGTAGTGTTTTTAAAGCTCCTTTTCCATTTTATAGCAACCTAGGTTTTAATCATGAAGTTGTGCTGAAAATGAATAAAGTATTTGATGACATCATGATAACATAGGTGGAGGCGAGATCGGAATAGATTATGGACCTAAGAGTTTTGTTTTACAAAAGTCATCAATTCCATTTCTATCCCGTTTCCGATTCCAAGTTCTAAAAGGTTTCCTTGAAGTATATGATAATTGGTGGAGCCGGGATTGGAACTGATCTTAAACTTAAGAATTTTGTTTGCGAAGGTTATCGATTTTGTTCTCATCCCCTTTCTAGCTCTGTGTATAATGGGAAAGTCTTTCTGCAAAGTAACAATGACCAAATTGGAGGTGGAGGCGGAGTGGAAATAGAATATGAAAAAATGAAAATTTGAAGAAAACCAAATCCCTTTTTCATTTCGATCCCGGTTACGATAATCTCCTCGGCTCCGATTCCGAGCCCGTTTGTTATTAGGTGAAGTTTCTATATCAGTTTTTTGCTCCAAGTCCACCAATTTTGTAAAAGAGATTGTTTTGAGCTTCTGTCTAGTTCCGACTCTGATGTATGTGTAATAGGTATTTTTTAAAAGCATGTTTTATGATGATATCTAAAGATCTAATTAGAGGTTTGCTTGCAGGAGAATTGAGAGATGTCAGGAACGTCAAGAGAGGCTGCTCAAAGGAATCAACCGGCTAGAACATCAAAGAATGCACCAAAAATAAAGAAGGTGAAACCAGAATAGCTACCTTATACATTGAGTTATGATCATAGGAATCCGGTGGTGAAAGTAAGCAAGGTGGAATCAGACTGGTCAGATATCACGAATACTAATTTGGGCCAGTATAGCTTTGAAGAATTACATGAAGAGACTTTTGCAAAAAGAGAAAACTTGATAGGGAGAACACAAAGGATTGTTGACTTTGTTCTTGCACATATTACTATGTTTCCTTTATCAGTCCAGTGTCCGGAGTTGATATTGACAGTAGCCAGTACTTACAATCTTGCTATAAGATTATGCATGGATTCACAAAATAATGTGATTATAGATCTTACTCCACAAATGTTCCAAAGTATATTTAATGTTCCTGATCCCAAGAACTTGGTGCAGCTAATTGAAGCAGAGGCATTGGAGAAATATAGCAAGCATAAAGACTCCAATAAGTCTCACTTAAACAAAAAATGGTTAAGCACAAAGAAGAAATATTTAAGCAAGCTTGCAGAACAGCCAAAGAGGGCAGATTTCAAGAAGGAGGTATCTGACTTGATATTAATATTGTCCAGAGTGTTTGGGAAGAGGGATACCTTCCGCTTTAAGGAATGGATGTTTCATTTCATTCAAGTAATCTTTCAAGGTGATTACCAGTTTGATTGGTCAATGATTGTTTCTGATGCCATACATGATCAGCTCACAAGGGTTAGACAGACTAAATCTTTCTTCATGATTTCTTATGTGGTTTATGCTACAGCAAGATTGGGGATTTTCCTAGGATTAAACAGAGTAGGTATAATGGGAGTTTTGGATGGACAAAAGAAAGTATGGGAACACTATGATCAATTATCTCTTCAGGTTGCTGAGACTCATTTCAAAAAAGTCAATGATCCTTTTTATATGTGATCATCAATCAATTGAATGGAGATGCAGGGTATCAATTAAGTCATGGCATTCATTTCTGAATGGGGAAGTTGGTACATCCAATATCCCAAATTTACATACTTCAGATTGTTTGGTTTTGAAGGTCATCCCGATTTGCTTCTAAGATGCTACAGTAACATAATAGTGCTTATGGAGTTTGTGTATCAAGCCATTGGAGTTAATGCTAGGTTTGGGATCAAGCACAAGACAGGATGCCATAAATTTCCCATGACACTGGGTGAATATAATTGTCAACATTTGAAGGGAGCAAAGGTGGTTTGTAATGAGTTGATACAATTGAAATTGGGATTGTATACAGCTCGTAAGTATTTTGATCCAAGGAAGAAAATGCATGCTTTATTACCTTCAGTGTTCACTAGACACTTTAATTTGTTAGAGGACTTTTGGTGTGATAGGTAGGATGATTATGACTTAAGGAAGAAGAAATATGAAAGATTATCAATTGCACTTATGGTAGAGTTGGGTGTACAAGAAAATATTCTTGACACGTTAGTGGATGATGGAATTGTATTGGATCCCTCATATGAAGCCTTAAACATTTGCACCAAAAGCTTAGATCCAATATATTGGAATGAGGAAGAAACAATTGATATTAAGAAAATTGGATGAGCAGTTTTGGATACAAGTGTGCAATGGTTGATGATGAAAGCTTGAGCTCCTCAAGGACCAGTCCTTAAGAAGGGTAAAGGATACAAGAGAATTAAAAGAAAGACACCTTCCAAGGAGCCATTGGAATTCTTTCCTCCAGATGTTGAAGAAATAGAGCTTGATGTAGTTGATGAAGAAGAAGAGACACCAGAGAGAGATGTTCCAATTGGATCTGTTGTTTCTACACCCACATTGGGTGAGTCATCCACACAAGCCCCACTCACAAGAAAGAAAAGTAAAGAAGTTCAAGAAGGAGTACTTCATGCCATGGCTGAAGTTGCTAAAGGAAAAGAAGTGGAGGAAGAATTTGTGGAAATTGAGACAAATTCAGATGAGACTCTATCAGAAACATATTTGCAAGAAAACATGCCTTTAGGGCATACTATTGAGCAGATTCTGACACAAGAAGAGCATTGGAAACTGTTTGAAGATGCTACAAAAGAGTCTGATGCAAGGGCTGCAGTGGAGAAGCAAAAGGAAATAGATGCTAAGGTGCAAGTTGATGCTCTACTTCAACAGCAGCAAAATAAGGCAAAACAAATTGAAACAAGGACAACAGCTAATGAAATAGAAAAGCAAATGAGGCAACGAGAGAATGAGATCAAGGTCAAAGTAGAAAGTGACAAGTTAGAATTGATATAGAAGATCCATGATCTTGAGGAGGAGGAGAAAGCAAGAAATCAAAGGGAAAAGGAAGCCCTGGTTGCTAGATTGAAGCTTGTAGAGGAAGCTCAACAGAAAGAACAAGAAGCTGAAGCTCTAAAAAAGAAAAGAGATACTGAAGAGCTCATAAAGAAATAGCAAGCTGAAGAAAGGGAAAAGGCAGAGAAGCTCAAAGCCTTAGAAATAGAAAGGATAGAAAAGGAAGAATCAGAAAAGATAAGGAAGGAAAAAGAGGCCGAAGAATTAATTAGGAAGCAACAGGAAGAAGAAGCAGAAGTTGAAAAACTTAAAGCTTTAGAAGCAAAACGGTTAGAAAGGGAGACTCTAGAAAGAGAGGCCTTAGAAAAAGAGAAATTAGAAAAGGAAAGGTTAGAGAAGGAGAAAATGGAGCAGGATCAGTTGGAAGAAGAGAGAATGAGGAAAGAAGAAGAAGAACAATGAGATAGAGAAGAGGATAAGAAGTTGGTGCATATGCATGTGCTGTAGGAACAACAAGAGAAAGTAAAAGTTGATTCTCAACCTGAGGTAAATATTCAGCCACCCTCTATAGTTGCCGCTTCCTCTTCCATGATGATGACTGCTCCCAGTGCTCCTATATGGTTGAAGTTAGATTTGCAGAAGAGAGCCAGAACACCTCCTCAACCTCTTAATTGGGAGGACATGATAAAGGGAATTGAACAGGAAAGGCCTAAGAAGAAGGTTAGAATCTTACATTCTACTAGACTCACAGATAAAGGAGAGATAGTTGCTAAATGTGCCATGCCTATGACAGAAAAGGAGGTAGGGGATATGCAGCTAACAGACTATCAATTGAGTACGTTTAATTTGGGAAGACCCACTAGGAATCAACAAATGGATTTGATTGATTTGGTGGCCTCAACAACTAAATCAAGAATGATGAAGGACAAACAAAAGAAAGATGAGCTTAAGGCTCAATTGGATCAGTTACATTCATTCTTGAAGAGTGTCTCCTCTCCAAGGTCACAACAGGTTGCAGCTATTGAGACTCCTATTTTGCTAAGCAAAAAGGAGGTTGATGATTTGGTGCAGGTTAGGGGAAAGGCGGAGATGGTAGACAAATGGATAGATAAACTGAACCAAGAGGTAGGAGAGATTATAGTGAAAGGGTTTGAATCCTACAAGGATACTGAAGGGGTGATCAAAGAGATGTATCAATATATTGAGGCATCAGAAAAACAAGAAGAAGAGTATAAGGGGTATGGTGAAAAGTTAGAAAAGATAAATACATTGCCTCTAGCAAATCTTCTGGAATAGTTTATACCTGAGGAAGACAATAAAGACTTTGTAGAGAATACTTCTCGCATACTTAAGTTTAGGATTGTATTTTTGAGTAAGCATAAGGATGAGATTCAGGAAGTTGTAAATAATTTAGCTGAGCAATTGGAAGAATTAGAGGTAGCTATTGCCATTATTGTAGATATAAATGCATTTACAAAAGAGGGCATGCCTTTTAATCAAATAAAGGAAAAGTGGAATGAAAGATTCCAAGGACTTATGCAAAAGGGAGATGATGGCAGAGAGTTGATGTTACATCGACTTGTAGAGGTCAAAGAGGAGATAAAAGCTGTAGGGAGAGAATTGACAAAAGTGAAAAGTATGAAGGAGTTTGCTACAGCTGAGCTGGATCGGATTAAATTTGAAGATGACTAGATTGATGGGCCAGAGATGGATACTCTACAACAAGTATTCACTAGTTATGATGAGTTCCTAGCAGATCCAGCTTCGCATGCATGAATCCTTGCATGCATAATGCTCTATTTCTTTGCATGTTGCATGCATACAACACTAATAGCTTTTTGAGTGCATGACTTCCTCTTCTATTCTATTTTCTATTTTTAGTTAAGACTGAAAGTCTAATGTAAGAACTCAAGATCAAGTTGATCTGAGTTTCCAAGAGAGTCTAAATTCCTAAAAAGGTGGAAAGCCTAAAATAGAAGGTTCAAACTTTTTGTATAGCTATAAATACTAGATGGGTATCACATTGTAAGGGTTGGCTAATTGAGAACTGGATTGGCTTGCCTAATGTTAAGAGATAGAATTTTGTAGAGTTTTTGTAGAGATACATTTTACTTAATCTTTTACAGTTAATAGAATTGCAGGTTTACTCGAAAGATGATGTTTGGAATTAAATTATTTGCTTGATAAGGTTGATAAAGTTATGATTTATCTGTATGCAGTGATTGTGCTGAACATAAGAGTTTCTTGAATGATGAAAGTCATTTGAAGGAATCAGATTTAAGGATCATCTTATTAGATTGTCATTGAGTTGAAGTTATTAAAAACTCTGATGATCTATAATTTTGATGATGAATGAATGTTGTTGTTTCGAAAATCATTCAAATATTTGTGAAGAGTAATTGCGAAGTTAATTAAGCACCTAAAATGTATGCAGTGGTATAGATTATGCTACAGACTATATCATCTTATGGTTTTATGATCTGTGAGGAAACATTCATCGTTGAAGGTATAGGTCCAGATACTAGATAAATTTGGTTCATACTTACTAGTTTACCCCTTTGTTCTATCTTTTTCTTTTATTTAAAACCCATTGATTTACAGGAACTATTTCGATAAAGAGAGTCATAGCTTGAATCCTTTGTTACTAGCACAGGCCCCTTGAATATTACAGTTGCATGAACCAATTGAGTGACATCAGATAGTTGAGAACCAACTAGCAGGACCTTAGGAGTTAGGCTACTACATGTTGTCTTTCTCTTTCAGGAGAAATAGAGTAGAAATATTATGTTTTAATGTTGTTTGTGTCATTTTAACAATCAACACACCCTAGGTGGCATGTTAGTCCTGACCCAAAAATTAGGGACACTCATCTAGAATCATTAAACTATCATTTATCCATTGAGGTTTGTGGATGTAAAATAGGACTAGTTAAGACATAAATAGGGATAAATAAAGCAAGGCAGGCCCAAACAAGTGTGAAAATGCAAAGGTATGCATTTCCTACACTACATTTAGCCCCCACTTTAGTGAGAGGATGAAATTTCTTCAAAATCACACTAAAGTAGCCAACCACACAATCAAGAGGGGTTCAAATGTATGAATGCTAGTAAGATAGGATGACAATAACCAAGAGGGTGGCCAAGGCCCCAAGATCAAGATCCTATGGAAAACCAATATAGGCACAAAGGAACACACATGCGGATGATATATGAAGCCATAACTAGATCACAAACATACACCATCAAAGATAGGAAAAACAAAAAAATGAAAAAGGTAAAATGCAACGGATCAAGCTTCGACTAGTCATCTAACACATTGTGGATCAGGTCTAGGTTGTTTGTCCAAAAAGGTTTACAAGTGGAATGCGCTATCCACTATGAAAATAATAGTGCATGCTCACAAGGGCTAGTGAAACTAGTTGTTCACTAGGTGAGCCCCAAGAGGTCCATATCAATGTCATACCCCCATGACTATGAGAAGGACAAAAAGAAAAGTCATTCTCACAAGGGCTAGTGAAGCTAGTTGTTAACTAGGTGAGCCCTAGGAAACCATATCAAAGCCATACCTCTATGACTTTAATAAGGTACAAAGAGAAAAGTGCACTCTCACAAGGGCTAGTGAAGCTAGTTGTTCACTAGGTGAGCCCCAAGGAAACCATATCAAAGCCATACCTCTATGACTTTAATAAGGTACAAAGATGCAACACAAAAAGAAAGAGGTATTTTTGAAGGGATTTTTCTTAGTTCATGTGACGTCTTAATCTTAGGGGACATTGTTCACAATGTCTCGAAGAGAGGACCAATCAAAGGATAAAAGATTGACAACTTAGGGGATGTAGTGTGTCACATCACCACTAAGAGGAATGTAATATGCTAAGATAGATCACGCTCTTGAGGGAGATTACTCCCGATGTCACCAAAAATAGAGAAACACATCGCATGAAGTGAGAAAATCACATCAAGGAACATGGAAAATGCAAATGAAATCATGCTAAAGTAATTCCAAAATAATGCCAATGTATGCCCCCACTTTAAAATAATTTCTAAACACCATGTTGTGAGAAATTACTTTAAAGTAGAAAAACATGGAAAATAAAATTAAAAAGAGGGTTGCCCCATAGAAACACATAAGGGATCTATGGATTCAGGGTTAGTATTTGTCTTTGCTGTAATGATATTAGAGAGCTCAGAACTATCATCATTCCCCAAATACACATAGAATTGGAAGAATGATGCAAAGAGAGTGAAAAAAAAATGAAAACCCTTTTGGGTCAACATGGAAGAGACATAGGGTGTATCGATGCCTTGCGTCATCCCGAAAATGAAAACAAAAGACAAAAATGCAAATGAAAGGAAAAGATTGATGAAAAGGAAAAAGTTGACGACATATAGAAGAATGTAGGTACAAATAGAGGAATGCACAAAGAGAGAGGGAACATCAAATAGAATGTCATGATGGCTCACATTACACACATGCAATCAAAAAAAAAGAAAGACAAAAAGGAAAGAAAAAAGACTAGTAAAGCACATGCGATTCAACCTTCCAGCATGTCATCCACATCCCAATCTCATTCAACATATGTGAAATATAGATCACTACTTAGAGGGACAACATCAAGTGTTGTACTAGGAGAATTACTAGGTTCAACACATGGTGCATCACTCAATTGAGGAGGATCATCATGGTTGTTATTGTTTAAGCTCATAGAAGAGGAAAGTAGAAAATTCAATTTGTTATGCACTTTCTCGTCAATTTCAGTTGTTTCTTCCTCATCATCCAAGTTAACCACAATAGGAGGATGAATGATAATATCCATATAAGGCGTTGGTCCTTGTTGTGTTGGATACATAGGATCTATTTGTTCTGGTAATGGAGGAGGCTTATCATTTATTGCTTCTATCAAGTTCAGATTTTGATTTTCAATGTTATTCTCTATGTTCATCTTTTGAGCAATAGCACGATGTCTGCGCCAATTCTCTCTAGCATTTCAGTTTCTTTTATTACGGTTGTAAAGTTGTGTTAGTGTAGGAGTGGGTTGGTCAACCATAGGTTCCTTTTCTTCTTGTGAGGGAAGAATGGAAGAAACCATGGAAGGTTGTTCAACCACTTTCTCTTTGGCTTTATAAATTTGCTTAGGAGGCAGATTAGGACTTGTTTGGTTTTCTCTTGGTCACTTGTAGGAAATGGGTAAAGGATTTTGGGTGGATGGGTATTGGTTTGTTGGAAGTGCTTTAGGCTCAACATTGTTTTTTGTAAGTGGCAGAGGTTCAAGCATAGGTGGAGAGAAATTCTGAAGGGATAATTTGGCTATGCATTTTGCTTTGAACTTTTGGTAGGATAGGAAAAGGATGTCCTCACAAGGTCTTATAGGTTCCATGGGCTTAGGCCAAAAATAATCTAATGAGAAGTTTCCATGGGAAGATGGAGGTATAAAGTCACTATGGTTCAAGGTAAATATCTCATTGTTGACTGGAAACTTTAAGCACTTATGGATAATGGATGGGACCAAATTCATGGAGTAAATCCATTTGTAACCTAACTTCACATGAAATAGGAGGTAATGTAAGAATGTTCTTGTTTATGATAAGCACAATAGGCATTGTGTCTAAAGCTCGTAGGTAATGAATTGCTATGGTCAAGAGGTCGAATAGGAGGTAATGTAAGCATGTTCTTTTTTATTAGCCAAGTCATGATATTTTGTAGTGCATTGGGTAAGGGAGTGAATTGACTTTGCGGATCCCCAAAGATATAAGGATTACTCTTTTTTATAGCCGCTACCTGGGTATCAACTTGTTGGGTAGGTTGAGACGTAGGATTTAATTGAAGGAAACTTTTGTTTTATCTTGTAAAAGGCTGGTAGGTGTTTAGGAAGGTTCAGACTTTTCAGGATGGGTAAAGGTGGATTTAGGTTCACAAATACCTACAAAAATATGATAGTCTCAAAGGGAATTGCACAAGTGCATGAAGGAAGGGAATTTCATCATGGTAATCTTGTCTCTTATCTTACTTTGTAAATTATATATGAACATCTTTTGAAGGTGGGAATCGGAATCTTCACACTGATTTGGGAATAAAGTGATTGGTAACGTGAAATAAAGTCAGTTACTTTTTCATTCTCATTTTGCTTGCATCTCATTAGATCAGCTAATATAATTTCAGGAACCATATGCACTTGGAAATTATCAATAAAGGTTTCAACAAGTTCATTGAATGGACGAATTGAGTTATTTGGTAATGTAGAAAACTAGTCCAAGGCAATGTCTTTTAAGGATCAAGGGAAAAGCTTAGCCATAAGTTTTTCCTCAAGGATAAAGTCACTACACAAAGTAGTAAAGGCATTAACATGATTAGCAGGATCTCCCTTTCCTCCATATTTCTCAAATCTAGGGATCTTTATACCTTGTGGCACCGGAGTTCTCAATATCTCCAAAGATAGTGGGTTGCTTTTGACATAGTATTAAGGTGGACCATGTTGATTTTGATTTATGGTGGAAATTTGATGTTGAATGGATGAAAGGCTTTGTAAAAAGTGGTTAATGATATGATCATTGATTGTGGTTTGAGATGGAGGTGAATATGGTGGTGTTGTGTATGTGTTGGAAGGTCCAGTGAATGGATTGCTTACAAGGGGATATAATATTAGATGCCACATAAGTATAAGGAACACTAGTTGAAATGTTTGAGGTAGGAAGGATATTTCTAGTTGGTTGCAACATTGCGGTCACTTGAGGATTGGTATAGGTGGGAATTGAGGTTATGGTTGAAGAGGGAGCAGTGTGGTTTCCTTCTTGGCTTTGCACTTTTTTTGAAGTTTGAGCACCATTGGTGGTGGGAGGAAGGTGTTTTCCAAAGATTTGAGCTATGTCATGCACAAATTCTAGTCCTTCATAACTTTCCATCATGTAGTGAATACTATCTATGGCAGGTATAATAGTGTTTGAAATGTTTTTAGTACTCACACTATCTTCTAAATGGGCTAATTCTTCATGCATTTTCATTATGTTTTCTTGAGGGACATGGTCAACCATTATTTAATCACTTGGTATAGAACTTGTAGGTAAGGTATGATCCATACCTATTGAACTAATACCAACAGTAGGAGTAAGAGAGCTTGATAACCTAAGATACACAACGAGTGTTTTATCATAGGATTCCATGAGTCTAGCACTTTGTCTAGCCATAGTATTAGTAGTAGGACACCAAGTAGTACACATCATGCAAGGTATAAACCAAAGGAAGTGCAATGAACACAATATTCTATGCTTGCAATTATACTTGAAATGAAATAAATTATAATAATAGCAATTCTGTAAACTGAAATAGAAAATGAAAGGTAGCAAACAAAAACATAGAAAAGAAATTGCAAATCTTGAAAACTGGAAAGTCAAATCCAATAGGGACTAAGACACCAGTAAGGGTGTCTTGGTCCTACTGGTATGATTTTGAGGTTCCAAGGATTGGAATAGACAACAAACAGTAGAGAGAGGATGTTGAGCTAGAAACCTTGAAATGGACTAACACCAGGAAGGGAATTTTAGTCCTAGCAGAGGTTTTTCTCAAAAAAATAGGAAATTTTGGATTGTCTACAGTGGTCACAGGTTGCCTATTTAGGGACTTGGTGTTTGGAAACAAAAAACTATGCAAATAAATGCAAGAAAAATGAACTAGGGACAAGCAATTGAATGTAAATGTGAATGCAATTTTTTTCAATTTTGAATGCAATAAGAATGTTTCTAAGTCCAATTAGGATGATTAACAATGCACTTTTTAGTTTTTAATGAGATAAGATGATGGAAGAAAGAAGAAATGCAACCTATATGCACTTTCACTAATGCAAATATGAGAAACCCTAGATGCAATTTCAATAATGCAAGATGCAGTGCAAGAATGAATGCAACCTAGATATAGGACTTTAATGGAATCCAAATCATAAAATGAATGCTCAAAGAAGTTAGGTTCACCAAAATGAACTGAAAATAAAATAGGGTTTGAGTGGGTGTTGACTTATTCTCCTTAGTTCATTTAATATGGTCCTAGGAATCCTAATTGGATTGACTATCAACCTCAAGGGTGAGTCAATTCTCAACAAGGAAGACCTAGGAGGGGTTCTTTTAAGGTTTGAGGGGTTCACCACCAAGCAAAAGATTGGAAAAGACAAATAAGCATTCAACTCACAAAACCTAATAATGCAAGATGAATGAATGATGCAAACATTTAAATTATGCAATAGTAAGTTACGGTATGTGTACCTAGAAATTCTAGAAGTGCAATGAGTATTCTAGAAATGAAAAAATGCTATCAAAAAGTGCTATGGAGGACTAAGATGCCCTTATTGTTGTCTTAGTCCCACTACTGCTTTTTGGGGAAAATGCAGAGTCTTTGGATGTCAGAACTGGATCTCAAAGAATTTTTGAAAAATAACCTAAGGAGGACTAAGAATCCCTAGGTGGTGACTCAGCCCCATTCTAAATTTTTTGAAATCTCTAAATGTGGTCCTGAGGTCCAAGGTCTACACTTCCTTCTTCTAAGATCTCAGGTTCTGAGTCTTCTGAATCTAGCCTATAGGTGAGTTTCCGTGAAGATGACAACTTTGTGATGAAACTTTGCAACTTTACACTCCAAATGATCTTCAAGTCTTCAACCTGAATCTACAATCATAAACACACAAGAGGAGAAAAACTTGTTGATTGTTAGTAAATGAGTGTTTTCCTTGGTTAAACCCCTTGCTGGTAATTAAACCTTGAAATTAAATGAAATGAAATGGAGGGAAATGATGAATGGAAAACATGCAATGTCACAATTCACCAAACCCTTGCTATGAAGACTGCAAACTTGTGTAAAATGGCTAGCTTGGATGTAGATCTTGAAATGCTTGAATGCTTGATAGATCTTGACTTTAATTGCTTGCTTGAATCAAGACCCTATATCACAAATGTTAGCTCTAAAACACACATGATGCAACAATCTCCTTGATATGATGCTTGAATTTTTATGATGGCTCCAAATGCTTGAAGAATTTCTCTTGAATGCTCTTGTGAACTCAATTATGCTATGATGAATGCTCAAACAAAAGACTTGTTTTTTTGGATATGAAAATGAATGAATGAACCTTGTATTTATACTTATCCATGCTTAATATCCCAAAATTACACCACAACAAGCAGACATATAAAATAATTAAATAAAGGAGGCCAAATCCTACTAGAATTTGAAATTAAATCCCCAAAAAAAGCTTAAGGGGGACTAAGACGCCCTAGGTGGCGTCTTAGTCCCAAGTCTTGAAAACTTGGGGCACATACTCCAAAAAGGGGCCCAATTAAGGTTCCACTTAAAAGGGGGTCCCAAGACCTTGGGGGGACAAAGAGGCCCTAGGTGGCATCTTAGTCCCAACCCAAAAATTAGGGACACATAGCCATAATCATTAAATTATCATTTATCCATTGATGTTTGTCAGGATTTTCCAAAAAATGATATAGTTTATAAGGCTTATGGATGCAAAATAGGACTAATTAAGACATAAATAAGGATAAATAAAGCAAGGCGGGCCCAAAAAAGTGTGAAAATGCAAGGGTATGCATTTTACTACACTACACCAACTAGCAATGTCCTTCCTACCTCGAACATTTCCACTAGTGCTCCTTATACCTAGGTGGTATCTAACCTTATATCTCCTCCCACAAGCTATCCATTCACTTATCCTTCCAACACATACACACCACCACCATATTCACCTCCATCTCAAAACACACACAATGGCCCTATCATTAACCATATTTTACAAAGCTTTTCATTCCTTCAATGTCAAGTTTCTACCATAAATCAAAATCAAAATGGTCCACCTTCATACTATGTCAAAAGAAACCAGCTATCTTTGGAGATACTAAGAACTTCGGTGCCACAAGGTGTAGAGATCCCTAGATTTGAGAAATATGGATGAAAGGGAGATCATGCTAACCATGTTAATTCCTTTACTACTTTATGTAGTGACTTTATCCTTGAGGACAAACTTTTGGGTAATCTTTTTCCCCGATCCTTGAAAGACATTACCTTGAACTAGTTTTCTAAATTACCGAATAACTCAACTCATTCAAATAATGAACTTGTGGAAGCCTTTATCATCCATTTCCAAGTGCATATCATTCTTGAAATGACATTATATGATTTGATGAGATGTAAACAAAATGAGGGTGAAAAAGTAACTGACTTTATTTCACATTACCAATCACTTTATTCCCAAATTAGTGTGAAGATTCCTAATTCTCACCTTTAAAAGATGTTCATAAAAAAATTACAAAGTAATATACAAGACAAGCTTACCATGATGAAACTCCCTTCCTTTCATGCACTTGTGCACTGCCCTTCAAAATTAGTAGAATTTCATAGGTAGTTGTGAAACAAAAACCACCTCTAGCCATCCTAAAAAGTACAAACCTTCAAACCAAAAAGGCTACCAGCCTTTCTGAAGACAAAATAAAACTTTCCTTCAACTAAATTCTACCTCCCAACCTACCCAACAAGTTGATTCCCAAATAGTTGATATAAAGAAGATTAATCCTTATATCTTTGGGGATCCACAAAGACAATTTTCTCCCTTACCCGACACACTTCACAATATCATGACTCAACTATTAAACAAATACATGCTTACCTTACCTCCTGTTTGACCTCTTAACCCTAGCAAGATGTTACCTCTGAGTTTTAGACACAATTCCTATTGTGATTATCACCAAAAAAAAGGACATGATATAGAACATTGCAACTGTCTTAAACATCTTGTGCAAGACCTCATTGATTCTAATCATATTCAAATTGGAGGTGTGAATGCCAAAGGTAATAAATATGTAGTTCCTCCTAACCAAAACTTGCTAATCTTTACCAATGCCATGCCCCACCACAATAATTCATTTGTTAAGGCTAGTGAAACTAAGCCCAATGTGATGAGCATTGACACAAATGACGATAACATGAGCAATAATGAATGAAATCCTATGGATACTAATGACCAAAGTCCTATTACTACAATGATAGGAGTGATTGACATCGAGCCTCATAAACAACAAACGATAATGCCCATTGACATTACTTTCTCTTTAGAAGAAACAATAAAAAATCCAATTGATGGTCCTCTTTACATAGCCAACAGAATCAATGACAAGCCCACATGGATTTTAATTGATCCCATATGTGAAGAGAATGTGATCACATATGAACTCTTATATGTCAATGAACTTACTCAGGATAGATACGATAAACCAAAAGCATGGATTAAAATGTATGATGGTTTTCCTCATTCTACAATGGGCTCTATTAGGTCTCAAAAGTGTAAGTTTGAACCATGAGAGGCTACCAGGCTATCACAAATCTTTTGGCTAACGTACAAGGTTAAATAATGAATTTAAAACTTCTACTCTTTAGGTTCTACCAGACCTAGGTAGGTAAACCTATGTGAATGAAGCAAATTTGGATTGTGTGTTTCTTCCCTAAGCAATCTTTCCACAATGGAAATTGGAATTGGAGAGGTGCAGACTTATTTGGTATGAATTACATAAGCAATATCAAGGTAAAACCTAATATGTTCAGTTAACAGATGTAAAAAATAAAATAGATGAAACTAAATAGTGAAATGTATGAGACCAATGCTTTGTTGGGTAAAACAGATTCAAATGAAATTTTGAGATGAGTGACATCTATTTGGCATAAATTCTAATTGTTTAGCATATAAATATTCATTTATAACTTGTTTAAACATGAAAAATTGTAATTATCAAGTTCTACTTAATGATCCAAATGATACTTCTAAATTACTGTGACTGACTTGGAGGATTTAATCTCCACTTGGAAGAACCAACTAATCACACCACATGAGTATGGAAAATGTGCATCGATAAACTGAGTATATACTTGATATATCAATTTAAATAACATAGAAATATCAATATTGGAGACAACCAGGTAATATCTTCAATTGATTCAACAAATAACTGATACCAGAAATACGCCACAAAATCAAACAACTTCCATTGATTCCTCCAGAATTTTATACATGCATCATAGTCTTTTTAAATGAAAACATCATTGAGAATTATCTACTGTAACTTCTTGTATTCGCCTATATTTATTTTGACACTATAAAACAGAGATATATACATCAAAATCGTGAGAGGACACATCCCTTCAAAAAAAAATTTTGCCTAACAAAAATAATTAAAACAAGAAATTAGGCTCTATTTAGCCACAAATGAACTTTCAAAAAATGGTCCAAGTAATCTTGTCACTCATGAGTGTCATCATCCCCCAGTGCATTCCAGATTGATATCTCCATTTTCACCATCTTCTCATTCTGCTCACAGGCCTCTTCCAATGTTGAACTTTTTCCTATAGTTGTTTCCAGAATCTCTTGCAGCATCGACTCACATTCACTAATCCACCTGCCCTTTTCCTTCAATTTTCCTTCATCTTCAAATAATGTTGCCAGTCCCTTTTTCATGGCATCACTTAGTTCCTGTGCATCCCCCTATAATTCTTTATGGAAGTCTCTATGTCTTCTTATGAAATGGTTAGTAGTGTCAATAGCCACATTATCAGAAACATCCCTCTTATTTATTTCTTCTAACTTCTCTTGGATTCTACCATCTATCCTCTTACGTTCTTGCTCTACAATATAATTCTATGAATGTGTTCCCCAAAGTTTGTTCAACCAAGTCATCAGGCTGGCTTGCCTCTTTCTGATCACTGCAACAAGTGTATCATATTTACCCTGAGAGTATGCACCTGATCCTTCCCATTGATCTTTTTTTTGTGAGCCTTCCCCATGAGTTAACAGCTTGGTAGATCCCATTGTGATTCCCATTATATCTTTTAGGTGATCATTTTCTCTTAGTATTATTTCATTGTTCATCTTGTACATTTCTTTCTCCTTAATTAACATTTGGATTTGGGCCTTATTCAACTTGGAAACATTGATTCCAATCTCTGTTGTAGCCATGGGACCAACTTCTCAAACTTTTAATGTCATAACATGCCCAAAATATTTTTCAGTATCAATGACAAAAAACATTTTGTTTGGAGGATATAGAGCCCATATCATAAGTGATCCTTCATCTAGATTATATTTGGATCTTGCATATACCTCTGTTACCCCTTTAGGGCTAAGCTTATGTGTGGCATTGTTGTTTTTTAGGAAACTATCAAAAACCAAATCAGAATTTAGATCCAACCCTAGAAAAATCATAACACCCGCATCTTCCAACATTTTTCTTCCTTTCTCAGGGGTCATATCTTCCATCTCTCTCTCCACACTTGACTTTAAATTATTCAGTAACTTCCCTTCATTACTTGGTGTTATATTTTCAATTTTCTTCCTTATTGATTTTCCTTTTTGTATACATAAGAAAGCCTTCAACTCTAGAGAGTTCACAAATTCATCATCTACCACAAATGATCTGTATGCCATTTTCTTTGTGTCTACATCTAAACATTCTTCAACATTCAGTTCTCTAGGAGAACACTTGTAATCCCGAGTCTTCAATCTGGAGATTTTGTTAGCTAGGCTTTGAGGCCTATCATCACCAGATGTCTCTTCTCCAGAAGATAGCAATTTTGTATCTTGCAATCCCTAGTTGTATACATCAACTACCCTTTCTACTTCTTCTTCTTACAAATTTTTGATTAAATCATCAAATCACTAGGGTATATGATCATACCCGCCTAAATTCATCTTTTGCCTAGCAGAATGAATGTACCCCTCTGGATCAAAAAACTTTCGTGGTGGACCTCTCTTCATGTTATATTGCAATAATTTATCAAGAATCATATCATATCCCTCTTTTGACAACACAATAAAATCACCAAAGCACAGTGTGCTAGGCACAAATGCTTGTTTTCTATAAGAACTCAAATTCATGACACTTGAGTAATCCATCTGCCTAACAATCTCCAAATAATCAATTCTATCAGGCATCGTTTTGGACAAAATAAAAGGTGTATCTTCAAATCCATATACTCTAATCATGGTGGCATCTCCTAAATAATACCAATCTCCCCAATTGTGGTTAATAGGCCCATTGAAGTCTTTGGGTCTAAGAAACCTTTTTATCTCATCAAATAATGAATATTCACAGGGATGATTGTAGAATCTGTACAATGGTTTCACAAAATACTCCTAAAAATGTACAAATCAAGAGTTGGCAAACCTGCTATCCCAAATAGTTGTCCATAGCTGAATGGGTAATAACTTACCTTCCCTATCAAACTATGAAACCTTTAATTTCTCAGGCCACATCCCCAATTCTTGTCCATAATACAATACTATAGGCGAAAAGACTGAATAATGCTTGAAGTGTAAAACAAGAGATCCATTTTTTATTGCCATCAATCCTAAATCAAGTCCTTTGAAAATATATGAGACATAATCAAAGGGTCTAGAGTTATGACACTAGACATCGGCTACAATCACCATGGGCAATATTGACATTAATTTAGGGGGCTCCATCCCTAACACTTGGCATGCTGAGAAGTATGTGTATCTCATGTAGGGCTCGAACAAGTCAATATGAAATGGGGGTCCATCACTGTCTTCCAATGGAACTTCATTTCCATCCTTCTTAGATCTATGTAATGGTAGCCTCCAACCCTTGTATATAGTGTCCATCCTCCATAACTCTTTTTCTAACTCTTCATGCATAATTTTTTCGCTACATGCCCCTTCCAGGTTAAAAACTTCACATATTGAAACCTCTGATATATGTATGAATGGCTTTCCTGGTGTATCATAGATGGCTTTGAACTTTGGGTTATAGTGGGCAACTAACAGTTTTACCAATTCTACATCCACAAACACATTTGGGAAAACTAACTTTCCTAGGTTGAAATTCCAAGGATTGCACATGGGCTCATACAGATTCCTCCGATGGTAGTGAAAGATGAAAAGCTCATATCCCCTTATTGAGGTCCATATATTTCCTATGTGCTTACATTTATCCTCTAATTTCTCTACCTCTACCCTAAGTTTCTTAGAGCGCCTGGCTTTAGGTCCTAAGCCGGGTAGCTGATTAATAAGGTCTTGATTTAATTTTCTCTTAGCTACCTCTTGCTCATTTTCTACTTTTTTCCTTTAGGGCAACTACTTTCACCCTATCTCCTACCCTTTAATTTTCTTGAGCTCGTACTTTCCATTTTATTTCTTTAAAATTACAGAATTGGAAAAATGAAATTGCAGAGAACTCACAAGATTTATTTGAAGTTTCTCGGCTGAAAAATTCTCTGTCCCTTTGTTTTCTCTCCTTTTTCTCCTACTACCAATTCTTCAATAATGCCTTCAAATACTCTTCTTCAATTTATGGAATTATCTATGCATCGGGTGTTCGTGCCGCCATTAATTTCTTAGCTTTGGGCATGAGTGTAGTAGATTTTTTTGAATTTCCCACTGTCACATTAAATCATTATATCGGTGAGATAATTTGAAACTCCAGGTGATCCTTTCATTTTAGTCAAGCCAATGTTCATTGAATGGTTAATCCTTCATATTTTCCTACCGATATTGAATGGTTAATCCTTCATATTTTTATTATTTTCACCAAGTGTCACTCCAATGAAGCTTTTGATCTTTATCAACAAGAGAAGAGGTGTCACTAAGATATTCAAAAGCTTCCCCAATGATATAAGTCTCCCCAATGCACACTTCTTTCATTTAGAGTAAATCGGCAAGACTCCTTCTGATATAACTTCCATCGGCATGACATAGAGAGTCGGGAAGACACTCCAAACTTATTCCGATAGCATTTGTCTTGCCGATACATTTCCTCATGCTTTCTCGGTGAGACAAAATGGGTATTTTTCCAATGATATCTCATCGGCGAGACATATATGCTCAGGCTGACTTATAGATCTCACTCTGATAGTGTTTGTCTTGTCGATGAACTTCTTCATCGATGAGACCACAAGTTGTGTCTTCCTAATATGTATCCTCCCAAGTAATTAGATCAGTGTGACAATCTTGACCTCTCGCTGATATGTTGAAAACACTTGCATTAGAATGTAATAGCTTATGGATTGGAGAGACCTGCACCAACTCTTGCCGATATGGATTATTTATTAAAATTCTTTTGCTTAGAGGGATTTTCAGAGATCAAATGGTCAAAATTGATGTGATCACAAGTAATTATGTTATACAAAGTAGATTACATCCATTTTACACTCAAGATATGGCTTTCTTTGGGGAATTAATGAGTGTAGGTCACTATAAAATTTTCAAAATTTTATAGTTCCAATAGTGGCTCCGTCTGGGGATGAATGATTGTGAGATCATTGCAAGAAATCAGATCTCTAGAAGAGTAGACCAGACTTTTAGGGGTTATGAAAATAGATTTGCGAAGAGGATGGAATGAAAAATGGATATGGAGATGGAAAAATATGGAAATGATCCTATACTACTGTACATGGAAAGAATTTTTTAAATCAAGGAATTCTAGGATTGTCCATGTACTGGAAATTCCTATTCCTTTTGATTCCCTAAACTACTATGCATGGAGAAAAATTATCTTAAGAGGTTTGTCAAGAGTTGTCCATACACTGGCAACCCTTAATCCTCTGTGTTTCTCAAGAAAAGAAATTCTTTAGGAACTACCCATGTACTAGCAATTCCTACTCCTTTCCAGACATGTTCTATAGATAATAAGAGTCCTCCCCTCCTTTGCTAATGATCACAAAGGGACCCAACCGCAAAGCTTCAAACTTTCCATACTTTCCTTTTTGCTAACATCTAACATTCCACATTAATACCAAATCGTTTTTCTCAAATTTTCTATCTTTGGCTTTCTTATCAAAAAGGTATTTCATTTGTGATTGCAGCTTTACATTTTTCTTTTGAGCCATTCTCCTCATTTTATCAAGTTCTGCAAGTTGCTCCATTCTTTCCTCCATTGGTTTAGAAATATCTAAATCCTCTTGTAGAATGAAATTATAAACTGGTAAAAGGTTTTGTAGTGGCATCCTAGCTTGTGTTCCATATATCAGTTCAAACGAAGACTTTCCAATTGCCTTTCTCACTATAATCCTATTCTCCCACACATCCATTCTCAACTTTGAGTCCCATGCCATTTTATTTGTATCTAACAACTGCTATGGTATGAAATGAGGCAAAAGAGAATATTTGAAAAGGCTTGGTAAAATTAGGAGACTTTAGAATGGGGGCTTCTTTGATGGCTTTTTTGATGGATATGAAGGTTTCTAGGGCTTTTGTAGTACAATCTATCTTTTCTCCCTTTTTCAACATTTTGAATATAGGTTTAATGATTTCAGAAAAAAATGATACAAATCTCCTAGAAAAGTTAATTTCTCCAAAAAATGATTGAATGGCTTTGACAGTTTTTGGAATGGGGATCTTGTTTATGGCCTCTACTCTTTTAGGATCTATTCTAATTCCTTATTTCAACACAATATGACCCAAAATCTTACCTTTTGTGACAACAAAATGAAATTTCTTGGGATTGAGACTAATACCATATATCAGAGCTTTGATGAATATCTTCTCTAGGTTTTCTAGATGGTCTTCTTCTCTTTTGGAATAAGCAATAAGGTCATCTTGGTACACCACCATTATAGCATTAATCAAATCTGCAAATGCCACATCCATGGCCCTTTGAAAAGTTGTCCCTGCATTTGTGAGACCAAATGGAATTCTTACATAAACATATGTCCCCCATGGTGTACTAAATGCTATCTTGTATTGCTCAGACTCTTTGAATTTAACCTAGTTATACCCAAAAAACCCATCCATCATTGACAACAACTCACATCTTGTTACTTTGTGTAGTATTGCTTCCATATTCAAGAAAGGGTAATTATCCTTAAGGGAGGCAACATTTAAATTTATGAAATCTACACACAGTCTAATGTCCCTATTTTTATTTCTTACTGGGACCAAGTTTGAGACCCATGTTGAGTGTCTAGTGGAATTGATAATGCCTCCATCTCTGAGTTTTACCAACTCCTCTTGCATTTTAGTCTCCAAAGTTGGGTTGATAGGCCTTTGCTTTTGCTTGAATGGCTTTGTGTCTGGTTTAAGTGGGATCTCATGTTGGAAAATATCTTCTCTATATGCTTTGAGATCCTCATAAGACCAGGAAAACACATGTTTGTACTTTCTCAATAATGCAATAAGCATTCTCCTAATTGTTGGACTTATTTTCTTTCCAATATATACCTTTTTTGGTGCTAACTCTGTCCCCAGATTGATTTCTTCAATATCTTCTCTCTTGGCTGGAGTCTACTTCATAAGAGAGCAATCATTTCCATCATATACCTTTTTTAATGCCACAAGTCCTTTGGGAATTTTTTTCTTTAAGTTGCAGGACTTCTTTCCCAAATATAGTTTGTTTGTCGTCTACCTCTTCAATAAAGGCATTAAAATCAATCTCCTAAGCCTCGTATTGATCAATACAATGGAGAAATTTTATGAGATGAGTATCATCATTGAACACTTGCCAACTATAGATATTATCAGTTATAGCAGGCCTTGTTTTGAATTCAACCTGAGATACTCCAACCAAGGTGATATCATCTCTTTTTAGGGCTACATTAGCTAGAAAATCTGCCATCAAGTTTTTTGATCTGTCTATCCAATCAATTGAGAAAGCATCAAATAATTCAATTATATCCCACACAAAATTTCTATATTGTTTCAATCTTTTGTTCTTTGCAGCATATTTTGACCTAACTTGTGAAACAATCACCTCAGAGTCTCCAAGGATAATTAGCAATTTGATCTTGTGTTTGACAACCATATTTCACCAATTTAAAACATATAGTGACATAAGGATAAGACTTATAAAATATTGATCAAAATCATTATGAGAAGATCAAATAACAAGACTATAAAAATGAAGAGCTTCCACAAAATTTTACAAATTTTAGAACTTTAGAATTAATTTTCCTACATATAAGCATTCAAAACTAATCATTGACTTGAGAAATCTTCAGTACAAGTATTTTAATGGGCTATATAGATATGTAGAAAATTTGTAGATTGGGGTACTTGAATGGATTTATTCAGATCAAGAAAATTATTTTGATTTTGAATATATTTAGAAAATCTGTAAATAATATACAAAAACCATAAATTAAGGACCCAAGAATATAGCAATAGCTAGGAAAATAATAAATATAATCTTCTAATAAGCTAGGATGGCTTATTTTAATGGCGGGGATGTTACATACCTAAGATATGGGTAGCAAATAATGTAAAATTATTGAAATAAAAAATTTGGAGGGAGAGTAGAGATGGAGATAGAGAAGTAAAAGAAATATTTGGAGGGTGAATGATTATATGGTGTCATGTGCAATGAAATATATGAACCTTGAACTATTAAATAGGATTGACCCATGTTTGGTGCTAAGTGTTGAGTATATGCATGGACATCTATCATTATATAAATGATGGAGCCGCAAAATATGTTGGTGCACTATTTCACCAAATGTAATGAATATGAATCTAACCTAATTAGTTTAGTTTTTACCATGATACTACCAATCACTAAGTTCTCTTTATTTTTAATTTACTAGTTTGAAGGCTCTCACTTGCTTTACTTGGATCTCATCTAGATTATGGGTAGTTAGATGACTCTAGATAATTGAAAGTGGAGTTTCCTTAGATTTATTAGGGAGTGCATTGGTACAAATATATGTAAAAAATAGTGGTGGCAATAATTCCCAAGAAATGGGTGAATGAACATGGATATTGGAAGGTACAAAGAGGGGGAAAAATGAAATTATGTTGTTGGTAAAGATAAGATTTAGTTCTCCATTTAGTGAATATTCAAAATGCATAACACACTTGACTAAGGATAGGAAGTAAATTAAGAGAATCATCTATCTCTAACTATAACTAGAGAGAATTTTACTCAAATGAATAATATGTATACAAATTTTCCATGATCTTGTATAAGGCACCCTAGTGTGGAGTGGTGTATCGATTCAACAAGGGTAGGAATTAATTTTCTATGTAGGTTCTGCAATTTGTACTATAGTTGATAAATAGGTCATTTGAATGTCAAGAATAAGAAGAAATATAAATAGATAGTAAGCATTTAGAAAATATCTTACCATTGTTGGAATAATAGGAGATTAATTTTGAAGCTTGTGCTTGATGATGAAGCTTGTAAAATTTAACTTCAAAATTTTGGTACCTTGAGTGATAACCTTGTGTGAATAAGTTATAACTATGTGTAATATATTTATAATCATTGAGGAATTTTATAAAATAGTTTGCATTTCCTTGAGGAGTTGTGTAAAATAGTTTGGGTACCTACATATTCTCTTGCCTTTGTACCTTTTGTTGGTTTTGGTTTAATAACACCATATATGTAAGTGAGATCCCTACTTATGCTCAACATACTAGAAACACCAAGACGTTCTTCGGTAAAAAATATTTAAAGGTATTTTACCTTAATTGCTAATATAAATTACATTTAGTGGCTTTGGGAGGGATATAAAATGAATGATAAACTAACTTGGAGATGTTAGAATTTGGTAAACCCTATGAATTATTATACTTACTCTTTTGACTATCAAGGACCTTAAAAAAGAGTATTTTAACACATCATTAATTTATCCTATTGTTAGGAAAAATCATTCAAGCTCTTTATATGTTGTCTATTTTGTGATGGTTACTATAGTAACTTAATGGTTTATGGTTTACAGTTTATGATGTAGGCTTTAGGGTGTAGGGGTTAGGGTTTATGGATTGTATTTTATGGTTACTAGATTTAAGGGTTTATGGTTTAGGGTTAATAGATTTAAGAGTTTAAGATTTATGATTTATAGTTTAGGGTTTATAGTTATAGGGTTTAGGGTTTTAGGGTTTATAGTTTATAGTTTAGGGATTACTATTTAGGGTTTATGGTTTACGATTTTAGTTTTTATGTCTAGGTTAGTGTTGATGGTGATGTCACTCACAACAAAAATGAAAATAAAGTCCTCACATACAAACCGTGAAGAGCCTATCTTCTTCAAAGACTTAATTAGGGAAACCTTAGGGTGTGTTTACGTAATTGGAAAAGGTTGACTTAGATCAATCCCAAGTCTCTGGTCGTCAGGTCTTGACCATACTAGGTTTACTTCAGGGTATGATATGATAATGTTGTTAATCTCAAGGGGTATATGGTTATCTCTGGTTTTACTATTATTTCTAGTTTCAATAAGAATCATGAACATTAAGCATTAGATTTCCAGTTTGATCATAAAATAATATCATGAAATCAAAAAATTTGCAATAAAGTTTCATGAACATTAGACAAATTTTTCTATCACTTAAGTAGATTTAGCTTTAAGCATTCAACAAATTCTTAGAAAATGAAAGATTTGCAATAAATTTTCATCCATTCATCTATTTTTTGGAACATTTATAGAAATTTGAACATCTAATCTAAAATAAAGCATCAAAATACTAAAAATTAAAACTTCTCTTAGTTATTCTCCATGCATGCCCCAAGATATAATCAAATCAAAGAAAACCACTTTATACTTTAGTAGATTTCTTCATAGCTAGGCATAAAATGGTGAAAGATATTAAAGAAGGGGGTTTTTGTTTGGACATCAAGTAGGTTCTGTATGCACCCTTAAATGGCATAGCATACAGTCTTTTTCAACTGAACTAAAAAAACCAGCTACAAAGATTCATGAGATAGGTAGCTATCAAATTGGCTTCGAGACTGATTAAAGTCTATGTGCATACAATTTTTTTGTCCGGAATGATTCAGAAAACATGAAAAAAGAACAAAACTTAGAGAAGTTTTGGCTCTTCCGACATCCACAAATTTTGAACTTAAAAATAAAATTAAAGAAATAAACAACATTTTATAGGAACAAGGCCTCAAGAGTTTTAACTTAAAGTCCATCAAGAGAATCAGAAATAGCAAATCAAAATGTAGCATGTGGCATATGCTAGTTTTCATCAGAATCTTCTATACAAAGTCAATGTTTTAACTTCTTCAGCAGAAACACTTTTCAACTTCAAATTTCGGTACGCAACACTCCATATAAAACAAGGCTATCATCATTCTTCAAAATATCAGACAAGAAAATTTTACTGGGACCGGGAATAACCTACAAAATCAACTTCAACAAAACATATTCATGACACCTTTGATATTCGATATCTGGTACCTCCTTATATCTTTTAGAGCTCTGATTCCAGGAACCTTTTTTCATTTTTCCTTAACTAATATTATTGGAAAGCACTTAATATCGGATGCATTCACTCTTTTGGAATTTCTTGTATTACCTTCCAACTAAACTTGAGCCTGGTGTAATCCTCTGATATCTAAAGTATATTAGCATTCCTTTGCACCTTCTTTATTTCATATCTTACTATAGTGTTTTTGTAATGCATAATCTCATCAATAACTTCCCAGGTTAACAACTGAACAAGGTTTTTATTTATTCTCTCAATCCATTCCTTGAAATATTTTGCTTCTTTACCCTCCTATCCTAGTGTTCGGGGATCACAATATTGATGTTCTAATACTTCAATAAAGTCTTGATCTTTATCAATCAACTTATTGCATTTCTCGGTGAACTTCTCAAATCCTTCTAAGAATTGCACTAAAGTATCACCTTCCCAACTTAACTATTTCTTCCATTTTTCACATAATGGAACCTCTTGCTCTAAAATTATATTTTCTCTTATCAATTATTGGACATCCATTTGCATGAGAGTTTCCACATTTCACTTCTCAGCATCAACCTACTCTTGGTGAAATCTACATTCTCCTTCTAATCTTTTGAATTTTTTAAACCAACGATGAGCCTCTTTATACTTCCCAATTGCATCTACAATGAGTTATTCTCCTTGCCTTACCCAATACTCCATCCATTCTTCAAACACATTCATCCTATGGAAAATTGCTGCAATTGCATCCACCTGTTCCTATGACATAAGTACTGGATTATGAGGAAATTCAGTCTATGCTTGACTAGATTGGGCTAATGATTTTACAAAATTTTCTAGGCTAGCAACCCATTATTTCAACTCTCTTTTCTTATATTTACTTTTTTGTACCCTAGCAACAATTGTATCTAAATTCATCTTCATTTCTTCCAATTCTTGTGCCCAAGATGAGTGTCCAACATTCATACTTGTTATCTAATGTCTATTTTTGTTGAATGTTGGACACTCATCTTGGGAAAAAGAATTGGAAGAAATGAAGATGAATTTAGATACAATTGTTCTATATGGAGTGTTCTACCTCCATCTGCATTCTTTTATATGACATGTTTTGTTTTAGCTCTTCATCTAGGCTTAGGAGTTTCCACTTCTTGCATAAAACTTTTAAGATCCAGAAGTACCAATTCCACTTCCAATGGGGAAGTCAATTCTTTGATTAACCAATCCAGTGCATCTTCATCTCATTCTACCTCTATAAAATTTCTCCATTCCTTCCCTTCAGTATTTTTAGGAACTTCTTCTCTTACATCTTCAACTTTATCTATCACATCCTCTAAAATAGGAACATCTTTAGTATTCTCTGGCATGGATTTTGGATTACTGGGATTAGACACTATCTCTTTAGTTCCCAGACTTGTATTTTCCTATCCAGCTAGGTTTTCAATATCCATTCCTAGGGCATTACTTTCTTCATATCTTGTCATATCAAAATTTTCTCCATCGCTAACCTTATCACCTAAAACTTGTGAAGGCTCTTCATTTTCAATTTCAACTTTGTCATTCTTTGACATTTCAGTGACCTGTGGTTGTTCATCATCATTTTGATCATTCTCAAGTGAATGTTGGGAATAAAGGGTATCTTCAATAACCATTTCATCAGTAGGATTATGTCCTACACTCTCCCTTGTTTCTATTTCAAGAACATCAAGGTTTCCCACTTCTAAAGTGAGTGTTCCTTTTATAAATTCTTCTTCTTCAATGTTTATAGGAATTGACCTTGTATCTGGAATTTCTTCCACCACTGGTTGTACCATGGGTTTTTCTTTAGACTTCTTTTCTTTTACTCTTTCCCACATGTCACCCCACTTATCCATTTGTTCTTTAATTTTAGCTTCATCAGCTTCAAAAACTTCATCCAAAACCATAGGAGTTTTCCACAATTCTTATTTTACAGTAGTCATATTAACTGAAGGGGGAGAAGTGAATAATGCTACAGTTCTATGAGATGCAAACCTTCTCTTTGTACTAGTGTTTTTTGTTATCCCTGCCCCTTCATCAATAGCAAGCTTGGTCCTTGGTTTTGTTGTGGAAGAGGATTCCACTTTTGGTTTTACCTTTGATTGAACTTTGATTGATTCAACATCTCTTTGTTTACCAGCTAGTTTTAATGAATCCCTTTGGTCTAGAGCCTCAGGGGTTCTTTCTTCAATATGTATACCAACAACTGCTTTACCAGCTTTCCTCTTTTCCTTTGCAGGTTCCCCACACTCGAACTCATTTTCTTCTCTTTGTTTCTTTATTTTATCTTGTGAGTATGTGGGTTTTATTCCTTTCTCTTTTAAAACTTTAACAAAATCATTTATCCATTGTTGATTCTATAGTAGAACCAATCATGGTTTCATGATAAGTTCCTGATTCAGATGATTGGAGCTTTTGACAATGGTCTAGTAGTTCTTTGTGTATTGGGTGTATTGGTCATATGCTTGAGAACTTCATGATAGTGCAATGATGCATTTGGATTTTAGCATGAGATGATCATTTGATGTTGCCCATGGATACATGGAGAATAAGGTGAGGCTACATTTCGCTTGAGAGGAGAGAAGTGTTGATGGTTACTCTTAATGAAGATTTCAGAAGAAAGTCTAAGAAGCCTTCACCCTGGTTGGACGTGAGCTCAACAGAGACCAATGAGGAGATTTATCTTGGAGAAGTCATGATGGCTTGCATATCTTGGAGGAGTATTCTCATTCCCCACTCTTGGTCTACTCAGCAGTTTATGATTTGAAAGGTATTTCCCATTATTGCTTTCAAATTTCTTTGTGCTTTGATTCTCATGGAATGAGTTGATTCATGATGTTTGGATTTGGATACTCATTTGAGGATTGGTTTAGCATGTATCTTTATCCTTTCTTTCATGGATATGGATCTTGAACTACTATTAGATGATTCTAAAGGTTATCTCCTTAAGCATTATGATTACATTCATTGATGTTGAGTTTAGGAGATGCATTGGGAATATTTTTGGAATGGGAAATGAAATAGTTTGATCTTCTTGGAGATGCTTACTATTAGAGTAATAATTTATTACACTTAATTAATTATATCATACTGGTTAATTAATTAAGTCACTTATTCCTTTAGTTACTTAAGCTAAATTTAGGCACATTAATAATTGATTAATTATTAAGTGTACACACTAGGGTTTCCTTTTAGGTCAACATTAGGGTTGCATACATTGCTTTTATAAAGAAAATCATCTCTTGTAATATCCAAGAAATTTTGAATATATCAATTTGCACATCTTCATGCAAAGCTCTGCTTTTTTGTTGTTCTTCTCTTCTGTGGAAGGCCTTTTGGTTTGCATGTATGATCTTGGTTTCTAACATGGTATCAAAGCCTTGACATGCAAACCCTTCTCAAATTCTGGAGAAAATCATTGCAGAGTTCATTCGGGGTTCCTCAAGGATTTTATGCCTTGAGTTCATCTATGCGGCATCTTGGATCAGATTGGGCTTCACCATTGGATTTAAAGCACTGGAAAAAGACAGGATTGGCTTTCATTTTGCAGATTTTGGTCATCATTTGCTAGATTTTTGAGGGTTTAAAGTTTGGTGTTTTTTGGGAAGCTCTGGAGGTAGCTTATTTTTTGGACCATCTTGGAGAAAACGGACACCGCCATCGCATTCGCAGTGCCCAAAAACCCTAGAAGTGCTTGTCAAATCATCGATTTTGGAGCAATTGGTTTCTAAGGCAAAAAAAATTTGCCAGAGAGGTTGTACGACCTCCCTAGCACGCATCCCGAGGCACATTTTTCAAAAAAACAAATTGATTTTTTTTCATTTAAACCTGCGTCGCCCGCACAGATCAATCTACCACCCGGTAGCCACCGGGTGGCCACCAAGCGGCCGCTGGCCCGCCACTGCTGCCGGTGGCTCTAGCTTCCTATGTAGTCGGCCAATGCTTAGCTCTTGAGGGCCCTCTCTGCACCTGTCGAGGTTCTATGGGGGACTTGGAGCTCTGCGCCTGGCCCCCGACCAACTCCAGCCCCGGCCTGGTCACATGAGTGACCAGGGGCCGAATTTCTTTTCGCAGGGGCCGATTTTTGCGGTGATGGCCAAATGGACATCAAATTTAAGCTTGTCACTTGATGACGTCAATGGCTATATGGCCTCTTTTGCCCCCTCCTAACCCCAATTTGCTCTAAAGGAGTAGTTTTTTTCTTTTTGGCATAACTTGGGCATACGGTATCAAAATTGGGTAGACGAGATATCGCCGGAAATTTGGTTCCAAGTACTTTCCTGTGGTATAGTTTATTTTTTAGTATTTTTTTGTTTAGCTAAATTTATTTCTATTTGAATTTAGATCTTCATTTATCACTTCTGAGCTCATAACTTTTTGCCACGATCTCCGATTTTCGCTATCTTTGCGGCATTGGAAAGGTATTGAGGAGATCTATGTTGTTGTCGATGCAGTTTTTTCTGTAACTGTCCCAGGTTTATCATTATTCAAGATTTGTCCCGATGGGTGTTTTGGAGATTACTTGGATGTTTTGGCAGTTGGGAGAGTGCAACTTGCATCTTTAGACTTCATTTTAGTATCACATCATTCAATAATCAACTGCTGCTTCATAGATTCCAGGATTTTTCTTGTTTAGAGTTTTTGAGTGTTCTGAGGCATCGGGTTTGTTGTTGCTTTTTTCATGATTCCTCAAGTCAATTAGTGACTCTCATCTGGTTTCAGTAGTAGACAGAAGTATCTTTCCTTGCTTGCCAGATTTCGGTTCCAGTGATACTCTATAGTGTTCTTCCAGTGCTTCTTTGCAGCATGTCATCTCATTGTAGGGGGGGTTTTGTCCCACTAGTTTTTCCTTCTCTACCTCATTCTTACATTTGTAAATGGGTACCTGATTAGGCCTAGTTGTTGGGACCCATCTTTGATTTCATGCATCTTTTTTCTAGTGTTTTAGCTACTTCCTAAGTTCATCTTAAGGGGGCATGTTAGAGTAATAAGTTATTACACTTAATTAATTATATCATACTGGTTAATTAATTAAGTCACTTATTCCTTTAGTTACTCAAGCTAAACTTAGGCACATTAATAATTGATTAATTATTAAGTGTGCACACTAGGGTTTCCTTTTAGGTCAACATCAGGGTTGCATATATTGCTTTTATAAAGCAAATCATCTCTTGTAATATCCAAAAAATTATGAATATATCAATTTGCACATCTTCATGCAAAGCTCTACTTTTTTGTTTTTTTTTCTCTTATGTGGAAGGCCTTTTGGTTTGCATGTCTGATCTTGGTTTCTAACACTTACATCCATATAATTACATGATATATATGTTGTGTTTGATCTTGGAAATTGAACGGTTGGGTGTTGTTATGTTGTTCTCTTTGGGGTGTTGTGAAGGAGATCATACTTAACATAGTTGGAATTTAAGAGGTGTATGTAGGAGGATTTTCCTATAGGTACATGATGTATAGAGGTGCTCTCTTTGGTCTTGGTTATATTCCAGGATGTTTGGTTTCACATTACAGGTCTGGTTGGAGCTATAGTGATCACTAGTTTATGGTCATGAGTTTTCACTCATGTTCTTGGGTGATGAAATGGAGGTTCTTTATCTCTTTCCTTTGTTGGGTGTGGAGAACTTGGGAGAGCGGTGTAGACTTGTGGTGAGAGCTATTGTCAGTTTACAAATTTTTTATATCATTGCTAATGATTCCTTTGTACTACATGATTTTGGTTTACACTTCTGTATGATTTTATTGGTAGACTTGGTATTCCTTGATCTTTTCAAATTTATCACCCTTGTAGAGGGAGTTCTTGGTTCTGTTTTGTCTTCTTCGACAGGTTGGAAGATGGAGCTTTTATTTTCTATTCATGGGTTGGTTATGGAGCGTCATGAGTTTTTTGATGTTGATACCTTGGAGGTATGTGTGATTGGATGGAGTAGCACTTGTTGTGTGTGCCATTTTTAGTCGCGTGGGTTGATCAGTTTGATGGGTACAATTAGTTTTTTGGTTGTTGTTCTAGTTGGTGTTCTATCTTGTTTTTCTAGAGGATGGCTTCACGGATGTGTTCTAGTCTGGAGCTTTGAAGTTGATATTACTTTTGTATTTCATGTGAGCATAGTGAAGTGGTGGTAGTGTGTTGAAACCCTTGTTGTCAGTTAGCTCTAATGGTGGTGTCTCAGATTAGACTGGTGAATTTATGCCATGGCTTGTTTCTTTCCTTTAGAGGATGGCTAGAACTATAGCTTGAGATGGTGGACATCATAGACTTCATTGAAGGTGTCCTTGGTGACACAGAGGATTCATGTGTTGATTGGTAGGCAGTGTGTTCTTCGGTAAGTGGGAGAATGTTGAGAAATGGTGGTTCAAAAGTACTGATGTTCGGGCCTCAACATTGTTGAATAGACAATTGAATATCACCAGGACAAAGTCACTAGTCTGATCTAAATCATGTTGGTAGGAAATGGTTTGTTAGTTAAGTCACCTGATTTCAAGTTTTCCTAACTTAAGTCGTCAGGTTCTAAAGTTTCATAACCTCCCGACTTAGTGATTTTGAGCTTCTCTTTGTTATCGACATGTCATAGTTTTTGGGAAATTCATAACCTTTGATAGAGGTTCTAAAGTTCAGTTTTATAGTGAAATAGCATCATCGTACGGGCTTTGACTTGTTAGTGGTGACTTGGATGTCATGGAGGAAATGGGGACCATGGCAGAGTGTTGATAATATTGTTGATCGACAGTTGCGGTTATATTAATCCGATGGTGCTCATTTATTCTACACTCCTTTATGGTGAGGAATGACAAACTCTTATGAAGTGAGCAAAATTGACTGAGCGTCTAAAACATGTCGGCTTGATCAATGATGATTCAAATCAATGGTGCCTGCTAGCCCCACACCTCTTGTGGTGGGTCCTGAGTGACTCCTGTGGGGTGTGTGGGCTTTGAACATGTGTCGTGGTGGACTCGACGAGTGCCAAGTTGTTATGTGGTATGATGGTTGTCTCGATAACTTATGAAGAGTACCTAGGTGGGACCCAATGGATGCTAAAGTGGATAGCGCTGGTTGGTTGTTCACTGTTGATGGATTGAATGACAATTGACTCAACACATTTGAACTATATTATAACCATTTATCTATGGAAGTTGAACCAAACAGTTTCTTGTTGGTTGAGAATGAATGTTATAAAATGTTGATGGTTCTATAGTGAATTAGAAAGGAGAGACTGAAGTAGGGTTATGCTTTCTGATTCTCTTTGGATGGAACAAGATGTAAAATCTGTAAAGGCTTAGAGCCTAAATTGTATTTGTATCTGTATTTAGTTGTTGAATAATACAATGGTGATATGGGCTTTTGGAGTGTGGGTTTTTTTACCCGAAAGGGTTTTCCCCACGTAAATCTGTGTGTTCATGTTTTGTGTTCTATCTTTCATGTTTAATGGTTCTGCGTGATTGAGTCTATTTAATGGTGTTGTTTGGAACTGGTTTAATTAGCATTCATTTTTTTGTAAGGGTCAATGTGGGAAATGAAATATGTCTGATTTTGCCTTGTGGTATAGTAGTTTGTGTCTTTGAGGCAATCTAATGAAATAAAAGCTACAGATCTTGGATGTTTCTTTCTAAGATGACCCATATTTCCCAACAATTTAACATTTGAAATATTTTTTTTCAAAGTGAATGATGTATAAATGAAATCACCACGCATACATATATATACACTTATGTATATATATACATATACGTATATATGTATATTTTAACAAATATATTTATATTATCATAAAGCAATAAAGCATGTTTATATAATTGATATACAATAGAGTATATCAACTTAGCAATCACATTTTCATTTTGACATATCGATTGTGTATACTTATATATATATATGTATATATTATACATATATATGCTTCTATATACATGTATGTGTATGTGTACATTATCAATATATTCACATGGGAATATCCATTTGCTACCATACACGTATATGGATACATGTATACATATGGATATACGTACATACATTATAATTATATAGACAAATACACATTTGAATACTCAACAAACTAATACACAATTACCATGGTTTTTGATAAGAGACTACGAGTGATATGTCTATATGTATACCTATGCATGTCATTGGTTCCATCAGATAGTTCTATGTTCATAAGCAACTCATGCATGAGTGTGCATAGGTATGCCTACCTATGTACCCTCATGTACGTGTTCCTTGGTATGTATAGTCTATCATCTCCATGAATGTGTGTATGCATACACAAACCTCATATGCTCCACATATCAATTCAAGCATTGTAACAAGAAGGAAATCATAAGCTCATCAAGTAATCATTACCTAATAATGCACACAATAGTAAACTAGAATTTTACTAAAGAAAACATAACAACCAAGGATGACTTACCAACTTCCAACTTAATAACCTGACTCAATTATTCTATAGTGGTATGTGTAAGCTTAGATAGGTTACATTACTGGTTACCCAACCAAGACCTTCTCCTGAGTGATACTCCCCCTCCACCTAGAGGAATTGAACATGTACCCAAAAACACTAACACATGTACACGGTCTAGTCAGCTATTCACAAAATATGTAATAAACACATTTCATCTCTAGAGTTAGAATATCAACACAATATTCATCCATTCACATAAATGCATTCCTTCGTATAATATTAAATGAGATTACATTCATTCATAAGCAGTGATAACAAAGTGCACACACAATTTATTCATCCACTGAATTCACATTACATTCACATTTTACTCTACATAGTAATACTAAATAGTAATTACACAATTGGGGTGTAACATATCTTTACCAAATTGTCAAAGTTTACATGTCCTAGCCTTCTATGCCACAACCAACTCTCATCTACTTGGATGATTAGACATGTTTGACCTTTTACATCACATAGATTGTAGAGATTACTATCTATTCTTACCACTTGAGCAATTATCTTACCATTTTTCCTTATCTTGCAACCATTAGAATTAAATACAACTTTGTGCCCATTTTCACACATCTAGCTGAAACTAAGAAGATTATGTTTCAGACCTTCAACATAGATCACATCTTTAGTCTTATTCTTCCCATCTACGATCGAAATTCCTTTACCACAGATCTTGAGAGCAGTATTATAACCTAGGCACAATGATCCTCCTTTTCTCATTTTGAGTTCAATGAATTTACTTTTATCTCCAATCATATGCTTGGAGAAGCCAATATCAATTACCCATAAATCTTGTTCCTTTGCATGTAATTTTGTTTGGGAAATCATAGACTGAGTGCAATTTTTCTCTTTCTACTTCCATATCTTCTTAGGTTTCTTTTCAACTTTCAAAGATATATTTTTCTTCTCAAACTGAGCATTTGGTCTTATAAATTTTTCTCTATAATATCTAGCTACATGGCCAAAATTGTTGCAATTATAATAGACTATATTCATGTCAACCAAGGGGGAAAATGTATTTTTGCTAACAAATTTTGTATTCTTCCTTGGAATGACTCTACATTCTCTAGCCCTATGACCAAAATTGTTACAAGTATAGAAATACACATTGAAGTTTGATGAGTACCTGGTCATGACATTTCCTTTAGCTGGATGAGGAGATATTCTTTATCTAGGTATCCTTGGATAGTGTACTCTTGTGAATCCATGATTTTATATTCTTTTTATGTTCAGCCTCTTCTTTTGTTGATCAAGGACTACCTGTTTGTCCTTTTGGTCTTCAACCAGTTTCTTCTTTTTATCAGATTGATTTTCATCTTTAGAGGCTTCTCGTTTGTCATATTTTTCACCACTAAGGACTATTTTTTCTTCTACTCTAAATCTGTCATAGAGTTTTATAGAGGCATCAACAAATGAGCTTTTTCCTTTTTATAGTCCTAAGCTTGATTTATCCTTATTAGCTGGCTTTTGTGTGGTTAACAATTCATCCAGAATGTCTAAACAATCTTTTAGTTTCAAAACCTTACTGATCTGCTCATTAGCTTTCTCCAACTCTTTTCTTAAAGAAACTATTTCTACCTCAAGCTTCAAGTATCTATCTACTTCATATTCTAGTTTGGACTTCATTACATATTCACCCCTTTTAGCTTGTTCTACTAGAAGTTTTAGACTAACAAATATCTAATTGGATTCCTCAAGTTCTTGAGTTAGCTTATTAGCCTCCTTTAAAGTACCCTTTTTTATTTTCTTATTTTCTCTTCTAAGATGATCATACTTATCTCTTAATTCATCAAGATCTTTAAGAGCACTAATCAATTCTCCTTGAAGATCAACAACCACTTCTTCTTCTTCTTCTTCATGAGAGTCCTTAACTTGTGCATCTTTTTTATCCTTAGTGTCTTTGGCCATGAAGAGGAATTATTTTCCAAATTCTCTCATTACAAGAGCACGATCTTGATCATCATCTAAACTATCACTAGCATTAGATGTATCACTTTATTCATGAATGTACATGCTCTTCTTTTTCTTTCTAAAATTCTTCCTTTTAGGATAAAACATTTTCTTCTTTTTGCTATCTCCTTCTTGCTTGGATTTATTCTGTTTATCATATGGACATTTCAAAGCAAAATGACCTATTCTACCATAATTAAAACACTTGAAGGGCATCTTACCTTTATATTTTCCAGATCCTCTCCTCAATCTTCTTATGTAATTTTCTTCTTCCTCATTAGTTTCATCATGATCTGATTGAATGATAGTAGCCTTGTCTTTCTTAGTAACCTTAAATATAGCTTCTCTCCTACGAGGATTGACATTTGGCATTACCATTTCATATGCAGTAAATATGCCATGCAACTCATCAAGGGTGAGTTTATCCACTTCTCTTTCTTCTTCATTTTCAGAAATCTTGGAATCATATTTAGCTATCATAGAGCTTAGAACTTTCAACACAACAACATATTCTTTTACTTCTACTCCATAACCTCTAATGACATTCACTATATCATCAACTCTTAGAAGATAGTCTGCAATATTCTCCTCTTCAGTCTTCTTTAAGATCTCAAATTAGGCTCTCAGTACTTGAAGCTTTGCCAATTTTACCTTGGTATCTCCTTCATAGATCTTTCTCAATTTTTCCCAGACAATATATGCAGTATCACAATGCATAACATTGCTATGGACAAAATCAAACAAATTGTTCATAATGGTGAACCATGCTTTTTCATTATTCTCATAATCCTTCTTTCCTATAGCATCAGTGGGAGGAGTAGAGGGAGCAATGTATTTTTTCTTGAGTGACATCCAAACATCAAATCCAAGAGAACCTAAGTATATTTTCATCAAAGAACTCCACTTAGCATAATTTGTTCCATCAAACCTAGGTGGCTTCCTTGAACCTTCCAGACTTTCCATTTGTGTGTTCACTTATCGAGGACCTACTTGAGCAGATAAAGCTTCTCCTAGGGAACCTAGGGCTTTGATACCAATTGTTGGAACACAACAATATACTAAGAGGGGGTATGAATTAGTAGATTTTAAAACTTTTAATCCTTAAAACCCTCAAGTAAATAACTTTTTAAAATAATTTAATGTGTATATTAGAACATAAATAGATATGATAACCACATGCATAAGAGAGATCAACACATAACACATAATATATGTGGAAAACCTAGAATGGGAAAAACCATGGTGAGAAATGCTACTAGGATCTATTGTCCTAATCCAACCTCACAAGCTATAAATCTCAATTGAAATATTAAGGGATCCATCCCTATGGATGCACCAACTTCTTGTTTTAGAAGCTACAACTTCAAGGATGCTACAACACCCTGCTCTAAGATCCAACGCAGCATAAACTAAGGCAAACACCTCTACATATTTACAAATTCAAGTATGCATAAACTGGTTCTACAAAACCTATAATGCATCAATTTAGTACATAATTTTTTCTCTCTTTGTTCACTCTCACACATAACTATAAATAGATTCAAATATACATTCTAGATTTGACATATTGATACAATAACACTCTTCACTCACTGAGTGTAGTCATTCTTTAGACAAACTAATTGGTTCATATCTTTGAACTTCTATTACATATCCAACTCTACCTACATCAAGAAGCAACACAAATCATACTATAACCCTAATTGAAATTCAATGAATCAATCCATTTTTGGCAGGCTGCATCTAGGGTTTGTATGTCATTTTCTCATTTTCCTATGCAGTGAATTTAAATTTGAACTAGGTGTCCTTTTTCTTAGAATTGTAATCTTCATCCAATAGCCAAAAAAATCCTTTTTGCATATTTACCTGATAATTTGTGCAAGATATTTTATTCAATTATACTCTTCCATGGATTGATCTCATACTCTATTTGTTGACATGAAAATCTATGCCAATTACTTTTCCATTGGATCGAGCACATTCATAGTTGTATTCATTTACATAAGAACTCATGCTAACACCTATGTCTTCCCACACCTAGAGTTCATGCCCTAGCTATTTTGTTTTACATTTTCTAGTTGACTAGGGTTATACATTAAATCGCCATCATTAAAGACATAAATAGACCAAATGTTCATTTGAAACAAGGATACAACATCAAAAAATGATTGATTTCCATGTTTCATTGTTCTATTTCCCTTCTATATGCATGTCATCAATCAACATTTTACTATTTACATAGTCAATATTTATGTTATCACCATATTGCTACAAAGTTGGCGAGTGCACATTCATTTCAATGATGTAGTGACCATCGCTTTATAGCTACTTTGATAAGCCTTCATCTTCCATTTCAATAGTGTGAAGATATAGATGCAATGAACATACTCCATCGCACATTGCTAAACTACACACTAACTCCAAAGAGGTTCATGTGATGCATAGCATCTCAGTGATAGTCTTCATTGATTTGCAACAACGATGCAAAAGCAACAAGTAATAATTTTCCATATGTCATTCACCTGTCATCCAAGTCATCTATCCACATCACCTTTCCACTAATCCCCGCTTCCTTGGGGGTCTTGGCTAGGCCCCATTGAATTCTTAGGGGGCAGGCAGGCAACTATCGTGTATACATCTTTCGATGTCACCAAATGTCACTGTCCACCAATGCTTGATCCAAACTTTATTGCGTAGCCATTTCCATGTTGAAGGGAGTGAAAATACTGTCACTCTGAAACTCTTATGTTAGCCTGATGCAAACCACATTACCATTCACTTTCAACTCTTGCTATCACCAAATCGAGGGGATAAGTTCTTTGATCTTGCTGAAATATTGATGTCACTTCGATGGAGTAAATATCAATTACGCCACATAGAAAATATTATCATTGGCAATCATTTGTTGGTGGAAAAAGATTGAAACAATAATGTATGAAATTTTCACTATTGAAGCAACTTCTTGTAGCTTTGTATTTTATCATAGATTCACCTTTGACTTTATGCAAAGTATTTCCTTTGCATTTTCATGATTGGCACTACTCTTTTACATGATTAACACTTTTGACATCAATGACAACATTTTTCCAAAAAATTGACTATATATTGAAATTGACATTGTATTTTAGGTGGAAAACAATAATAGATAATTAGGTGCAGAAGATATTGTCAATTATATGGTAGCACTAGATCCTAGTAAATTTAAGAGTAGGATGAAGTGGAAATCTAGTTCGTCAATAGAGATTTCACAACCATCTATTAAATCATGCCCAGTAGGAGCCTCTCTAGATCATGTCAACTCAAATGAAGGGTACCAATAGGTAATGAGTTGCATATTTAGTCTCACTCATCAAGTTTCGTAATTGGTTTCCTTCAGTAACCCTATAGTTTCTACATGGAATGAGAATAAATCCATGGATTCAGATGAGGTAAGAGGCTCTATTGATCTCATTTCTTCTTGTTTAGAAATTCTATATAAAAATTCCTCTTATTATGTAGATTATTGAAATCTGAGCGTAGGAGAATCCAACCCAATTTCTTTATTGTTGGAGTGATCTATAAAATGTTCTTTTGGACAAAGTTATAGCTCGCATTCTTTACTTGACTATTGAATTCTTTGTATATTTTTTTGCATGATGGTTAAACCAAATGGAGAGAAATTTTATCAAAGAAATAGGAAATTAAAAATGCCTTCATGATGTCAACACTAGAGCTTTCGATATTAATTATAGTGATCATGATGAACTGGACAAGAATGCGCAACACAATCATCATAGTTGTGCTGAAGTTGAGGTAATATGATAGTTGTCAGTTAAGTGTCCTATTTTTTTGTCATTATTCATGCTTAAAATGTTCTTTTGGACAAAAAACTATAGCTTTTGCATACCTTAAGTTGTAAGTTAATCTGTCCTAATGTTTTTTCATTCTACTTTTGGACAAAAATTTATAGCTTTTGCATTCCTTAAGTTGTAAGTTAATATGTCCCAATGTTTTGTCATTATTCATGCTTAAAATTTTCTTTTGGACAAAATTTTATAGCTTTTTCATTCTTTAATTCACTTATATTAATTTTTGCATGATGAGTAAATCACATGTAGATCAATTATATGAAAGTAGAATGAAAAGAAAAGGGCACTATCAATAGAACTCTCTAGAATGCTGTACAACTTCATGTATGTAATGACATTGATAGTGATTATGATGATGAACTCAATGAGCATTCACATGATATTCATAGTAGTAGTCATTCTAAACTCAAGGTGAGTGCTATGAAACCACATGCAAGTAAGTACTATTCAAGTAAGTAATGGTTGTTTTATTATGTAAATAAGGATAATCATTACCTATTTGATAGAAGCTGGTTAGAATAGTACTGAAGTGTAATTAGGTAGTATACATAGATTATGGAAATAAAGGGAGAACATATAACTTACATATGGAATCTTAGAGATTAGTTTTAATAGTGTGCATGCATATATTTTGAAAATGCTTTAGTGCATTGTGTTCGGGGATGTCATGGTCCTCAGTTGGGGGACTTCATTGCCAATCGATGTCTCTTTATGGATTACTCATATATTCTAGCACAATTGTAGTCTTTCCCTCCATTTGTTTGTACCTCGCAATGGGTTAGTTTTTTTTAGAGTAAAAATTTCCTTCTTTGATATTCAATAGAATTAAAAATATCACATACAAAAACTGATTTGTTCCAAGACATAAGACATTACATATAGCTATCAAAAACAATATAATGTGTGTTTTATATCTCAATATAATGTGTATATTTTTTATTTTTGTAGACATTTATTGATAAATTCCAAGAAGGGGATAAAGTTGAGGTGTTGGATCCATTTTATGGTGTTGTTGTGGGCATTGGGTGAATTCACTCACTATCTATTGTACATGGAGTCAAATTGAAAGGAATTGGAGATGCAAATGTAAATATTATAAAGGTCACAAGTAACATACCCCTTGCTTATGAAGACAAAATAGATGGAGCTATCTATCTGAAAGAGAAAGAAGGGACCTTCACATAATGGCCACTAAAATATTTTTTAAAAATGATATAGTTGATGTTTATCACCAATATTGTAAATTTTGGGTACAACACTATACAAAGTTGTATGATATTAAACATGTCATTGTCAACAGCCATGCTATCAAGCCATAGGTATATGAAACATGATGTGCTCTTGAAATTGAATAGAAACTACCAATTCCCTTACTTATTACATTATTTCTTAGGCCCTTGTTGAGTTCTTTGGAACCCTTTCTAGAGAGTGGGCATTGGAGTGCATGAAAGATCTCCTTTTCAACCTGAGGGAAAATCTCCAAATAATTTTCCAGGTAAAAATTGTGAAACTTTTAATTATTTCAAATTAACAATGTTGGCTCTAGATGACATTGACAATTGCTCTCTTATTTTTTATGTTAACTTCTTTCATGTCACATAGGATTCCAAGGAATATTCTGAACAATTGGGTGTAGACTCATGCATCAAGTTGTTTGAAAAGTTCAAGTCTTATGAAGGGCTATATTTCTTCTTGGGTACATATTTGAGCTCTAGGTGATTTAACTTTGGATTGCCACTTGTATCATTTTGTCACTGTTACTTAGTGATCTATTTGAGGAGGTAATTTTGTAGTAGCTTGGGAACCTTGTACTTGTATGGTAAACTATATTTTCAATGTCATTGGTAGTGAGGATCCCGACATTCAATTCAAATACATTGAAGCAGCAACCAAAACCGGACAAATCAAGGAGGTGGAATGTGTAACTAGAGAGTCAAACTTCTATGATACCAAAAAGACAAAGAACTTTCTTATGGAAGCAAGACTTCTAGATGTTTGTCCACAGATAAATGTTTGTGATCAATTTGGATTTGTACCAGATCTTCCAAATGCTTCATTTTTCAAGTAGTTCTTTCATGTTTTGGAGTTGTATAAGCAAAAAATAGAGCAGTGTAACTCATTTTTTTGAGTCACAACACTAAGAAACACACTTTGTAACACATTTTTCAAAAAAAAGACACATATTTAAGTCTTGTATGTACTATAAGAACACCTTTTTCTCAATAAAATTTAAGTATGTTTCCTTCTCAATAGTTGTTTCACTATGTGCAAATGAATGATTGATTATTTTTTATGTGTTTTATGTTTAAAACTCAAAAGAATTGTCTCATTTCCATCACTTTTAGGCAAAAATCAGTGAACAAAAACAATTAAATAAACTACCAATTGATAGAAATCAATGAATAAATATGACTAAATATAATGATTATGCAATTAATAAACAATGTATCAATATACTACTAGTTAACATAAATCAGTGAACAAAAGCAATTAAATAAACTACCAAATTGATCAAAATGATGATTAAAATTAATGACTAAATACACTACCAATGGATAGAAATCAATGAATAAAAATGACTAAATAAGTGATCAATGAACAACAATCAATGACTAAATTAATGACCAAATATATCAGTGAATAAAAAATGACTAAATAAGTGACCAGATTACAACAATCAATGACTAAATCAGTGACTAAATAAGTGACTAGTTAAATATATCAATGAATAGAAATGACTAAATAAGTGACTAGATTATAATAATCAATGACTAAATCAGTGACTAAATATATCAGTGAATAAAAAATGACTAAATAAGTGACTAGATTACAATAATCAATGACTAAATCAATGACTAAATATATTAGTGAATAAAAAATGACTAAATAAGTGACCAAATTATAGCAATCAATGACTAAATCAATGACTAAATATACTACCAAATCAATCAATCAAAACAACCAATAAATGACTAAAAACTGTTTAGTCATGAATTCAGTCGCATTATAAATGACTGGAAATAAAGTACTAATGGTCACGTGACCATGTTTAGTCATTTATAAGCAATTTTTAGCAGATTTTTCAGTCATATATTGTTGTTTTTATACTACTGACTTATCCCTCCACGCTTTAGCTCTAGACCAAAAACGGTACCTAAGAGACCAAACAACAACATGCGGATCACTTAAAAAAATTATATGATATTAAAATATATTCACATCCATTTCCTTCACAACTTCATGCTACTTTATGGTGGCATAAACAAATAGAAATAGAGCCCAACATCTCTAGAAAAACCAGAAAACACAACTTGTGGTACACCACAAGGTTGGAAAATCGAAATGAGAAAACATGTAGATTGTTTGAACTCATCCCCAAAACTGCAAGACCACAAGATCAATTACGAAAAGATACAAAGATTTTTTATGAAACTTCTTGACTACAACAACATAGTCCTTATTTTCCTAGCTCTCAAAACCTTTGTGATAACTTCTATATTTTAAAATCAAGAACATACACTAATCACACTTTTCTCTATCTAACTACCAAAGCACAAGGTGATATCTAGAAATATAGTTGAATTTGGATCATTCTCCAAAGCTTCTCAATACAAATTCCTAAGCCACTAATTGTATAAAAACCTTTCATATCATACGCAAAGTTTTACATCAAGATATGGTGAATACAACATTCACGAAACCATAACAACATTCACTTATAAATTAGCAACAAAAGAGAGGTACAACTATGTACAAAAAGCTCATGTCATACAATACCATGCCCAACATTTATGATAAACACATTGATTGCATCACATGCAAACTTCCACACACAACCACTCAATGATAACACTCACAATAAGACAACATTTACAACAATCTCCACTCTCTTGACATCAATGAAAACACTTGCAATATCCTAAATAGCCAAATCACCCACATTTAACAAATTATCAATCAAAAGTATTTCATTTCACCATCAATTTATTTTATGATGCATTTATATTTAATATTTTATCCATGATAGACTATGTGTTTCTAATGGTGATTTTCCTTGAATTTTAAATGTTTGTATTAATCTACCCACATATTTTCCAATACCATTAAAATTTCACCATGTATGAGGACCCATTTTTCCAATAACATTCAAAATTCACTAGTATAAGGACCCATTTTTCCAATAACATTAAAATATCACTATGTATGGGGACACATTTTTCCAGTACCATTATAACTCAATGTTGATCGTAGGTCCATAATTATCTTGAAAATTAAAAAGTGTGTATTTTATTGAGGTTTGATTCGCCCAACATTTATATTTGCATCCTATAATAATGTGATATTCACCAAATTACTTCTATACGATTTAAAAATCCCACAGAATTCACCAAATATGGATTGATATAATATAATGAAAATCTGGTTAATCTTTTACATATTTTATTCAATTTTGATCTCTCAGTTCATATCATAGGTAATTTACAACTACAAGAATTGTGAGATTAGTGAGTTAGTGAAAAAATAAAGGTAAGTGATGATTTATTTATAGTTTTATAATATTATTTATCTCTTTTCCATTTTTATTTTATTCTTATAGATGATATTGAGTAGGAAGACATCTCATGCTCATGGATTTATATCCTATGATTCCTTCTTAAATAAAAGAAATATTTTTGCAACTTTTATTTCATGAGATATGTCAAGAAGGAAAATATTTCTTGAAAGTGATGAAGGGAGGTCATCAAAATATAGAACCATATTGCCATACTTTGAAAAAATTTGTGGTCCATCAAATCAAGGTGGATCTACAACATCAACACTTGCACCAAATATTAATGAGCACTCCAATAACTTAGAGGATTATTATAATGTGTTAATTGAATTCGATGAAAATGTTGCACTCATAGATGATGTTCTATGGGATACCTAAGATATCGATATAAAATCAACCTCAAAAACTAATAAGGAAGATGTATATCTTGCATGGAAGGGGAAAATAAAAGACATAAAAATGAGGCATGAATGGGATATGACAAGAAATTTTTAGATTGGTTGGGTCAAGGTACCCTTTCATTAGATTAGTGGAGAATGTAAACAAAGATGAAACTCCAATAGAATGTAATTGTAAGATTTATAGATGGAAATATGGTAGGGAAAATAAGTTGTAGCTAAAAATTGGCATGCCATAGAAGAACATATTGCTAAATTTTATAAAAAATAAATAATAGATGGAAAGGAAAAAGTAGTGAGAGTATGGAAAAAAAAGTATGAATGTATTAATGTTAAGAATACACTTGAACATGATGCACATATGAAAAGAAAGGTGAAGCTTGTTGCATGTGGAAGTAAAAGTGAAGCTCAATTTCAAAATATTACGAGAGAAACACAAATGGGAATTTTTTTTTATATGAGTTTTGTTTTTTATATTTTGATCAAAGGGCATCTTATGACAAACTAACTAGAATATAATAATTCTTTTTATCTTTTGTTGGTGTTCCTAACTTTCCTAAAACACATTGGTCAATAAATAGTGAATGCGATTGGACAAGTTGTATTGATAAGTTAGAAAATTAAGATTTACAAGATAAAATAAAAGACTCAACCTTTATTAGATTATCTTTATGTAAAGTTACAATGGTATATAATACTTGTTGGGTATGTATGCATGTGTATATTGTAGAAAAACATGTATACAAACCTCATCTACTCTTTTTTTATAAAATGAAGGAGACTATGACATCACAAAATCTATTTGAACTAGTTAAGAAACATTTGAATGAAATCAAAGGTATAGGTGACTATAGAAGTACCAAAACTTTGGTTTGTGTAGGGGCTAATGGAGCTTCAGTAATGCAAGATAATAGGAATGGTCTTTCCATAAAGCTATAAACTTCTTCTTAACCATAAATGATTGTCATTCACTACATGAAACACATAATAAATTTATCATTTAAAATTGTGACCAAGTTTTCTATAATATCGAAAGTTGAAGATCTAGTCCACAAGCTCTACTCATACTACTACTAAAGTCCCAATCAATTTATGGAATTTAATTTTTTTTTGAGGGAATAACTATATAAAACAAGCTTCTTACAGATGTTGATACTAGATGGATCTCCTTGTATGGGCCAATGCAACTAGTTTTTTTAGAATATCAATCCTTGATTGAAGTAATGTATGAACATCATCATACAATAGAAATAGATCCTAAACTATTACATAGGCTATGTGACATAGCGAAACTCTTAACATTATCTAGTATTCTCCCCATGCTAGAGGAAATGAAAATTCTTTTGAAAAAATGTCATGAAATAAGTATGTGTAGCATCGTAAATTGTAACCCTTGACAATTTAACACTATATTTTAGTCCCTCCTATGTGCTTGGACCTAATTGAACATTTATCAAGAAATAACATGTACTAAACCAAGGTAAACATTTAATATTTTCTCCTGACACTTAAGAAAATGACAGCCTAGGCAACTTTGTCTCCCTATTTTGGCTCCTATTTTTAATATGTTAGAGTTTTAATTTTATTATTTAAATTTCAAATTTAAAATATCGGCTAGTTGGATCTAATTTTTGGGAAATTAGATCAGTTCTGTATAAATACATAGTCATTTCATTATTTGAAAACTAAGAAGAAAGAAGTGTAATAGAATTAGAATCAAGATGATTATCAAGCAAGAATTATCAAGTCAAGAGTACTCAAGAGCATAATTATTGTAACATTTCATTTTCAAAACATCATGTCAAGTTTTATGTGATTTTATTCATATTTATGCATACATTTTGTTTGTGAGGACAAACCCTTGTAGGTCTTCAAAGAAAATAAAGAAAAATTACAATCAAGCATTGAGGATATGTGGATGACTTCAGTCCTTCAATGAAATCAGATCTGGGTAGTGAGTTGTAGTCCATTGTTGATTCATCATTAATTTATCATTTAGCCTCTATCCCTTAGAAAGATAAGCTCTCTATCATCAATTTTGTCATTGTGGAGGCAAAAACACCAACACAGGGTTTGATTGAGGCAAGCCCCTATATGTAACAACCCTTCCTCTCTATATGAATGTGTAGGTTATATATCTGAAGAAGATTGGATGAAGATTGAAGACCATTTATTCATTGTTTCATTCAAACCCTACAAATTGACAAGATACAAAAACTTAGTTATCTCAACACTTGACGAAGATCCAAAAGTGAGATATGAAAGGAAGTAGTCTCTAATGAGACACCTGAAGACTATGAAAGTATGTAAATTCATTTACTCAAACATAGGTTCCCTAGGTGACTTTCTTCGGTCAACTCAAGCTAGAATTCAAATCATAGGTGCACACAAGTCTAAACAATGTATTTCTAGTAATTAAATTTGTTTTTCATTTCCCAAATTTGTTGTTTTACATTAGAATAGTGCATTCTCATTGTTACCTATTCATATCATTAGATTTTATTCATAAGTCTATTCCAATTCAGACCAAGGTTTGATTATCTCACCTTTTAGGTTGCAATTCAGTCTTACATCTTTGTCCACCCTTAAATTCAAATAGCATAATTGTAGAAGAGCCTTGAAATCCTAAGTTGATACCTAGGGTTTCACTTTTCCAACTTATCATTTTAGTGAGCTCGACACATTAGAATTATAGACCTTCTAAAATTTCAAGCATATCATGTTAGATGTAATATTAGCATTGCATTGTTTTGCATTCATCATTTAGGCATTCATTTTTGCATCAAAATAGCAAAAAAATCCAAAAAATTGCATATCATATTACATCATAAATTGTAATACGCTTAATTTAAATCATCATAGGTCTGATATACATCTTAATTGCACTTAAAATTTTGCATTAGATTATTTTAGGTCTGAAATCTAAATTGAAAGTGTTCATTGCATTCATTTAGGTATCTTACACATAGTAAAAAAGGTGAAATTTTTCGTATTAAGACATCAACATCATCATTATTAGATTTTACATTAGGATTATTCAATTGTTGTATTTTAGATCTGGAAATTGCATTTGGAATTGCATTTCATTGCTTAAGTTTTTTCAAAATTGTTGCATACTTGCATTTTACATTGCATAATCATAAATTGAGAAAATTGTAGAAAAATATTCACTATTACACTAACATAATCATAGAATTGAACCCTTAAACAATATTATTGACACTCAAAATTTGAAATTTGTAGAAAAATTTGCTAGAAAATGGAGCTCTTGGTGACTATGTCCAACTATTTTTTGCTCAGTTTTTTATCAGACCTCTATATGTATATTTTCTATGTGTTTCTTCTCTAAATTTTTATCCTATGTGTTTAACTATAAGTTTTTTGCAATTTAGTGTTCATAGTGGGCACACCTAAGTGTTTTGAAACTCATATGACCTTCACAACCTAGTGTCCTATTGCTAATAACCTTGTGAGACGTATTTTCATACTTATGGCATCTCAAGTTGTTACTACATTCATTGTGGATCGTAAGTCCAACTCTTTCACGTAAGGTATTGTCAATACCCAGCCCATTTTTGACTCCATTCCTAATCCTACAATACACATGACAACCACATAACCAAACACATTTATGCATGTTGAGACTATTGTTGCCTATTTTTGTAATAAAAAATTAAATGGTTAGAAAAAGACTGAGGACTTTCACACTATTTAAGAATTGAATCTTTAGCAGGACAAACAATTCCCATTATGGAAAATATTAGGTAATTGATCAATGATGCTCAAGAAATAGAGGTTTTGCATACTCTAGCTCATATAGTATATGTTAACATCCCTATGATAGCTATTTGTGTTGAGGCATTAATAATTTCCCAAAATAAAGAAGGAAAATAATTTTCCCTCTCCACAACCATACCTTATATTCCTACATTCACATTGCCAACTATAGCTTAAACAATACAACACACCAAAGGACTAACTCCAAGCTCAGGGTTTTCTAGTGGGAATCCTTATAGTTTTGTGACATCACATGTAACACCTCATTATTTTTCACCTCTCATAAATGAGCAATATAGTAGTGTTGGTTTGTTTAAAATAGCAGAGCCTTCGAACTCCCTAAAGGATTCCCAGTCCCTATATTCAAGAATTACCAAGGCCTGTGGCCAACTAACAGGTAAAAGATTTTAGGCCCTTACCCCTAATCTTTAGACTCTGTGGGACCAAGGAGGGTGTTCCTATTTGTGTTCATTATATACTTACTATTGTAATAACACTTCACTACAAAGATACATTCCTATTAACTTGCAAATACATAGGACTTATCAAAGGCTTGGCTGACCTCTATATAAATGACTACATATTTGCTAGGAATAAAAATACCATACAAGATTTTCATCTCAGAGTGAATAAAATTTGATTAAGTAATGTTCCAACCTTGAATCCACACGTAGGTGTTTTTTGATTTCAACTACTTAAAAGAATTCCAAATGAACTAGCCAATGCCTCATCAAATTGAGCAGGAGTGACATATAAATTATTCAGTCATACATAATATTTAATCCTGATATCAATGAATGATTCTCACAATGCATTACATCATAAAACTTCACATTACTCAAAGTATCACTCCTTATTAGATCCTTAGTATATTATCACTTACAATCCTTTATCAAGCATTTGATTAACTCATTAAGTTAAGGCAAGAAATAGAATCATACATTCAAATGAACTATTGAAGACAAATGAAACTACACTTGATACTTTCATTCATAGTCTATCACAATAGCACACAAGAGAGAAATTACCTTATTTTTTTTAGATTTGTTTCGATATCAGTAATTACATAAGACTTATTAAGACTATCTCATATACATACCCTACCCAAGACAATTTACAAGCCAATTCATCCCAAATTCTGCATTATATGCGTTTAATATGTACCACCTAGACCTTCAGGATTCAAAAATATCACCCCTGCAATGAGCCTTGAGATCTCTTTATAACAAAGGAGAGCAACAAGCTTCAAGCTCATTTCCATTACATTTCAACAAAATTTCATTTCAAATGCGGAATTTCATCTGCATTTCAAAATCCCCTTCAGTTGGATGTAATCATTTGTTGAACAAGGGAATCAAAATTTGTACCAACCTATGTTACCAGTCAGTGTCACCACCATGTAGAAAAATGCCATCAAGGATTTGTTGTTTATGTCCACATCAAACCCAAAAAGAAATAGCATCAACATCAGCACAAAATTGGAGAACCCAAAAAACCATAACATTACTTAGAACCCGAAGCAGCACCACAGCCACAATACAGATGATTGCTTGATGTTTTCACCTTAGTGGGAGGAAAAACAACCACCTTATCATCATCAACATACTTACCAACACCAGAACCAGAACCATCACAGGGTGCCACTATGGTAATTGGAGAAACCATGAGGACCTCCTCATTCACACCAGCCATCTCAGTTAGATTCATGAGGAAGTAGTTGTAATCAGAGTCCGTCTTTGAGTCACCACCACTAGAGCTACCAAAGAAATCAATGGGTGAGTTCTATCGACCAAGAGAGCCACGACCATACCTCAACTTAGCCTTTGAACTCCTTCCATGCTCCACAGACTTCCTCTCCTTGCCACAACTTGCCACCTCTGCTCTTGCAACCTGACCCTTGAGTCGAGAGCTGCACCTAGTAGCACTTAGGAGGGACCTCATGTCTCCTTCCTTGAAGCCAAGACCACCTGGAAGGGTACTTTGTTCGTGTTGTTGCACCTCCTTCTAAGATCTTCACGTAATCATCCTTGTAGACCTACGAGTAGGCGAAGGAGAAGTAACAGGCTTGCTCATCTTGCACCCAAATTCACAACCTTCATAGGATCAAAACTTACTACAAAGGCACAAAGTAAACCAAAAACTTCATTGCTATGGTGTAAATGGAAAGCCATCACCCGTATTTATTGAGAAAATTGATGAAGCGATCATCAATGCTCAAATTGCAGCACGAGCGAGCGAGTGACTATTCGTTGGCATCAATTTCACCACCGTTAATTCTTAGGTACATGGAAAGCAACATACTATTCATCATGATTACCAGGAAATATCCCGTCGTACACATGGAGATCAGGTTGATATCCATCAAAGAGCTTGCACTATTAATGCTCGCCATTTGCAGAGCTCAAACAACCATCACATGCCTGGTTCCAAATTTTGAATATAGGTCATTGATGCACCAGTCTGTTGGCCTATTGAATGACTCAGATTGAGTCAAAAGCATTTGAAAATTCCATGTTGTCACACAGTAGGCCCATCAGCCAATGATACACTCTCCAGTCATAATATACGCATATCACCTGCAGGTCACATCCAGCCTCCTTGTGCCGCCAATTGAGTCCATGTGTCACCACCATGAAGACTGCGCTAGGTGTTAGGTGAGACCATTTAATATCCTGCACGGTACATGCACTATGGCCCATATCAATACCCATTAGTACATCAGAGTCGTTGGTCTTCTGCAACAAGAAATCCATCTGATAGTGGGAAATGGGTCCCACTTGATATGAGGGATGCGTGGCGCAACCACGCACACCACACGGCCCAACTAGAATTCAATTTTTTAATACTGTGTTCGGCGTATGCATAAGGGCCTAGACCATCGATCTTTAAATCCAATGGCATGGATTTTAGCACATGCAAATTTTTTCATAAAGAAAGGGCCATGGGCTAGGTAATAGGTAACGACCCCTTAAGAATTTGAAAACTTAAGACATAAGTTTTTACCTATGAAAATTTTTGGGCCAACCACAAAATATTTAAAGTTTACAAAGCACCCAATGATCGGTGGGCCTAGGTGATAGAGCTGGTAAAAACAATGGGCACAATGCCATAAGTCACAACTAAGGTGACCTGTGACTAGGTATAGTGGGTCAACACAAAAATAAAATGCAAGGGTTCAAAAATATGTGAGGAAATTTTAACAAGGGTGACAAACCCCTAAACCCTAACATGCGACCAATGAGCACAAGGATGAGAATTTGACAAATTTTCTCATGGAACCAACCAAAATTTGTAAAAAATTTAAAGCTCCATCAATGACTCTAGCTCAGGGATGCATACCCCTTGTGGGTATGGTGAGAATCTAGATCTTAGGTAGAAGGAGACCAGCCCAAAACAACAAACAGGGAGCTTGTCTAGACAAGACAAGCAAACATAGCAGGAAAAGAACAAACCAGACCTATATACAAAATTTACAGTATTGTACAAGATTTATGTTAAGAGAATTCATCCAATTCCACTAGCCTCAATTTTTAAGCTTGGTGTTCCAAGACCCTCCAAGCTTTGGAGCCAAATCATATCTCTGTTAGAGGCGCTTGGTTCACATACCTCTACTGGATGAATAGTGATGTCAGACAATTTCCAACAATTTGTAATACTTTGATAAATACCAATTGCCTCACAACTGCCTTGTTTATCAATCTCTATCTTGTCAAGTTGTAGCGAAAAAAGGAAACATCCATATTCCACCTGATCGTATTCACCCTTTATATCAAATTTGAAACCCTTAACAACATTGTGCATTAGACTAGGCAAGCAGTCTTCAAAAGAACTAGAAGGGAAATGGACAGATGCAAGAAAATCTTCACCCTACTTAACATAAATTCCATCCTTTTTCAGTGGAAATAAATTAATAATGGTATCCAAAAGATGAGGAGTATTGGAAAAAAAATTGACTGCACATTCATGTTGGTTGACATTATGTTTGACACAATTCAATTTCCCTATTCATCAGTCATATTTCCATTCATATTCTATGAGTCTTAATACAAACCCCCAATCTTGATGTGCCTCAGAATAAACATCATCCTCCCAGTACTTGCAATTTAACTCAACATTGACATACCGATCATTGACACCCATATGCTTATACTCTTCATCACGATCGAATTTATAATGCTCTTTTTCTTGTGACTAAAGCATGTGCAAGTCAATTTCATGGGAATAATTATATTCCTGGGAAAGGTACTCAAGGACTCTGATCTCCCCCTGATTGTTAATCTCATCCTCCATAGTAATGCCAAATGTGACAATTTCATAGGCATTACCATCAATGTGTTGGCAAAACAAGAAGAGACAACTGAGAGGGGGGGTGAATCAGTTGTCACAAAATTATAACTTATTCCAACTTTTAATATTTAATCTTAGATCTGATGAATAGCAATGAAATCATAAATCAACAACACATTAGATACACACATGAACGCCAAGATTTTATACGTGGAAACCCTATTAGGGGAAAAAACACGGTGGATGTTAGTCCACAAGATTATACCCTGTTAGAATTATAATGAAGTATAAAATATGGAATGCACTTGCATTCAGGCACACTGCCTAGAGCTCACTGCTTAGAGGAAGGCTCATTGCCTTACATACAATAATCAGATTAAAACCATCTAAGTGGGATGAACTGAGAAATTAGCTTCTACAAAAGCCTGATGACAGTTCTAGTTAGGCACAAAAAAATTCTTCACACTCTGCTCAATCTCTTTCACACTCTGCTCTGCTCTTGAATGATTGTATCTTTATTCACACATGTATTTTTCATAGACACACTAAGCACACATCTGAGCATTCCCAAATGAGGGAAAAAACCTCTCTTATATATCCGCTAAATAGATTTACAACAACTTCGTCGACCACAAATCACTAGTAGAATTTGGCAAATAAATGGCTATGTGACTAAAACTTTTAGTCAGGTGACTAAAAATTTTAGTCATGTGACTAAAAATGACTAAATTCCACTAATTTTTTGCAATTCACAAGTATAAATGACTAAATAAATGACTAATTTGGTCATCGGGTAAAATCACAGAAAAATAATTGGTCAGACAAATAAAAATGACTAAATAAATGACTATTTCTCTATTCTTTTTTCTTTCGAATTTGATCATAATGCATAGAGCTTAAGCCCCACTCATGGGACCCCTACCTAAGTGGGCCGTTTGGCCGCCTAGGTTGCTTGGTACACCAAAAATACCAATTGTGTGGAAGACATTGCCTCTCCGTGCAGTCCTAAAGCCTTCACATATTTTATAAAAAAAATTAATATTTACATTCTTTAACTTTTATTACTCATTATGTTAATGAATTATTAATGTTTTTAACTATGACTTGAAGCCAGTTTGATTTTCCTATTGTGTTAGCATGTCAAATGTTTCAAAGAACAATTGTGGTCAATTTCACTAATAAAATATTATTTAAACAATCCAATTGCATTTTGAAGGCTATCTTGCAGACACTTTCATTTCAAAAGGTCAAGTAGTTATTTCTAGAAGCAATTAGATTCAATTTACATGGATTGTAGAAATGTAATGTCTGTAAAAGTAATTATTTCTAGAAGCAGTGCCTTAAAAACTTAAGGTCAAGTAGTTATTTTTCCCTAAAAATGGAGATTTTTCCTTAAAAATGGAGATTTTTCCCTAAAAATGAAGATTGATTCACTTCTATCTTCGCTTGCTGATATACTCGACCATGTTAATAATGCGAAATAAAAATAACAATGATCGCTTTTGGTATGCAAATTTTTTCTCTTTCAGAATAGTTTTTTTTGGTGCATTTGGAAGGAATTTTAGGTAGTTGATTTTTGGCGTAAAACATTGTGATTGCACATTGGAGGGAAGTTTGGAAGTTTAATCAACAATTTGGTGTTTCAGTTCCCACGTTTTAAGGTTTTCCCTAGATTTACAGAGCAAAAAATCAGCTTAAGAAAGACTCCATCAGGTACGCCCGTGTTTCAAACTTCAAATCGGTATCTTTCTGAAGCTAGGGCTCATAAAAATTTGTTAAAATCATGAAGTAAAACCTTGGAACACCCAACTACCTTTACAATAGTCGACCTTGTGTTTGGGTATTCACTCAAAACCAACAAAATCCATTAGTTTTCATTGGTCTTGCCATTGTGGAATCCTCAAGTGCCATTGTCATTCTTCGTTCAGTGGAGAAATCTTTACGACCCATACCCCTAACCCCATCCAGTTGCCCCTTGATTCCCTTCAACAAACGGTTTTCTAATTCTGTTACATGCCTTTCGTCAAAGGCCATTTCTTTTAAAGCCAATTCAACATCTCCCATTCCCATAGCTAAAAGTGTTGGAACTATGCCACTCCTCAAACCCCTCTCTTTTCCCCCACCATTCATCTGTGGCTCAACTCGAACCCGAGGCCTCTGCCAGATATAAAGAGCCTCAATACCTTTTGGGCCATAGAATTTGTGTCCACTAAGCGACATTAAATCAACCTTCATATCATCTACATTGACAAGAATTTTTCTGGCAGCCTATGTTGCATCAGTGTGGAAGAAAATTTTGTGCTACCTATAGAGGGAAAATTTTAGTTGCTAACCTAAAATATTCTACATGGTCATTTTCTCATTTTTATTTCTAACATTCACCAATTGAGGTAGATATTTGCTATAATTCCTGTAAAAACAATTCTATTTTCTCTGTCAATTAAAAAATTGTTATTTTCCATTATTCCTATAAATCAATTTTATTTTCTTCATCAATTGAAGATCAATATTTTCCATAAGTTCCCCAGCTAGGAAGGGGACATGACACATAGTGTGCAAAAACAACAAGAAGTGGGTTTGGGCTTATAATCCCACTATGAACAATAATGCAAGGTTATAATATCACAAGGCAATGAAAGACAGCTAAATACCTATCTCCCCTATGGACACTTTTTTGTCTGATTTCTTCCACTTCCTTTGTGCATGCTCAAAATTGCACACATAAATCTCCAAATGTCCAACCAAACCAATAAATGAAACTCAATTAATATACATTCCAAGCAGAATATTTAGTTTCAACTTCTGACCCCTTCAGGATAGGTATGTTCTCTGAGAAATTTACAAGATCATTAATTTCCAAATGTGTTGCCTTGTTTGTCTATTTTGGAGATGCGTGTGCTCATGAACATGCATTGTATGTTCATTATGATGGCTTTGGTATGGCACCAACTTTTCTTTTAGATCTGCTTTAGAAAAATTGAACTTTCACAAAGATACCATAGGCCTTACTACACTTCAGTGGTCCTTTGCCATTGCTGCCAACATGTTTAAAATGCATGTACAATTCTTCCTTAACTAGTCACAAGACCCAAGGTTTCTATTTAAATGAGAAAAAATAATCTAAAGTCTAAATGTTGTACAAACCTCTTAAGAGTCTTTTAACAAAGGCATGACCTTATAATGTTGTGAATTACATTACAATGTTATCCAATTTGTGTCAGCCATTTTAAATAGACATATTATCACCTATGTGGCATAGTTCTGGCTAGACTGATGGCACTCACTTTGACACTTTAACAAAATATAACCTTTTTCATATAAACATCGAGTATGCCAATTTAAATAGTGTAATGATCCAAGTAGAAATATAATATTTTGGACATGCTTAATATAGATTTTCCATTTTATTTTCCTCATTGCATTTCATCTGTCAACAAAGAAAATATATTATAATGTTGGATCATTGTTTTATGACATGGGCTAACTTGATCCATTGAAAATTTGCATGCTTGTATTAGTTTTTGTAGTGCCTTACTGTGAACATCTTTGCAAGATCCTTTGATTATTTATATGGATGCTTTTGATTCTTTTGTTGTTGCTCATGGAGAAAGCAATGATGTGCTACTAAAATTTCAGAATATGAGAGATCGTGAGGCAATTATAAATCAATTATTAGTTGAATTTGATGGGTAAGTTCTATCTTGTTCTTGTTTTGTCTAAATGATAGGATCTAATCTGGATGTATATATTTGGATGCATGTTTGTCTTAAAATGCATGCAAAAACTGCAATAATATTTTTTATAAAGAGATTTAATCATTTAGTTTCTTGGTTTGGTGGAGATGTGCACATGTGACTACAACTTCTTTATGCTACATTGGTTTTACATTCACATACTGTAGTAGTGTAATCTGTATACACCCACTTGTATCTCACTATTGAGTATTCTTGTAAATACATTTGCATCTATACTAGAATAGTGGCCATCTTGCTTGCATTTTTGGAATCTTCATTTGTGCTTTTGCTATTGTAGCTTGTTTGTTCCATTATGTCTTGGAAGGTTTTTTCCATTGGAAAATATTATAGGGATGAAAAAATTCCAACCTCCAAATTCTCCTACCATTGAAGAAATCAAATTTGTAATTTTCATGTTATATGACAAATTTGAAAAATCCGTATTTTTCAACATAAATTTAAACAATTGAATGGAATAGCAAAGAGACAAAGAATGAGGTTGTAGGGTTTCAAATGACAACAGAGGGGAGGAAAAATAAGCGATATAAGGGTGCATAGATCTCACAATCCTTAATTTATCAAATCAACACCAAGAGAATTGAATTATAAGGAAGTTTGGAAAAGAGGAACATAGCTCAAATCTTTCGAAATTTCCAAAATTCTAATACCTTGGGAATAATTGTGTGGAATTTAAGTTTATAGAAGCATAAAATCTCTCACAAAATAAGCTTATTCAAGATAAAGAGCCTACTCAATCATTTCTACTTGTGGAATTGACTCAAGAAAACCACTTCAATGTAGAGCTCCAAATCCTCCAAAGTGAGAAAATGAGATGGGTTAGGTAGGCAAGCTATATTAAGGTCCAAGCAAGCTGATGTGTGAAATGGGTGTGTGGCAAGAGGAGGATGATGAGGCTAGAAGATGCTATACAGAAAAAAGGTATTTTAAATTTTTTCAGTAAAGAAAATAAAGAGCGAAGTTACTAAAGTTTAGCAATATTGTGATTTTGAAAAGGTTTTCTAAAATGTGGTCTTCAAAGGACTGGGGGAGATAGGTTGGCCAAAAACGTTCACCATAATATTTGCTTCCAATGTAGACATAGCTTGACATAGAGATTCAAGGCGTACCATTTCACTCTCTTGAATGATATTGTTGATTTTCCAATGCTAAATGTGATTTTTGATGTTGTGATTAATTATGATATTGGAATAGTACTCGGTTATTAATTTGATCACCCTTTTCTCTTTTCAATTCTCACTTTTCTCTATAAATATTTAGCTTAGAATAGCCTCTCCCTAAAAATTCTTAAAACTCCTCTTGCGGCTAGAGTTGGATTTCCTTTTCAGGCACCATTCAAATAAAGGTCTTGTGTATCCATTGTGGGGCCTCTCCAATTAGGGTTTCTTTTTCTTTTGTTATTTCTACCAAGCCTTTTATCATGGAAGATTTTTAGAGTTGGCTTCTAGTTAAGGAAATCATGATAGTCAACAGGGTTAATAATGCCCTTGTTTGTAGGCCAAGTTTTTACCAGTTCCTTGGCATAACAAAATGCTTTTCAAATACTTTACTAGGATACGATATTTTTTCGTGATAGATCCTCCTATTCCTCTCTAACCATAGGATCCAACAAATGATGGTGAGAGAGTAGAAAAAGTTGCTCAGGGGGTGTATCAACTTTCCATGATACAACATTTTTTTAATTTTTCCCATGCAATCTAGGATCACATAGCTTACGTAAGGCTTTGCACCAATTGAAGTTCACATATATCCATGAATAAGTAGATTAATTTTTTTGCTTCTCACTTTTCTCACATATGAGGCATTTTGATGGGCCCAAGCAACTTATTTTTGGTGATTTTGACTATTTAATGATCTTAATTTGGGGAATCTAGCCATTCAAAGGCACTTGCTTCAGGGTGACCAAATTTATACCAAATTAAGGTAGCTGGGAAGTTTTCCACTTTAGCTTCATCTCATAGAATGACTATCTTATTGTATTCTTTGATTATATGGTTATTTGATTTTTCCTTTCCAAATAAGCTTGTCTAAAGCATTGTAAAAGCTGAAGGACACAATTTTTTCATCAAGAATACTGAAAGCTTTGGTCATTTTTATGGGGAAGCACTACCAATTAATCCATCTAGATCTTTTGAAACTACGATAATTAGCATGAGATTTGCAAGGGCTTACTTCATAGGGGTTTTGGTGAATGCCCATTCTTTATCCCAGAAACATGGTTATCCCCTCTACCCACATTCCACTTCAAAGGAGACTTGAGAATATATAGAGGTGCTGTTATAAGGTTCTATTGTGATGGAATTGTGTCATGATTCATTCTGGGAGCAAGGAGTGAAGCTATTTTCTCTTTATAATTATATATCATCCATCATAGATCACAAATATTTTTATAGTCCCCATGCCAATTTAGCACCTAGAGTTTGTTCATTCCTTTGTTAACCCTAATCTCAGCTTCCCCACAAAGCTTTTGGCAGACAAATTTTCTCCTAGGATATTGAGTGGGATTTCTTATTTTTCCTTTGTTCCAAAGAAATATTTTGTGGAGAGTTTTGTCTATTGATGCATCCTTTGCTGACATCGATGGGGCTGACATCATAAATACTAGCACAATTTAAAGGGTAACTAGTATCATCACTATTCATCAATGCAATGACCCGTGGGATAGAAATAAAACTGCTTATCCATTTTCTCCAATATAAGTTAAAGCTAACCTTATCTAGCATAAATTTTAGAAATAACCATTTTATCTATCATAAGATGTGCTCATATTTAGCTTGGCTATCATGCTTGCTTGCTCTTGTGCTTTGATAGAACTAATCATCTAATGTGCGACTATGATACCATCCAAAGTTTTCTTCGCTGGCAAAAACCACCTTTCTCCTATGATATTATCTTTGGCAGGACAAAAGTTTACGATACTTTTTGAATATGTAAATGGTCTCTGCTCAGAAGTTTCTTATAACCTGGGTATTATTTTCCGAAGGAAAATTTCTAAAGGAAAAGCTTATTTTCTTGTAGATTAGTCATGAATGATAGGGAAAACTAAGTTAATTATGACTTACAAATGCTTCTCTAACAATCTAGGATGATGTTTTCAGATTCATGGATCGTAAACATATTATCCCTCTTGGGGAATGCAAAATATTCTAAGCACAACACTTTTTACTGGTGAAGTTCCATATTCAATTGGTTTGGACATGGTTTGATTAAAGGGGTTTTATAATTGTTTCACTTGGTATTCATTTGTATATTTGTTAAGTCTCCACTTTCTTCCATATTGGGCCTTGTTTACTTTTCCCTATGTTTGATTTCTACCATTACCTCTAAGAATTATCATGTGACCAATTGCATGTTATTGGTGACTTTCAAACAATGAATATGTATTTAGGTTAATATCAATCTACTAGTTTTCATTCTTATCTCTTACATATCTGTACCTTTTGGTCTTGCTACATTGATGCAATTTTGCATGTAAGGATAAAAGTTCAACAAAATAAGACATTTATTTTAAAAATTGTATGTTAATGTCTAGCTGCATGGACAATAGGGAAGATACAATATCTGACTTAATTCTGCTTTGCAAGTTCTCTTGACATCACTACAATAATGTTTGAAAGAAAAAAATCAAATTATTTAACAATATTGACATGGATTTTCTTGTTTTCATAATAATGAAATATACTTAGAGGTATGATATATTATGGTGTATGTTCATGAGGCATCTACACATTGCAAATGTTAGGAATCAGGGGTGAATAATATCATTATAATGAACATTATTCTTTTAGCTGGAGAAATGTTACTATAGGAGAAGCCATTATGAATATAATACCAAGCAACATCCTTAAGTGTAAATATGTTGCAGATATTTCTGATGAGACAAGAAAATTGTGGATTTTCATGGTTTTCATTATTGTGGTTTTTAATATTGTTAATATTCTTTCAATAAAATGTTTTGAGTTTGCAATCTTTCAATAATATTATTACAAAGCATATTTTCCACTCTACCATGTGTGATCTCACTGTCAATGCATTATAGTAGCTTTTTTCCTTAAATATATTAATTCTTTTCTATAAACATAGCATACCTAGATATCATATTCAAGTCTGTAACGAATAGTTATCTCAGAGATTGAATTTTGTTAACCTTACTTGAATTTTGTGTGTATATTTTATAGTTCTTCAAATTACTACAAATTTTTCTATCCCCTGTCAAAAGGTGGGCTTCTAATTGCTTATATTCTCTAGTAAGCAACACTAAAATCATATTTCTCTTTATTCCAACTCTAGAGGACAGATGGTGACTTTTCTCAGACTCAACATTTGTCAAACATCCATCATTAGTTTTTAAAATATGGAATATTGTGTTATTTTTTTTGTCTTGAATACTATAGTTAAGAATTAATATTTCTAGATTATGTTATAGTGAACAAAAAAGTGTAATATTTTAGCCACAATAAGCTAATTGTTTTGTTGATTTCTCCTCATGTAGGATGCCTACAAGTATTTATTCTAGAAGTGTATGTATTTGGAATTACCAATCATAGGTAATGGCCATTTCTAGGTTGTATTAGTTGTGGAGTAGTTTGGTTGTATTCTTTCTTGGGTGGTTTGCTTTTCATTATTCTTTTCACTTTTATTGTTTCTTATCTACTTTTTAACCAAATTTAAAATGTACTATGTCTTGTTTATTGTCCAATTCCGTTTAGTCATCACTGCTGTAATTATGAAACTTAACTGTACCAAAACTTGATCATTTTTTCTTTGTAATTGAAAAAATATATAGATGAAAACACCTACAGCAGGTCTCAAAGATCTATCATGTAAGAATATACCAAAAAATATGATAAGAATATCATGTAAGTGTTGAGAAAGGTGAAGCAACAATGGTATTGAATATTTACCTTATAAATTATTTAATAAGGTGTCCTATAGATATAGGATACATGTTTTTTAGAAAAAAGAAAGGGCTAGGGATCTCCTAAAGTTTTAGCTTTAGAAATTTCTCTTGCACCTAAAAGCATTTCCGCAACTCTAAACCAATTTCCTTGCTGCTTAGAAGTTGCTATAACACTATTTCCAATAATGGAATTGCCTCTTGTAGGTCTGTTGTAAGATTGATTCTTTGGAAAGAGGCTTCTTCTTCAATAACCTCTTTGACACCCTTAGAGGTGCAACATGTGATCAGTAATGTTCTCCAATTGAATAGAATATTGTACAATAATGGGTTGGTTCATGATTTCATTAATGAATCTTGTAGGGCCCTTTTCTACCCTCAAATATAATATTATTCCAGTTCGTCCAAAGTTGTCCCTATTTAAAATGATGGAAATGGCTCACATCTCTCAGAACAATTTCTCTTGCAACAATCTTGAAGATGAATTTAGATGGAGTGTGGCAATCAGAACATACTTGAAGGTTCTTAACAACTCTAATAGTTGTACCAGGGGACATGTTTAACAAACCAAATGTAAACTCTAACTTTTCACTATGGTGATAGATAAATGATTCTTAATACCCTACTACCTTCATTTGCCAAGCCAATTTCTCCTACTTTGCATATCTCTGCCATGTTTGTGGATGTGATCTATCTCCTACACAAAAAACATGTACTAGTGTACGATCTTCAATCCAACTACATCCAAGTATCTTTTTAATTCCTTTATCTTTTATCAATCTCTTTACTATTTGAACCTCGTATAGATGTTTTAAAGAAGAACATAAGTTGCAGCATTTTTAGGATCCAACTAAAAAAGAAGTGTTGCTGGAAATACTCAGCCTATATTCATATATGATCCACATGTACCACATATGGATCTAGCATCTTAGTAATAATGTTTAGGGTGTCCTCAATATAGCCAGCACGGGCATAGAGGTCAACCATGCACACCTAATGATCAACTATATATATGTAAATTGTAATGCAATAAGGGTTACTGACGTGTAAAGTATGTGTAGCCCTCATCCACTAAACTTGCATGACTACATGCACCTAGAACCCAAGAAAATATTACAATGTTAGGATGTGTTCTAGAGTGCTTCATTAGTTCAAAGATTTTGAGAGGTTCCTTTCAAAATCCATTTTGTGCACATTCTGCAATCAATCATTTCATTCCATGAGATGACATCTCTTTGAGGCATTTTGTCAAATAATTTAGGTGTTTTTTCTATGATTCCACATCTTTCATATATGTCTACTAGAGCATATCCAGCTATAACATCTAAAAAAAATTCCCCTACCATTATGCTTTGGTGCATGTTCATAGCCCATCCCAAAGCTCCCATTTTGGCACAAGCAGGGAGGACTCTGGCAAAAAAAAAGGCTTTATAGCTACCAATTGCATTTGTTTGAAAGTTTGGAATGCCTTTTCAACAAACAATTTTCTGCAAAACCTGCAATCATTATATTCCATGACATGCCATCTCTTTGAGGCATTCTGTCAAACTGTTCACGTGCCTTTCCTGTGCTTCCACATTTTTGATGCATATCTACCAGAGCATTTCCAACCATAATATCTGACAAAAATTGACCTTCTATTATGCTTTGATGGATGTACATACCCTATCCAAAGCTCCCATTTCATTACAGGTAGGGAGTATGCTAGCAAAGGTTGTAGAATCTAGCTTTACACTTGCCAATTGCATTTGCTTGAAATTTTCTAAAGCCTTTTCAAAATATCCATTTTGTGCATATCTTGTAATATTGCAATCCATAGACCACATTTCTTATAGGGATAATGTCGTGTATTGTCTATGCATTGATGGATATTCATATCTTGTTTCAAAGCTCCCATTTTGGCACAGGTAGGGAGGATGTTGGCAAAGGTTGTGGAATTTGGATTTACACCTATGAATTGTATTCGCTTGAAAGTTTTTAAAGCCTTTCCACCAAATTCATTTTGTGCATATCTATTGTATATTCCTAAAATTTGTCACCTTAGCTTTGTTGTAATCACCCCATTTAATCACCCTACTCTCATGCTATTGACTAACAACCATTCCAATTGATCAAGTCTATCAACATTTATCAATTGACCAATTCTATTGTTAAGTTATTCTCATCATCTTGTCACACCTTTGATTTATCAACTTTATGTTAATTCGTTTAGTCAATTAATTGATTACATTATATTATTCCCTCTAATATTACCCTGTCTAATTAATTATCTCTAATTAATCCATGCACATATATCCAATTAAATTAAATAAATAATTCTAATTATCTTTACGCACATTTCATTTATCAATCAAATTTAGTTTACGAATGAGTCAATTTCATGTTTCACTCATGTTAATTAGTTTTGCTTTCCACTCATCAAACAAATTTTTAACTAATTGATTGATCGAGTTAACTCTTAAACCAATCAAATTAGTTGATTGAACAATCAATATAGTTGATAAGTAGGAGGTATTTTCCACAGCATGTCAAATTATAATATTGCTATCAGAATTCAATCGTGTAGTTTTTAGAGTCAAACTCATTGACCCATGTTTCATGAGTAGTGGTTCACAAGAACCCATCTCTCATTATAATGAGTGGTCCACTTGGCATTCATTGAGTCTAGGTGATTCTTACATAAGTAAAGCATTGGGCCTTCCTAGGAGGTCACCCATCCCAATACTACTCGAGCTCAAGCATGCTTAGCCATGATAGCAATATAATAATCAAGTTATTTAATTGGTCAGCTAGGTTCATTGATTAATGTTTTTTGACGGATTTGTGGATGCTCAACTACTATGCAAGCTCTTTAATAATATGACAATGATTTGATTCAAATATTCATAAATGGATCAAAGATTTTTTCAGAATGCTCCCCAAATTTTTGGAAGGAATGATGGATTTATAGATTTAGAGGTGAAAATATGAATGACCAAGATTTGATTTAATCAGTTTTGAGGATAAAGATATGATTTATAATTAACTATGATTAACTATTTCAATTGGCAGAGTTAGATTACTTCTATCATGCACCTATCACTAGACATGTTTGTGCTTGTGTTGTGAGAATGAGCTCTGCATGTCTCTCAAATACAATCCAGAAATAAAGATTATATCAGACAAATCTTTATTCTGGGTGACAAAAAAAGTAAGCTCAACAAAATTAAAAAACTAAAATGAAAAAAAAAAGATCTTTGTCTTGAATACCATGGATGAGCTGCTTGTTGTATAAAGCACTTGTCAACCTGGATTTTGAGAGTTGTGCTATAGATAATATATAATAATGAAATGAACATCTAATAAGTTGGAGGACCAAATGCAGAATAGGTAACACTTAAAAAATAGGTTTCTATGACACAACTAGGAGTGTTCTCAGGCCCATCAATCAATTTTAATTCTTGAAATCTTTAAGGTGATTGTAAAAGTAAAAGGTAAAGGTGAATTTTAGGTGAGCCTAGGCAACATGCATCTTGGGCATATGAGAAACACCCCTTGGGTTTTGAGCTCATGAATTATCTTGGTTTTAATACAATCCTTTCCAATACATCTACACGATTATCATATGACCGCTTCTATATGTGTAGAGTCCAAGTCCTTTAGAATGAATTTTTCCTTGTCATTTGAAATTCAAGTGTAGGTACAATTATTCTTTTCCAGATCCCAAAATGTTGTTGCACTGATTGATCTTTTATTATTATGTTGACTTTTTTGTTTGATCCACTAGAAGTTTTCTAAGGGTTGTCCCTTGCAAAAGCTTCAACATGCTACCCATATTTTGTTGAGGCTCATAGTTCTCTTTTAAAGAGCAATTAACTGCAATGAGTTTGCAGCAGTGACATAAATAGCATCTAAAGACCATTCATATAATCTATTTGTTGATGTAATTATTTTCTTTTATATCATTGAAATAACTTCTAAACTAGCTTGTTACTTTGACTACTTTTAATTTACAGGTTTGTACCCTGTGGATATGAAGTTTTGAAAAGTTAAAAGTTTGCATGTGGATAGTATGAAATTGTCTGTGGACAAAAGCCCTTGTTCATACTCTTTTATCTTACTCAAATATACCCTAAAATTTTTGAATGATCGGATATGTTGCAACCACTTCTTTAGGCAACTTAGCCACTAACTAAAAGGTTTTATGTATTATATATATGCATTGTATGTACATGTTTAATGGATGTATGCATGTGTGTGTATATATATGTATATGTATATGTATATATGTATATTTATATGTATATGTATATGTATATGTATATGTACATATAGATATAAATATATATGTGTGTGTGTGTGTGTGTGTGTGTATGTATGTGTACATTGTAAGGCCAATGTTTTATAAGCTTAGATGTGAGATAATTGAATATTTGTATCAAGGGATATTGAAAATTGGTTGTATCTGATGTTGATACCATACCTGTATTTGATATCAATACCTTATTCATTTCCAATTCCATGCAACTCTAGTTTTATCTATTTTTGAAAACCTCAATGATAGAAATTGACTCCAAGCTGATAGAAACAAATTCGTTGAATTCTATTTCTTTGGTCATGTAAAAGGCAACTACAATCAAGGTCACCTAGTCAATGCTTTTAATGTGCAAAGTTACCTTAGTTACCTTTGGTATGTAAACTATGCTAAAATATTTTAGATTGTTTTAAGTGTGCTTGAGTAGTCAAGCATTTTGGTTTTTTGATTATTAAGTTTTGGGTTCTATAGAGGCCCACTCCCATGTGAAAAGTTAGCATACATATGATGACTACCATACCTCAACCCTATAGGTCAATAGAAAAGAATCTCAAAGAAGCAATATAAAAAGCAGCCAGAGCACATAGAGTTAAGAAAGTTGATTGCAACACATCTGATCCAAAACTGAAGAAAAACAAAAAATAAAACAACTAGATCACCAAGAATGTAGAAAGGCCTTGATATAGCTCTGACACCACCACAATCATCATTCACAATTGTAACACTTGACTCTTTAATACTCTAAAACACACCCCTCTTTGACATTGACGCATAATAATAAGACTTGACAAAAAGAGGTTGTTGTCTTGTGAAATAATCCTAAGTTTATCTACATATAATTTCAAGTCAAAAGTAACATGGTGAAACTTAAAGGTTTGTTCTAGTTAAGGCCAGGGGGAAGCATAAAGAGACCCATGAATGTCAAAGCCACCCACACCAAATGAGCTACCACCCAAGACTAGCAAAGGGAGATATCCATTGAAGCAATTGTCAATGCACTACACCTCCACTTGCGACATTGAAAGGGCATGGAGAATCCAATATGATTTGAGCACAACCTCGCACATACTTCATTAGTGCACTCAACATTGTTCAACACACCCAACACATGCTTGCACATCTCAATGCAACATTGTTCACTTTTTTTATGCATGCAATCAAACAACATTGCTTACATGCATAGTGTTGCCCTACACATGGTTGCACATGTCAATGCCTATTTAGATCATTCATGGGTGACTCATAGAACATCAACATCCACTTGTTATGCTTCCATCTGTGTGTGCCATTTGGAATCCTTTATGCCATAGAAAATTATTTGTGGCATGCTTTGATTGTGTGTGTGGCTAATTGTCACTTTATGTATTCAATTTAGGTGATGGTATCGGTAAATTGTCACTTGTTGATCAAGTGACTATTGCAAATATGTCTTCTGAATATGGAGTAACAATGGGATTCTTCCCTATAGATCATGCTACTTTGGAGTATATTAAATTGACCGGTCGTAGTGATGAGATAGTGAGTACTTATAATTTCTACTTCTACAAAAATACATACCTTTTGTCAATTGTTTATGTTACTTACTTGTCAACTGCAGCTAAAATTTTTTGATGCTTATCTTCATGCAAATAGGATGTTTATGGACTATAATTAGGTAGGGGCTGATTTTTTTTTCTCTATTTAATTTGAATTTTAATGGATTCCTATTTGTTGTTGGCACACATTGAGTAATATAACTAAAGCCACAAATAGAGAGAGTTTATTCATCCTACCTCGAGTTGGATATCTCATTTGTCAAACCTTGTATCTCAGGTCCTAAATGGTGAATGTGTTGTAGTTGTATTTATGGTTTACTGGAAAATTTCATTTTAGTGGTATCTATTCATTTTTAGAAAGTGAAAAAGTTGTTCAAATGTCATATTGAATGTTTTATTTAAAGCATTAGCAGTAACTTGAGTTGGTTAAATGTCATATTTTAGTGGTATTTTGTTGTAGACCACATGATTAGGTTCCTTTGAAGGAAATGAAGGTAGATTGGTATGCATGCCTGGACAACAAGGTTGGATTTAAGGTGAGAATAATAGTTTTTTCTTTTATTTTCCATCATAAATCGAAATCAAATGTGATGCTTGGAGCTTAACTTGTTGCAAAGAAAGCTTTAGAATTAGGTCTTGAGGTATGTGCTTTTTTGTGCTCTTTTGAATATTTTTCTAAAAGTTCATATTTCAAGTTTATGCTTGTGAATGCAGTTCAAGAAATGTTCTTGTTTAGTATTTACTTTTGTTGTTGTCAGCATATGAATTTTTTTGTCCTTTATGATTCTATGGCGATTCTAACTTGATTCGCATGCTTTTTGTTTTGGACCAGGTGGACAAAGCTGAGGTTGTAGAGAAAATGCAGGTGCCAACTACAGCTGAATGTCTTTAGCATCTGTTCTTCCAGGTTCTTTTTTAATTTTTTTTTCAGTACTATGCAGTTCTATATTTTTCTTGTTTCTATTTTATGACTACATGGTAAGTGGAAGCCTCTGGGACATCCTACATGGCGAGAAAATGATGTTATGCAGAAACATGATAGATTTATGAAATATGAGTCCAATTAATATTTATATCATATGATCAAAATAGATTGGGGAGAACCTAACAAAATTTTTAAATTTTTGTGTAGGAACATCAAAGAAGATTAAATTAGACTGGGATACTCATCTAAAGATATCCTATGGTGCTACAAGAGGATTAGCATATCTTCATCATGATTGTAACCAATGCATTGTTCACAGGGATGTAAAGATATCTAACATTCTTTTAGATGACAACTTCGAAGCACATTTATCAGAATTTGGCATTGCCAAGTGCATTTCCTCGGCCAAAACTCACACCTCCACCTATGTTATGGGTACTATTGGTTATATTGACCCTGAATATGCAAGAACCTCAAGGCCTAATGAGAAATCTGATGTTTACAACTATGGTATTGTTCTTCTAGAGTTGCTGATAGGCAAGAAAGTTGTGGACAATGACTCAAATTTACTTCAGTTGGTAGGATTCATGATTGGTGATAAATAAACTAGCAAGATATGAAGATGAAGAGGTAAATGATCAATTTTTTTAAGGGATAGTTCAATGGTAAGAGAAATAATGAAGTAACAATTAACATGGTCATAAGATGATAGTAATCAGAATGAAGGCATCCTATAGATGATTGGAGGTTTATCACAATCATAGAATGAAAGTTCCTTTGCATAGATGTATCATGTAATTATGCATTACAAGGGTAAGGGATTGTAGGTTATGATATAAAAGAATAGTCATGCACAAATGACAATTAGAGGATCAACAAGTGTTACAAGGGTAAGGGACTGTAGGTTGTGATATAAAAGAATAGTTGTGCACAAATGATACTTAGAGGAACAACAAGCATTTTAAGGGTAAGGGACTGTAGGTTATGCTATAAAAGAATAGTTATGTTCCTATTATTTTGTAAGCTATTGAACAACATAAAGGCAAGGTTTTGGAATAGATTTCAGCTAGTTTTTTTCTCTCTTAGCAATGTATTGTAATCTTTCAAATTATTTCATGTTGGGACAGAAAATTGTATCTCCATTTTCAAGCTTACATAGTTGTATGTGACATCCTTTTGATTAATAAAATAAGCTATTTTTACCTTCTCATTATTGTTTTATTGTGCAAATCTTTTAGATAGTTGATAAGTGATTTTTTTGATTAATAAAATAAACTACCAAATGATGACAATTAAAAATGCACTAAATATACTACTAAATCAATGACTAAATGACTAAATATATGACTAAATTAATGACTAAATATATGACTAAATTAATGACTAAAGTAATGACTAAATAAATGACTACCATGACTAAATAAATGACTAGTTAACAAAAATCATTGGCTAAATTAATGACTAAATAAATCACTACCATGACTAAATAAATGACCGGTTAACAACAATCAATGACTAAATTAACGACTAAACCAATGACTAAATCAATGACTAAATCAACGACTAAATCAATGAACAAATCAATGCCTAAATCAATGACTAGATAAATGATTAAAATTGTTTAGTCATAAATTTGGCCGCATTATAAATGACTGGAAATAAACTACTAATGGTCACATGACCAAAATTAGTCATCTATATGCAATTTTTAGTAGTTTATTTAGTCATATATTATTTTTTTTGTACTAGTGAATAAAGAATAAATTACAATCATCGACCTTAATACATCAATAAATCTTAATGTGCACCAACAAAAGTTAGTCACAACATAGTGAGGACCCAAACCAACATCCTCGAACACGCCAAAAAATAAAATATTAATTCATAAGGATCCGCAACACGTTACACTCATCATGTCATCCAAGAACATGAAAATAAAAACACTCGACGAAAATCCTTCGACCACAATTACACCAAGGAGTGCAGACATAAAAAAATGATAGGATACATTCTACAAACATTCATGAACATCACAGGAGCATGCACAACAACTGAGATTACAAGAATTCTACCTTCATCTTCCAGAAACACCTGCTACAGAAACATAATGACTGTAGGAACACCGAAACACACCATCTGCACAAATCTTGATGTGTACCACTAAAAATTTTAGACAACATACTAGATAGGCTTAGAAACAAACCCTTTAAAGTGCATCTTCAGATTATCATCATACAAAACTTTTCAACACTCCAACCTTCACAGCATCATAGACTACCTGTAATATTTTTTTTTTTACAATTTTCTCAATATCCTCGACATATACAGCCTTAAGCATCATCAATTCTAATAGTGTTGACATCAATGACAACCATATATCACCAATACAACCACAACATCCAAAAATATCCCCCTTTGGCATTGATGGCAACGCATGATGTGAAAAGTGTACCATCAATCCAACTACCTCTTCCATCTTCTTCCTTAGCTCTAATCACACTTCTCCCCCTTTGTTCCACAAAGGTTTTTCACATTAAATCTCTCCCCCTTTGACATCAATGTCAAAGGTACACAAGCTCTGAACCACATATTAAGCACATTGACTACTCCCCCTAAGTAGCAACCACCACAACATCAATTCAGAATAAGATATAGCTATGAATTCACAGACTGATGCAAATAACTGCATCAATTAGCTCTAATCAGGAGGGGAAATCACCCCTAACTTTCCTTTGAGATACTCAAAAGTATCTTTAGGTAATAGCTTAGTGAATATATCTGCAATTTTCTCTTTGGTAGGCACATACTCTAGCCTAAATTCTTTGTCACTTACTTTATCTCTCAAGAAGTGATACTTAATGGATATATGGTTTGTCTTTGAATGCATCACTGGATTCTTAGAAATGTTTATGGTGCTTGAATTGTCACAAAATATGGTAATAGGTTGTTCATACTCAATCTTGACATCACTTAGCATCTGCTTCATCCACATTACTTGAGTACAATTTTTTGTAGCAGCAATGTATTCTACTTCAGCAGTAGATAAGGAAACTGAGTTTTGCTTTTTCCTCATCCAAGATACCAACTTCTTTCCTAAGAATAATGCACCACCATCTATACTTTTTCTGTAATTGACATCACCTACCCAATCTACATTAGTATAAGAGCTCAAAATAAAATCATCATCCTTTGGATACCATAATACAAAATCAATTGTTCCTTTCAAGTATCTGAAAAATTCATTTTATAGCAGTTACATGTGATTCCTTTGGATCTGCTTGAAATACAGCAACCATGTATACAACATTCATTATATCTAGCCTTGTCTGAGTCAAGTAGAGTAATCCACCAATGATTGACCTGTATCTTATTTGGTTTACTTTAGGGGATTCATCATTCTATGTAAGTTTGCATCTAGTCACCATAGGTGTACCAACAGGCTTTGATTCTTCCATGCCAAACTTTTTTAGTAGCTCTTTTACATATTTGGATTGAGATATAAAGATCCCATCTTCTAACTGAGTGATTTTCAATCCTAAAAAGAATTTCAGCTCTCCAATCATTAACATTTCAAATTCACTTTTCATTTCATCAACAAACTTCATACACAAATCATCATCACCTTCAAAGATAATGTCATCAACAAAGACTTCAATGATTAATTCTTTGTTCTAATCCAACTTGAAATACAAATTGTTGTCAGGAGTACCTTTACTGAATCCAAGCTTCAACAAGTATTTATCCAATCTAGCATACCAAGCCCTAGGGGCTTGCTTGAGTCCATATAGAGCTTTCTTTAATCAACATACCATGTTTTCTTTGTTAGTCAGTTGAAATCCATCTGGTTGTTCAACATAAACTTCTTCTTCTAGTTCACCATTAAGAAATGTTGAATTTACATCCATTTGATATACTTTGTAGTTCTTTAAAGTGACATAAGCAAGAAATAATCTTACAGCTCCTATTCTAGAAATAGGAGCAAAATTTTCTTCAAAGTCAATACCTTCCATTTGTGAGTATCCTTTGCAGACCAGTTTGGCTTTGTTTCTGACCACTTCACCTTGTTCATTCAGCTTATTCTGAAACACCCATTTGGTTCCAATCACATTCTTGCCCTGAGGTCTAGGAACAAGATCTCATGTATCATTTTTCTCTATCTACATCAGTTCTTCTTTCATGGCTTCCATCCAATATTCATCATTTCATGCATCATTGATATTGCTAGGCTTAGTTTTGGAAATTAGACAATACTCTTCTAGAATTCTCCTTCTAGTTTGGACACCTTTGTTCTTATCTCCTATGATCTGACTATCAGAATGATTTTGTCTCACATACTTTGGAGTTTTAGTGTTCTCTTTGACTTCTGGTTCTTGTTCTTTTTCTTTTGTACCTATGTTGGTTTTTGCTTCTTGATTCCCTTGGTTCATGGAAACAATCTGAAGTTGATTATGTGTCTGAACATTTTTTTCATTATTAGTACTATCAAGATCATCTGAGTCATATCCACTACATCTGGATTGTCGATCAATATCTTCATCAACTATAGCATTAGCACTTTAAACCATTTTCTTTAACCACTTATTAAAACATCGGTAAGCTTTTCTCTTGGTAGAGTAGCCTAGAAAGATACCTTCATCGCTTCTATCATCAAAATTTTCTATATCATCATCTCTCTTGATGTAGCATTTGCTTCCAAATTTTTTGAAATACTTGACTGTATGCTTATAACCAAACCATAGTTCAAAAGGGGTCTTCCCAAAATTATTGTTGACATTTACTCGGTTGATTGTGTACACAACAGTTCTTACAACTTCTCTCTAGTAGAAATGAGGGACATTAGCTTCCAACATCATGGTTCTAACAGTGTCTAGAATGGTTCTATTCTTCCTTTCAACAACTCCATTCTGTTGGGGGGTCCGGGGTGCAAATAACTATCTTTGAATTCCATTTTCTTCATAGAAAGAATTGAATTCCCAGGAAGTGAATTCACCACCTTTGTTTGACCTTAGGCATTTGATTTTCTGACTTGTCTCATTCTCTGCCATAGCTTTGAAGCTTTTGAATTTCTCTAGTGCTTCATGTTTTTCTCTTAAGAAAGAAACCCATATCATTCTAGAGTAATCATCAATAAGCAACATAAAATACCTTTCACCTTGAAGACTTTTAATTCTGGAGGGACCACATAGATCAGTATGTATCAATTCCAACAATCCATTAGAATTAAACTATTTTCTCCGAAAAGAGATTCTAGTCTATTTTCCCATCTAACATTCCTTACACATATTGTTAGTAGGCTTCACTATCTTAGGTAGATCTCTGATTGCTTGAGAGGAACTTATCTTGATAATGTTGTCAAATTTCACATGACACAACCTCCTATGCCATAACCAACTTACATCAACTTGAGCAATCAAACAACTTTGACTAGTAGAACTTAGGTGGAAAATATTACCTCTTGTCTTTGTTCTTGAAGCAATCATGTTTCCTGAATTTCCCAGTATCTTGCACTTACCATCTTTGAACTGAATATTTTAACCCTTGTCTACCATCTAACCAACACTCAACAAGTTATGCTTTAAGCCTTCTACATAAAGAACATCACCAGTATAATGCTTACCACCAAAAGAAATAGTGCCTCTACCACAAATCACACCAGAAGTGTTATCTCCAAATCTCACAACACCACCATCATAATCATCCAAGCTTACAAACTTGCTTTTATCACCAGTCATATGATGTGATCAACTGTTGTCAATTACCCACTCATCCTTTTCTTCAATCTTGGTTGCAAGAGCTTTCTCAACATTCACATTACTAGTAGATTCAGTGGACACTTGACCATTTTCTTTGATAGCAATAAATACCAATTCATCTCCATTTCTAGGTTCTTTTAGGACACCTTGATGCAAAATGACCTATTTTACTGCAAGAAAAACACTTAATAGGTAGCTCTTCTTTGTACTTACCATGAAATATGGATTCTCTTTTCACAATTAGTGCTTCCAGTTCTTGCAATTCTCTTTCTTCATCTTCAATCTGCTTCATTTCATCTTCAAATTTGAATGTCTTCTTTGAGCTTTCTCTTGAATCATATTTCTGCTTGCTTTTCTTAGATACAGTAGCTTTGAATGCATATTTTGTCTTGGGTGTAGACTCACCAAATTCGTTCAACTAAAAGGCTGTGAGTTTCCCAATCAACATATCTCTTGTTATATTCATTACTGTCTTGAGTTTATCAATAGCACGATCTTTTGATTTGTAGGAAGGAGGCACAAATCTGAGTATCTTAGCCACAATTTCTTCTTCATCCAAGACTCCACTAGCACATCTAATACTCATCACCAATTCATTCACTCTTTGAGAAAAGGTATGGATGTTCTCATCTTCACTCATCTTCATAATTTTCCATTTTCCTTTTAGACTTTGTAGCTTAGCACTCTTCACTAATGGATCTCCTTCATACAACATCTCCAACTTGTTCCAGATCTCATGAGTAGTCTGTAGACCTATCACATTTGACATTTCAAAATTTGTCAAAGCACTCACCAATGCTTCAATAGCCCTGGTATTCGCTTCTACTGCTTTGATTTCCTCATCAGTAGATGGACCATTCTAGGGAATAGTATATGTATTCTTTGTAATCTTCCAATAAGCTTCTCCAATGCACTTCAAGTGGCATTCCATTTTGACCTTCCATAGAGAGTACTTAGCTCCATCAAATCTAGGACTATCCTTCTTGTAAGATGCCATTTTGGATCACCTCAAGCTATTAAACTTTCTCTTCAAAGGAACAAGCTCTGATACCAATTGTTGGAAAAATAAGAAGAGACAATTGAGATGGGGGGTGAATCAGTTGTCACAAAATTATAACTTATTCCAACTTTTAATCTTTAATCTCAGGTCTGATGAATAGAAATGAAAGCATAAATCAACAACACATTAGATACACACATGAACACCAAGATATTATATGTGGAAACCGTGTTAGGGGAAAAACCATGGTGGATGTTAGTCCACAAGATTATACCTTGTTAGAAGTATAATGAAGTATAAAACATGGAATGCACTTGCATTCAGGCACACTACCTAGAGCTCAGTACTTAGAGGAAGGCTCACTGCCTTACATACAATAATCAGATTAAAACCATCTGAGTGGGATGAATTGAGAAATTAGCTTCTACAAAAGCCTGATGACAGTTCCGATTAGGCACAAAAACCTTCTTCACACTCTAATCAATGTCTTTCACACTCTACACTACTCCTAAATGATTTGATCTTTATTCTCACATGTATTTTGCATAGACAGACTGAGCACACATCCATGCATTCCCAAATGAGGAAAACAAACTCTTTTATATATCTGCTACATGGATTTACAACAACAACTCCGTCGGCCACAAATAAAGAATAAATTACAATCATCAGCCTTAATACATCAATAAATCTTAACGCGCACCAACAAAAGTTAGTCACAACATAGTGAGGACCCAAACCAACATCCTCAAACATGCTAAACAATAAAATATTAATTCATAAGGATCCACAACATGCTACACTCATCATGTCAGCCAAGAACATGAAAACACCAACACCTAACAAAAAATCCTTTGACCACGATTACACCAAATAGTGTGGACATATAGAAATGATAGGATACATTCTAGAAACACTCATGAACATTTTAGGAGCATGCACAACAACTGAGATTACAAGAATTCTACCTTCATCTTCCAGAAACACCTGCTACAGAAATAGAATGATTGTAGGAACACCAAAACTCACCATCTGCACAAGTCTTGATGTGTACCACTGAAACTTTCAGACAACATACTAGATAGGCTTAGAAACAAACCCTTTAAAGTGCATCTTTAGATTACCATCATACATAACTTTTCAACACTCTAACCTTCACAGCATCACAGACTGCCTGTAATATATATTTTTTTACAATTTTCTCAATATCCTCGACATATACAGCCTTAAGCATCATCAATTCTAATAGTGTTGACATCAATGACAACCATATATCAGTAATACAACCACAATATCCAACACAATGAGCCTGCTATTACACTGCTCACAATTTTGTTCTGACCGTATGCCCAAAGCATCACTAGATTCTTCAAAAAGTGGGTTATCCTTGCACCAAACAGGGGATTCTTCATTAACAATTTTCATGAGAAAAGGGTCATCAAAGAGGGGATTATCCACTATATTCAATCTGGCCAAGGAAACATCTGCACCCCCTATTGAAGGATGCAAACCCTATAGCCTATTATCATATTCAATTTTTTTGCAAATTAGTAGAAGAGGATCCCCATTCATTTGGTAGGGATTATCATATTTAGCAAAGGAAAGACATGACTCACTATCATCACATCCATCATAAAATGAGAATCCATCAATAGTGAGACTACATTCAGACCCCTTAGATTGAAAACCATAGTTTCCAGCATCAATATCCTGATCATTTGTAGAAAACTGAAAATCATCAACATTGGAATCATAGCCATTTACCGAATGACTTATCGATGAGCTCATTTGGACCTCATCTATTTCTTCATCCTTTAGTACTTCCCAAGCACTTGATTCAGATGCATCAAATATTTCATCACAACGGGGGTCCTTCTCTTGCTCTTCATTATATAAGTAATGACCTATCCCCAAATTACTGGTGAACAAATTGCAATCATTATATTCTGATTTGTCTAACTCACCTATTTACGTCATTTCTTGCTCTTTCTTATCAGAGCTATAACCATTATTATCTCGAAGCATCTAATATCCCACATGGTTGCTTCCAGTTCCTTCTACCAATTTGATCCAGTCAACTACCTAGCCTAGACTTTTAGGCTTCAATTCCTTTGGCAACATACTTGTTCCTGACTCGTATATTTCACAAAATGAGTCAGTGCATATTGAATCTTTAGGCCTGACACTTTCTAGTATTTCTAACAATACATCCACAAATCTATGGAACAAGTTATGAGATAATTCACCTTGATTTCTCTTCATATCACATAATCTTTTAGTAAAAGACATGCTATCAACATTACCTACATCCTGTGCACTGTTCACTTGAGGTTTATCCTGATCAACATATTGTGGTGATGGAGAAAAAGGGATAATAGGGGTCTTAACTTATTTGTGTTGTTCCCCACTAGTTGATTCACTGATTACATTTGCATACGATGTGCTAGAATAACTAATATTAGCACTTGGGCATCCCTTCATTATTGAATACTTCATATTGTTTTCAATATCCATCGTAGTCTGATAAGCTTGGAGCAGTGTTGTGGGATCTTTATCCCTTAACAAATAACTCATCTTTTCGTCAAATGCACCCAAATACACAACTAAACACTCAACATCATTTGGCCTTATATTTTTTAGGGATGTCCCTTTTAATCTTGGAAAATCTAAGATTAAAAGAAGAAACTAACTCATCCTCCTCTTTATGTATGTCCATAAAATTCTTTCTCACAAGACTTGGATTTATTCTCTCACCAAATTTCTCTACAAAGGCCATCCTAAACTAATTCCATGAAGCTATAGAACATGCCGGTAAATATGAGAACCAATCCCTAGCATCATCCTTCAAAGATTGAACAAAAAGTTTCATGACAACATCCTCATGATTTACTTCATAATCCCCCATTATATCCATAAATGTTTGCAAATGCTTAGAGGCTGATTTAGATTTTTTCCCTATGAACTTCGGAAAACATTTTCTAATATTTTTAGGAATTAGGTTTGGGAAACATTTTATGCTACTCAAAACCAATGGCATATATCTTTCAATAAAAAATCCCTTGGAGGGCATGGTGAAGATTGTCTACCTTGCATACACGTACTTTCTCTCTCATAGGAAACCCCTCTTATATCCATATTCAATTGTCATTAACTTGATACATGGCTATCAATTGCATCATTTACAAATTCAACCATGATTCTAGAACATAGATGGAAACATTATGTCTTGAAACCTTCTTAGAGCCATAATTCAAGAATAAAGCATACATCTCAAATCATTTCAGGTATTACAAACTAGAAGTATGAATAGAACTACCATTATTATTCCTTGTGTTAATGCAATTTCATCTAATAGGGAACCATTTATCATCTCAAGCCTTGAAAATTTCTCATAACATCTTTCAAATAGAATAATGCTTTCTTTAGATTTATGAGAATACCTGGAAACTTTGTAGCAGTTGTTAACCCTTCTTCCTGACTGCAAATTTTGCAACCCTGGAAGCCTTCTTCACAATTCAACTGGTTCGATAGACAGATTCACCACCTTTTTCATAGAGGAACAAACTTCAAGCAACATGAAGTTCTTCTAAGAGTAAATCTCGTTTTGGGTCTTCTCCAATAGTGAAGTCACTCAAAAATTATTTAATTCATACTACAACAAAACTTGTCCTAGGTCCAAAACTTTTAAAACCTGAATCAAATGTTCAGATTCACCAGATGCGTGACTCTATGATACTACCATCTACGATTGGGATTCCTTATTTATTTTTTAAATTTCTCAAAAGTTCTCCTTAGCAGAGTTGCCATTTTGTTGGTTTGTTTAACATAGCAAAGCCTTCGAATTCCCTAAAGGATTGCTAATCCTTATATTAAAGAATTACCAAGGCTTGTGGCCAACTAACAAGTAAAAGTTTTTAGGCCCTTACCCCTATTCTTTAGGCTCTATGGGACCAAGGAGTGTGTTCCTATTTGTTTTCATTTGATACTTGTTGTCATAAGGAACACTTCACTACACAAATACATTCCTATTAACTTGAAAATACACAAGACTTATCAAAGTCTTTGCTGACCTCTATATAAATGACTACATATTTTCTAGGAATAAAAATACCATATGCGATTTTCATCTCAGAGAGGATAAAATTTGAATTAAGTAATGTTCTGACCTTGAATCCACACGTAGGTGTTTTTTGATTTCAACTACTTAAAAGTATTCCAAATGAACTAGCCAGTGCCTCATGAAATTGGGCAAGAGTCACATATAAAATATTCAGTCATACATAATATTTAATCTTGATATCAATGAATGATTCTCACATTGCATTACATCATAAAACTTCACAGTACTCAAAGTATCACTCCTTATCGGATCCTTAGTATATTATCACAGGCTTACAATCCTTCCTCAAGCATTTGATTAATGAGTTACATCATAAAACTTCACAATACTCAATGTATCACTCCTTATCGGATCCTCAGTATATTATCACAGGCTTACAATCCTTCCTCAAGCATTTGATTAACTCATTAAGTTAAGGCAAGAAATAGAATCATACATTCAAATGAACTATTGAAGACAAATGAAACTACACTTGATACTTTCATTCATAGTCTGTCACAATAACACATAGGAGAGCAATTACCTTATTTTTTTTAGATTTGTTTCGATACCACTAATTACATAAGACTTATTAAGACTATCTAATATACATACCCTACCCAAGACAATTTACAAGCCAATTCATCCCAAATTCTACATTATATGTGTTTAATATGTACCACCTAGACCTTCCAGTTTCAAAAATATCACCCTTGCAATGAGCCTTGAGATCTCTTTATAAAAAATAAAGTGATAAGGTTCAGGCTCATTGCTGTTACATTTCAACAAAATTTCATTGCAAATGTAGAATTTCATCTGCATTTCAAAATCCCCGTCAGTTGGATGTAATCATTTGTTGAATAGGGGAATCAAAATTTGTAGCAACCTATATTACTAGTTAGTGTGACCACCACACAGAAAAATGCCATTAAGGCTTTGTTATTTATGTCCACATCAAACCCAAAAATAAATAGAATCAACATCAGCACACAATTGGAAAACCCAAAAAACCATAACATTACCTAGAACCCAGAGCAACACCATAGCCATGGTACAAACGATCGCTTCACGTTTTTGCCTTAGTGGGAGGCGAAACCACCACCTTATCATCATCAACACACTTACTGACACTAGAACCAAAACCATCACATGGTGCCACCGTGGTAATTGGAGAAACTGTGAGGACCTCCTTGTTCATGCCAACCATCTTAGTCATAGTCATGAGGAAGTAGCTGTAATCAGAGTCAGTCTATAAGTCACTACCACTAGAGCTGCTAGAGACATCAATGGGCGAGTTTTGTTGACCCAGAGAGCCATGACCATACCTTAGCTTAGTCTTTGAACTCCTTCCACACTCCATAGACTTCCTCTCCTTGCCACAGCCTGCCACCTCTGCTCTTCCAACCTAACCCTTGAGTCGAGAGCTACACCTAGTAGCACCCAGGAGGGACCTCATGTCTCCTTACTTGAAGCCAAGAGCACTTGGAAGGGTACTTTGTTTGTGTTGTTGCACCTCCTCCTGAGATCTTCACGTAATCATCCTTGCAGATCTATGAGTAGGCAAAGGAGAAGTAACCAGCTTGCTCATCTTGCACCCAAATTCACAACCTTCACAAGATCAAAACTTACTACAAAGGCACAAAGTAAACCAAAAACTTAATTGCTATGGTGTAAATGGAAAGCCATCACTCGTATTTATTGAGAAAATTGATGAAGTGATCATCAATGCTCAAATTGAAGAACGAGCAAGCGAGTGACTATTCATTGGCATCAATTTCACCACTTTTAATTCTTAGGTACATGCAAAGCAACATATTATTCATCATGATTACCAAGAAATAGCCCATCGCACATATGGAGATCAGGTTGATATCCATCAAAGAGCTTGCACCATTAATGCTCGCCATTTGTAGAGCTCAAACAACCATCACATGCCTAGTTCTAAATTTTGAATATAGGTCATTGATGCACCGGTGTGTTGGCATATTGAATGACTCAGATTTAGTCAAAAGCATTTGAAAATTCCATGTTGTCACATGGTAGGCCCATCGACCAATGATACACTCTCCAGTCAGAATATACGCATATCACCTGCAGGTCACATCCAACCTCCTTGTGCCGCCAACTAAGTCCATGTGTCACCGCCATGCAGACCACATGAGGTGTTAGGTGAGACCATTTAATATACTACACGATACACGCACTATTGCCCATATCAATACCCATTAGTACATCAGATTCGTTGATCTTCTGCAACAAGAAATCCATCTGATAGTGAGAAATGGGTCCCCCTTGATATGAGGGACATGTGGCACAACCGTGCACACCGCACGACCTAGCCAAAATTCAATTTTTTAATACTGCACAACATGCATGCAAGGGCCTGGACCATCTATCTTTAAATGCAATGGCATGGATTTCAGCACGTGTAGATTAAGTCATACAGAAAGGGCCATGTCCTAGGTAACGGGTAACAACCCCTTAAGAATTTAAAAAACTCAAGACATAAGTTTTTACCGATGAAAAATTTTGGGCCGACCACAAAATATTTAAAGTTTACAAAGCACCCAATGACCGGTGGGCCTAGGCGATAGGGCTAGTAAAAACAATGGGCACAATGCCATGAGTCACAACTAAGGTGACTAGTGACTAGGTATAGTGGGTCAACACGAAAATAAAACGCAAGGGTTCAAAAAGATGTGAGGAAATTTTAACAAGGGTGACAAACCCCTAAACCCTAACATGCAGCCAATGAGCACAAGGGTGACAATTTGACAAATTTTCTCATGGAACTAGCCAAAATTTGTAAAAAAATTAAAGGTCCATCAAGTAGTCCACCAAAAATATACACAATCCCACCATATTCACCAAACTCATAAAACAACTTTTGCAAAATGTAACATCACTTCAACAACAAATCTCTACATTGAACCGAAACCAAAATGGAAAACTACCACAGTACCTTAAAAGAAGTCCATTTTCAATTGAAATCATGAAAGAACCCATGCCTCAAAACATAGAAATACCAATATTTAAAAAGTATACTGGTAAAAGAGACCCCAACAATCATGTATTAGCTTTTACAACACTATGTAGTGATTTCATTTTTGAAGATAAGATCTTAACTAAAAAAAATTCTCAATCATTGAAAGATGGCCTTGGAATGGTTTTTCTCATTACCAAATAACTCCATAACTTCATTCACTAAGCTTTTCGATGCATTTATTCAACATTTTCAAGTAAATATTTGTCCTTAAGTAACATTAACAGATCGAGTGCAGCACAAACAAGGACCTAAAGAAAAATAATATACTTAGTGGGACACTATAAATTTATTTATTCACAAATATCCTATAGTCTTCTTGATGTTGATGTTCAAAGGGTGTTCATAGGAAATTTGCAACCTAGCATTAGGGATAAGATATTGTTGATGAAATATCCATCCTTCACACACTCGTGTATGACTATTCACGATTATTAGATATTGGTTAGTCAATATGAAAGTACACCTTCATCAAATCCTACTGATCAATCTGAATCCATGCTTCAAAAAAACTATCAACCATTCAAGAATCCAAATAAGAAATTTATTAGGATAAACAAACCTTAAAATAAAATAACATTGAGCCATAGTTTACGGTTGTAAGTTCAACTCCTTATCAATTTAGGCCAAGAGATAGACAGTTTACCCAATTTATCCACTCTTCATTCGATCATGTCATAATTCTCAAGTAAGAACCTAATACAATTACCTCTAATTAGACCTATGGACATGACTAGACCTTTACCTATAAACGCCAACTCAAAAGTATTTTGTCAATATCATCATACATGTGGACATGATACAAAGTGATGAATGTGTCTTTAGAATCAAGTGCAAGACATCATAGATTCTAATCACATTCAGTTAGTTGATATTAATGATAAAGGAAATAAGTTTGTAGCTCCACCCAATAAAAAAAAATTGATCTTGACAAATCCAATGCCAAATCATACATCAAATTTTCTGCAAGCTTGTGATGATAGGAATGATGATGATGATGATGGCCTTGCTATTATAAATATGTTTTTTCATTGATGTCAACTTGAGGTTATTTTTGTATAAATATTTTTTATAGAAGTTTGTGATAGATTGGTGTAGTTGATGAGATAGTGGAATATTTGAAAGAGATGGTTTGACATAGTTAGGGACTTGGGGTCAGCATTTTTAAGGCAAGTCAATCTGGAAGACCTATAAGATGCATACAATGATAGTATGATTATCTGTATGTATGATTTTTAATAGACTGAGGCTTTGTTCATACTTGCATGATTGAGAAAATTTGTCTAAGGGTTAAACAATATGTCTTCCTATTAATGGGTATTTGTATATTGTTTCAGATTATTCTATACTACATGATCTACTTGTATGGCTCTAGACTTAATTTTGATAGTGTACAAAGAGGTAATTTCTAGGATTTCATGTTCTAAAAATTTCTAAAACAAGAGTTAGATGTGATTGATCTCCAGATTGCACTAAAGTATGGTTATGTATCTCAAAAGTTTACTAGAATGCTCTGCATTCCTTCAAAGTGATAGATATGGTCATGCAAAATTTTGGATATGTTCAAAGAGGTGTATAGGTTCATCCATATGTGTTTCAAATGTTTTAGTGAACTACAGTGCAATTTCCTAAGTGTTAATGTGTCATAGTTAGTCTAGGATGCTTTGTTCTCATTAGTTCAATAGGTTTCTTTATTTGCGCTAGCACGTAATGATCAGATTCTTCAAGAGAAGGTTGTAAGGATATTGATTATCTACATTGTTCATGTTTTTTTCTACATGATGTTTTTGGTTTCTCCCTAGTTGTGTAAAGATGAAAAATTAGTAGTTTTTGGTGGTGTTGATGTTGATTGGGATAAAAATATGGTTTCCTTCATTTATGGTTGATCCTAATTAATTAAATTTTCTCTAGAGGATGTGTTCTGATGAATGTGGGCCCTGTTATGCCATGTGTTGTGATCTAGAATTTTTTCACTTCATAATGTATATGTTTGGAGCTTACCTATGTAGTTTCAAATATTTCATTTTATAGGTCCTTTAGGAGCTGACTTAATTGGAGTTTTGAGTTTTTGTGGAGGGTATTTATAGAAGAAAAATTAATTTGTAAAGGTAGATAAAAAGAGAATTAGTTTTGAGTTGAATATGATATGTTTGAAGTTAGTATGATGGATTAATTGTGCAAAAAAGGGACTGCAACATAAACATATGTTAGATGCTTCTTTTATAGTAGTTCATGTTCATGTTTTCATTATAATCTTCATGTATCCTACTCTGAGATAATAAATGTTCATACAAGTTCTTTGTATCTTTCCCTAAGGTTGTGTACTTTAGCCTACAAGTCCATTAGGGAGCAATGACTTCCTTAGGTAGTGAGCCTTAAAAAAAAATTATAATTTTGTAAGTAGTGAGATTTATATAATGTGAGTTAACTCTCACTGTGGTTTTTCCCTCTTTGGGTTTTCCACATAAAAATCTTGGTTTCCTTCTGATTAATGTAGTGTATGCTTTAATTTTTTTGCTTCCTTTAAGTAAATCTAACTTAATCTACAAATAGAATACTTTAAGTTTTAGTATATATTGATTCACCCCCACTCAGTATTCTAGTGTGTTCAAGAATTAGTATCAAATCCAAGTGCCTTTAAGAATCCTAACAACTAAGGTAGATCTTGCACATGTTTTCTCTAGAATTGGATCTAGAGTCAATGGAACCTAAAGGTTGGGACATCAATCTAGATGATTGTGTAGAACATTTTGAAGGAGAAATCTGGTCTACTCTTGAAGATCTAGATGAAGAAAGAGCACTAAATTAGAAATATGAGAGCATCTTGAAATATGAAAAAGAGATAATTTCCAAATTGAAGGCACAAGTTAGAGAATCAAAAGAAGAAATTGGAAAAATGAAAGCTCAAATAGAAGGATATTACAGATGTGAGATTAAAATCAAGGAGGTGGAAGATGTGATCTCAAATCTAAAAGTTCAAGTTGAGGAAGAAAAGAGAATTGAGGATTGCCTGCATACTAAGTTGAGTGAAAAATCTATTGAATGCACAAAGCTTGAAGAAGAAGTTGATAATCTGAGAAATCTCTAAAAAAAAAATGGTTGAAGGAAAGAATGAGAAGGAAAAATAAGTTGCATGATGAATCCAAGAAGATATAAGGGAGGAAGAATAACTTTACACAAGTCTAAAACAAGAAGGACTTTAGAAATCATACTCCTAAACAAATTGCTCCTACTAGGTACTCTCAATCTTTAAATGGTCATTTCTATGCTTGTAATAAGATTAGTCATAATGTTGTTGAATGTAGAAGAAAGATTAGTTAGAATTAATTTAGGCCTCCAAGGTACAATTCTATGAACTATCAATCATTTCACTGTCAATGCTATGCTTGCAATAAATTCAATCATAAGGCTAATGAATGCAGAAGTAAAGTGATGAGGAATAGTTTCATGAATACGAATAATGCTATGACCTCTTAATACTTCTATGGTTACTACTACACATACAAAAAGTTTGGTCATAGGGCTATTGATTGTAGATCTAATGTTAGAAGAAGTGATTATTCTTTACAACCCAGTATCACTTGCTAGAATTGTAATAAAATAGGACACATTGTAAGGTTCTTCAAAGGAAAGAATGTAAGACCTTCTACTCCTTAAAAGAAGATTGACATTGATTAGAAAAAAAAGGACATGAATAATAAATGGAAGAAGGAAGAAAGTGGAGTAAAGGATGGATTTGTACCTCTACCTAGTGCAAATAGATCCTTTAGTAACTAGATGAAAGTATTATTTCAAGGGAAGTTGTAATTGCAAACTTTCCAAACCCCTATAGACCATAAGATGCCAAAATCTTTAGCATAGTGGTTAATGGTGACATGGATATGTTTTTCTATTGATATTATGACATTTACTCAAGTATCAAAAGTGAATACACTCTCTACAAAAATTTGTTGTTTTAGGTCTTAAAAACACAAGTTTTGAACCTTAAGAGGGTTCCAATCTCTTAGTACATTTTTGGCTAATGAATGGGGCGAGTATGATTGATAACCCCCTACTCTTTATGGTCTGCTAAACCTAGGCAGGTGTACCTAAATGATAAGGAAGATTTGAAGGTTATAAGTGAATTCTCTAATCTAGGAAATCTATTCACAATGGCACACAGGAGTGAAATAGATGCGAGGATAATAATTAATTTCTACTGTAAATGTTTTGAGAATCAAGTGTATAAAGAGAGTTTGTATAAAATGTTCTAATTATGACAAGTGCCTAATCCTTTTGGGTGAATGGAGTTGGATGTGGGTGATGATGATGGAGATAGATATGTAAGGTAGGTGGATCTACTTCTTAGCTTAACTCTAACTTTTTGGGAACTTAGGATGTTTGCACCTTGTACAAATGTGCAGGTTTGTTAGTCACTATACTCTTCTTTATGAATCATAGTGTTAATCTCCCAAATTATTGTGGTATAATGAAATGATTTTTAATTCTTAGCATGAGGGAAACCAATCATATTAACTAATTTAAAAGGATTTTAATCCCGAGAAAGAACCAATTAAAGTGAATTATCTAAAAGGAATTTAATTCACCCTAGTCAGAACCCAATCAAGACAATCACACAGCAATAGTAAATGTGTCTTGAAAATTTGTATAAATTTGAAAGACTTGAGAGAATCACTTTGGAGAAATCACAACAACATATAAGAATGAATATTAACACAACAATTAAACACTAGAAATAGATCACCGATTATGAACAATCTTCTGGGTATGTGCAGCATCATCATGGAAAAAATAGGCCCTTAAGTGGTGATGAAAATTCAAAAAATCAGAGTTAGGAAAGTTGACATAAAAATTTGAATAAGTTATCTATATTATTTCAAAAATATGTAAAAATAGAATATGTATCAAATTGAATGTAGTTTCTAAACTACTAGGTTTATTTTAAAAAAATAATCTATTTGGTGAAAATTTGAAATTTCAATGCAATAGTACTTAAATTTCAAGGAAAAAATAAGAAGTAGGTGTCTGTCTGACCACCCTAACCACAATAAAATGATAATAATTTTTTATAAGATTTTAGATATAAGCAGAGGACTCATGTCCCGATGTGATGCATATTTTTTTTGTAATTTTTTTCTAAGTAAATAATTAATTATAAATTTTTTATTACAAATTTTAAATAATATAAAAACTCGTATGTCTGACCACCTTAACTTGGTCAAAACTTCATGAAATTCAATTTTTTTTTTAATCCTATAGTATGTGAAGCATGTTTCAGATTCAAAAAATGTGATACTGTTTGAAAGCTATAGATGTTTTTCAATCAGCCTATCAATTAGGACTTTACTCGTAATTCAAATAGAAAATGAATAATAATTATTTATTAAATTCAAAGTAAAGCATAATTTATATTGGTGGAAATCTGAGAATCTCCTTTAAAAACCCTTTTCATTTCATCAATTTTTGGTAAAAAAAAGTCGTTAGCTACATGGGCCATCATATCACTGACATATTGCCACTTTTTGCCCATCATGATCCTGCACATACCCTTCCCCATTATATTGCTTCAAAAGATATACATTAATAGAATAATTTTTTGAATATGGAAATGGATGAGTGGAATGTGTTATACTAGTGGATGAACCTATCTACTACTATTGATGATGAATCTAACCTACTTCCGATGATCATTGATATGACTTCATCTTACATATATACATTGCATTTTTAGGGTTATGAACCTTCACACGTCCACTTGGTATAGCTCTTCATTTAATTAATTGCCTTGGGTAAATTAAAATATTTTAATCTTCACTATCTTTGTCTCCCCGTGAAGATTAATTTTAATGATAATAATTATCCTTCACTCTCCAGCAACTTCACATTTAGATTTACTCTTTGACAAAAATGTTTCACATTTTACTTGTATGCAATCTTACCCAGCTAATAAAATAATTGCTCACTCCGAAATTTAGTTAAATCCCTTCGTGAAAATGTTTTACTTCCAAATGAAAAAAATTTATAATTGCATATTATATTGTTGATAAAGATCATATTCTCCCAAAATATTATTGTACTCATACCATGATTATTTTAATAATTTCTCCTTTGCCTTGTTTAAGCTTCCCCATTTTTACTCTCAACACAATATCGTAATGGTTTGAATTTGACTTTGTGGGGGTGCGGGAGAAATATTTGAGTTCCCACTCTCCTACATACTCTCCACATTCTGCATGTGGTAAACTTAATATTCCTCGAAATAAATTCATCAAAACATTTACCACATTTTAATGTAATAAAAATTTAGAATTAGGACTCCACTGCCATACTGCACTGGCTCCAAGATCCTCCTACGGTGATGCAAGAAATGTCACCGCAATACCACACATCTTTTTTTGGGTGCTTGCGATGATGTGGGTAATGTCTAGAGATCGCCTTCTATGTGTAGGGGATATGGTAATAATTATTCCAAATGCACCTATTCATGTTGTAAACACTTCTGCTTCATAATGTGTCTGAGCTAAATATAATAAAGTTTGGGTGTCGATGCCAGAATAGAATTCCCTCAGACAATTTTGATACATCTTCACTACGCACAAATTGTCCTTGTGCTGAGGAAAATATTTTGCATAAGAATTCTCCCATTCTCTTCTCCGCGCATTGACCATGTCAACACTTTTTTTGATATCAGCATGAGAATGATTCACAACACCAACCCAAGGAAATTGCAATCGATATCCTTCCAAAGTATCAACAGAGGTGATTCCCTTATTCATTAGATCTATCTTTGTTGAGACTCCAAGAGTTCTTTCTCCTTTAGGATCTACTTCATGAGATATCTTAATAGCATGTGATGTGGCAAGGTCTAGGTTCGTAGGAGAAATAGCTAAGATTATTGAATTGGCTTCTCAATATAAGATCAAATCATCTTCTCAATGTCAGCTACAATGCTTTTAGGTCACTCTTCAACAACCACTTTTGTTAATCATGGAGATCAATCAAAATCAAGTTTACAACATTAGGTGAGGAAATACTGAGATGAATTGGTATAGTTAATATTTTCTTTGTACGGCCAGTGACTCAATCGGTCTCATCAACAATTTCCTTCCCTATCATTCTTATCGATTGCCCTAAAATCTTGAAGGATTTGCTTGATTGGATCTGCTCAATATCTCAATAGATGCATGTTTATGTATTTGTATACATACATAGTTTGCTATATACTTGAATAGAAATTTGTAGATTCAAATATACACCACATAATTGCTTTCCCTTGCATTGCTTTATGCAGATTTATCCATATACCTCTGACTATAGAACTCATCGAATAGAATGGTCCACACAGCTACCATACCAATTTTCAATGGCATTCCTACCCAAAGAAATCCTTCATGCTCTCATGCATTCAACATTCTGGCTTTTGAGGACTCGATATTTGGGCTCATGAAGTTAGTTTCTAATATTTATCAGGAATGTTGAACACTCATTTTAGCCATCTAATACTCCTACAAAGCATCATACTTGTGTCCTCTCAGAATATTCTTTCAAGCTCATTTAGAAACATTAGGCAATTAATACTCTTTTCTATTAAATGTTCAAGGAACATTAAACAACATTCTAGCACATTATCACCCTTTTAGAATTACCTCTTATCAAACCTTCAATGTTCTAAGGAAATTTCTTGTGCCTGTTAAGACTTGCCCTCCAAAATGAATTTGTGGGGTACTCTTTATACTATTGACTTTAGTCTAGGGTTTATCTGCATTGACTCCTTATTTGATTTTGTTGTTTTTGTACAAAAGTGGCATACTCATATATGGCTTTAGCAAGTAAGGTATGCACATAATCAGAAGCCTCTAACATATTAAACAAGGAGCCAACACCTGAGGCATATAATAAAGAGTCATTTAGCTCATCAAGGTAATAGAAAACCTTTGTTACAACCAAAGTATCTAGGTGTTGTTTCACCAAAATCATCATCTTTATATATGCTTTCTTTGTTTTCAATTGTTGATGCTATCCAATTCTGAGCAAAATATTAGGTAATAAAATTTCATAACATCTTATATCTTGCAATTATTCCATCAAAATTCAAAGATGCATCCTAGACTTGAGTGGGTAATTATCATAATTTTATTTTAGCATTTTGCATTGTGAACCGCATAAGTTAAGTAGCCTCTAGAACTGCTTTAGAAAATTGATCAAAACTTCTTCTGAATCCATGAAAATGCACAAAAGTGTTGATCTATGATAGGAGAGAATGTTTGTCAAATGGTTGGACATGAAATAATCAATATTGAAAACTTTTAACAATCAAAGTAGATCACTTAGGCCTTTTTGAAAACTACTCCTGTCAAATCCAACTAAAATTCACTGGCTTGCCATTTTGAAAAAATATCAAATCTCTCCCTATGAGGCTATAAATTTGGAGATTAGTTCATTTAGGTCAAATGAAAATGTGTGAAATATGGTATTTTATTAATTCATATCCTCAACAAGATATTGAATGTTAAAATGTCCTCTATGAACTTTTTCTAGGAATGTAGTCAGAAAAACTGTTCAAAATTCATTTAGTTTTGGATTTGAAAAAATGCCAAATGGGATGTTGTGACCCTAAAAATTGGCATGGAGGTAGATTTACATGGGAAGAATATGGAACAACAATTGGTTCTTTATGAAAATCTTCCAATTGATCAATATTGTTCTCCAAAATTGACCCTTTTGACAGATTTCATAAATCACACGCAACAATCTTTTTCTAAACACTTCAAGTTGATACTTTGAAACCTTGTCAAAAATGGCTGTAAGAAGCTAAAATTAGGCATGCACATTTGCATATGGAAAATAAGTATGCATGCAAAGTGGTTTTTCATGGAATTGAACCGACTTCATTTTGTGATTTTTTAAAGTAGGCCATTTGAGTAGATTTCACAACTATACTTTTGGGTGCTGAAATCAATTTTTTTATGATGGGAGCTCCAAATTTTACCAAAATCTGCATGAAATTTTAGGCTCCAACAGTGGATTTATCTAGGGATGTATGCCCCTTGTGGTCATAGCAATAATTTAGGTCTCTGGGGGAGTAGATCGAACGCCTTGTCCATTGGGCCACAAAGATGACCTGTCTTAAATCGGTATGGTTTGCAAATCCACACCCTAGCTGATGGCACAAGGCCACCAAAAAAATAAAAGCATGAACTTTCCTCTATCATATACCCTATTTTGATATGATTTCATCAGATTCCTCTCTAAAAGATTCATATAATCTGCCCTACTATATCCACTGTCATCAAGAACTTTCTAAATAACATTATGTTCATTGTTTCCCCCTCTTCTTTTACCACTTTGTATTTCATAATAAGGTACATTATGAAAAATTTTGCCATCATATAATGAACTCTTCCCATCTTCATCATACAAAGCATATTCATTTTCAATTCAATATCTTTCATTATTTTGTTCATTGTCATGATACCTTAACTAATACAAAAAATGAGAATATTCATGATCCATCTTGTATATAAGATCACTAAGTTTTAGTTCATCATAGTTTTGCACAAAAAACCTGAAATTATCACATGGCCTTTGATGCAAACTAGGAAAATAAAAATCATGTTCACTTGTGTTGTCCATTCCACCTCTTGAATGCTTCTCATATGGGTCTAAAAATTCTGTCATATTAACATCTTCTGAGACAATCGAATCTAAAACATTTTCTATTTCTTCTCTATCACTAATTGTAAATTTTTGATCCATACAGTCATCATTATGCACACTTGAATTAATCACTGTTAAACATTCAACATCCTCGATATGCAAACCAATATCTTTCTCAAAGATCTCTAATTTTGATTTATATATGTCCTCTTGAACAGGGATAGACATAGAATCTTGATCAACTTCGAGAGTTTTCTTATCATTGTCACACAAAGTGCTTTCACTATCAAAGAAAATACATGTTGGACATGAAACTTCCAAATCATTCCCATGTGTATATCTCTGATATTCTATTGTCAGCAAATCTGAAATTTGTTCACTACTGAGTGAAAATACTTCTTCTTCCATACTTGCCACTGCTTCTTCCTCTTGATCTCCATAAGAGTTGGAAGAACCACATAGTTGCAAATCAAGATCCACAGGCTTTTCATTAAAATGTAAATTTTCAATGGATTCTTTGTAACATGCACTATTCTCATAGTCACAATCTGATATGCAAGAGAGAACTTCTATGTCTTCATCCTCATCATGCAGGCTATCATAGCAATTATTTTCTCTTGCATACCCATCTTTTATGGACTAATTAAAGTCATTTCCTTCTTCATTCTTGTAGGGCATACTTTCTTCTTTTATTTCAGCTTCTAATTTGTTGTCAATGCTATGATAATGCATACATGGCTTATCTTGCGTGCTATTTGACTCACTGTTGGCATATTCCTCAGGCATCATGTCTTCAACTTCTTCAATATTGTAATCATCCTCCAAGGTGGATAATAGGTTTTCTATAATTTCATCCTTATTTAAATATGAAAATCCTTCACTTGCACATGTTTCCTCTTCTAGTTGTGTTGCTTGATCAATTTCTCCATATTCATCAATGGAATCATCATTTTCTATGTTGCTAGAATTAGCATGCTCATACTTGATTATCCATAACCACAGCTGCCCAAGAGTAGTTGGCTTCGGTGACTATTGTGCAATTTTGCACACACGCCCCATTGAAAGTATGGACCCTCTCTTGGCCTGCCTTTTGGCCCACTTCTATGGCTTGCCCCCTCTTTTGTGCTTATCTTTGAAAATCTTGGGATTTTGGTCTTTGGTGCTTTCCTTGGTTGTGGGTGCGTTTGTATTGAGTTCCTGGTGGTTTTTGGAGTCTTGCGGATGTCCTCTATGGGGTGGTCTTCTTTTGCCTTTTTTTTTCACCCTTGGTGTTTTTATTTGGGTCCTAAGGGTTGGTTTCCTCCCTTAGGTTTTCCATGTTCTGCCGGAGGCGGAACCAGGATGGGACTTAACTTTGAACTTTCACCAAGTTCGCGGTTTTGTTCCTGTTCTTGTTTCGGCTCCACTTCCTTCCCGCTCCCTTGCTTTCTTCCTTGTTTCGTTTGTTTTCATCCTAAGGGTTGGTTTTCCTCCCTTAGTTTTTTTCTTCACTTGCCAAAGGCGGAACTAGGATGGATCCGCACTTTGAACTTTGGCTAAGTTCTCGGTTCCTTCTTTGTTCCTGTTCCAACTCCGCCTCCCGTGTTCTCATTTTTCATTCTTTTGTTTGTCATCGACCTTTAGGTTGGTTCTCTGCCCTTGGGTTTTCTTCGGTTTTTCTTTTCTGTCATTTTGTCGAGGCCGGGACCGGGATGGAATTTGGCTTCGAACTTTGGAAAAGTTCATGTTTTCCTTTCCCATTCCCGTTCCATCTCTGCTTCCGCTAGGGTTGGTTTTGTTTCTGCCTCCCCTAGTTTTCCTTTCCCATTCCCGTTCTGCCTCCGCTTGTTTTGTGTGTTCATTCCTGTTCTTGTTTTGTTTCTGCTTCCGCCTATCTTCCTTTGGTTCCCATTTTGGTCCCCATCCTGCCTCTGCTTCCATCAGGGTTGGTTTTGTTTCCGCCTCCACCTGGGTTTACGCTTGATTCTCTTGCCTTAAGAGCTCTATTAGATCTGCTTGGATTTTGATGATGTCTTAGGCATTAATGGTGGCCCGTTTGAATGTAGGTTGGACCGAGCTGGTGGTTGATGTTGGGGTCAAGGGAAGAATCAGTGTACTTTGAAGATTTGGTGTGATTTGCAGGTGTAGTCAACTGCACTTTGTGGCTGCTGTCAGATGAAACCCATCCCCGCATGCAAGGTCGATTTGGTTGGTGGCCATTAATGGTAGGTGGACATGATCTAAGGGGTCGGCTTGGTTTTATTCAATCTGAGTCATTCATTTTCCCAGCTCAGGTCTAATCGGTGGCTCGTGTTCCTGCTGGTGTGTTCGTGTAGGTGGGGCATTGATGGTGGGTGTGGCTCAAGGATCTGTTCCCCTGACCTTATGCAATCCCAGATCGATCTGATGGGGTACTTGTTGCATTCAATGTTTGACAGTGAGTTATTGTTGGCTGTCAGGGCCGATTTGGTTGGTGGTCGGGCTTCTTTGTAACCTTAGCTCTGGCTCACACGGGCATGTTTCTATAAGTATGGCACTCTGCCTCATTTTTTCGGTTCGGTGGAGATTTAAGATCAGTAGGTTGGAATTTGGCTAGGCTAGGATTCAGATTAGCAGACTAATTCAGAGGACTTGTAATCCTTAGAGTCAGCAGTAGAGTGGCATGTTAGAAGATTAGAAGTTAGTTTTCCACATTTACAAGCAAGTGTTGTAACAGATCAGAATTGTTGCTAATATGATGATTTAATACAAAGTGCAGATAGTGTGTTATGACTGATGTCTTCTCTTGCATTGAATAATCTTGCATGGTTCTTGTTCTATTTTTTAGATCGCTTGGAGATGTTTGAATATATCTTTGGTTTAATTAGTAATGTGTGTGATTTAATGCTTGGAGTTTTGTAGCAATCCCTAGTTCATACTTTGGGAAGCTTCTTGATTATGGGAATGTTGTGCAAGTTTAGCCAGTACCTCATATTCATCTGCTTAGTTCAACTGTGTATATTCATTCATTCTTATTGAATGAATGCCTACAACCTGAAAATATTTAACTCCTTACAAGATTGCATTGTTCTCTGCAAGATTGCAAGTATAGCTTGGGTCGACCAGAAACTAGTTTAAGGGATTGGTCCATTCTAGGTATTTCCTCATTTGCATGGTTAATCTTAGTAGTGTTAACATTAGAACTTTTGAAACCCTCATCCTTTGTTGTTTCTTTTATTAAATGGTTAGAACTTGAAGTTAAAGGGTCACCACATCTTAAAATCTGATGAGTTTAGAGCTTCTAGCATTTGTACGTAAGACCCCTTGTGATTACCAGCATATTCACATTTTATCATTGAGTTTGTTCCACTGCATAGTCATGATCTGACACCCATGAGACCTTGGGGTTATCTCTTTGATCATAGAGACCAACCTTTCAAGAGAGATAGGATAACTTTTATTCTGTCTAAGTTGTTGATGTGCAGAAACACCAAAAAATAGGATTGGTGCTAGAAGGAGGGCCAACAAGCAAGCTGGAGCATTTTTGAAATGCCATTTCTCCTGAGAGGCTCAGAAGGAGAACAAGATTTATACCAAGAGAAGAAGAGTTTCAAGAATTACCACCTCCAACCAAGTCAAGAAGGACTAGAAGAAGGGAGGAACTATGATTCAATCCATCATTTCCACCATCCTCACCTCCACTCACTCCATCTTCATCCGATTCTGAGATTGGTTCCATTCCATAGCCCCAACCAGTCATCCATCGACCATTACCACCTCCACCAATGGCTTTCTTGGAAAATAACCCATCACCTCTGACATTCAACAACTACAATGTTATGCCCAAGAATCCTGAGCATTTCTACTCTAAGTTTCAGACAAATGACCCTAATAGGATAGCAGAATAACACATTAGGATCTTCTAGACTTGTTTGAGAGATAGAGGGATTAACCATGAGGATGTTGCATGTAGAATCTTCCCCTATTCTCTAGGAGAGGAGGCATTTTACTGGTATAACCATTTACCTGCTGCATCCATCTCTAACTGGGCTGAGCTTGAGGCTGCATTCTTGCTAAAATTTAATATTCCCATTAGTGTTAATGAGCTATATATGTAGTTTACTGGAGTAAAAAGAGAGTTCAATGAGCCTATAGGATCATTCAACAATAGGTTCCACCAAGAATACACTAGACTTCAAGCACCTTATGCTAGAAATGAGGACACTGCCCTAGAGGTCTACTTCGAAGCCCTCGACAGCCTTACCTCCACCTTCCTTAAGTGGAGAACTAATCCACCAACTACCTTGCTCACCACATATATAGAGGTTGTTAAGGTCAGTATAGACCTAAGACAACACTTGTTTGGACCTCTACCATCTTTGGGACCACCTGCTCACCCAAGCCAAGTCCAATCTCTCAACCAAGCTCTGACCAATCACACGCCTATCATGAATCCTATTCCATACTTGCCTCTGGTCCCTCACCCAGGTCATCCAATAAACCAAGTCCAGCCAATGTCTGGCTATCCCCAACAAAATGCTAACCATCCCCTCCATTCACAGTCACAAGCTAGTTTCCCTACATATTTGTAGAACTCGAAAGTTTTGAATCAATCTATTGGTTCTGGAGGAGTGTTAGGATACCCCCAAAACACTATGAATCCAGTACCTTACAACAATCCTGATAAGGAAAGGTTAGATGAGCTAACTGAGCAAGTGAAGAAGCTGAACATGGAGGTAACCTACTTAAGGAACTAGAACAATCAACTCCAAGCTAATTAGAAGAGCATGCAATCAAATTATAACAGAAGGCAACAGTATGACAAAATTCCAAACTTTGAAAGGGGACAAGGTTCTAGTCAAAACTTTGATAGAAATCAACAAGGTGGACAAGGATTTGAAAGAAGACAGTCGCCTAGGCAGAATAGGCCATGGAACATTGGGCCTAACAATGGAGGAGTCCCCACTCCACTAGATCAACCTTCCACTCTAGAGAAACCTCCAGGTGGGGTGTACCTAGTAGAGGTCGCTTTGTCTGGATGGTGTAGGCTTCATAAGACAAGTCAACACTCTGAGCTTGACTACCCTGAATTCCAAATCACTGCTTCCATCTTTCAATATGAAGTTGAAAACAACTCCACTAGTGAGGAATTAGTACCCTCAAACCCCTATGATTCCTCGGTTTTGGTGTTGAATCATGCTCCTTTCCCAAGGGATAATGAGAATGAACCGGAAGAGGAATCAAGTAGCCAGAATGGAGGGGCTGAACAAGTGTTCAATGAAGATGAAATCTCTCAGCTATTTGATGAAGAAACTGAGAATGAAAATGGCCCATTGGATGAAGGAGAGGTTGATATTGAAGTACAGATGTTTCAACAACCTATCAGAAAGTATGATCCAAGGAGCAAGCCCCATAGGAATCCACAAGCTGGAGGACCGTTTACTACATCTGCCCCTCCACACAATTCTACTACTCCACTAGATCCACATGCCAATAACAATCCATCTTACCCTTAGGTGCCAACACAATACCTCACGAGAGAAGGGCAACTAGATGTTTCCAAAGGAAGCAATGCTGATGCAGCAAAAGATAGAATGACTGGTCATTCCAAGGAGCACCACACTAACATGAATGTGGAGTAGTTGGGAGAATATGTCACTGGGGAACTCAGAAAAGTAAAGGTGAGTATTTCTGCTTTTGAGTTATTAAGAGTTCCTAAAATCAGAAAAGTAGTCCTTGGGTCCTTTAATTCAAGTATAGCAAAGCTAGAAATAGCTACCAATGATGCAATTGCAAGGACTCCTAGTTCACAAACACCCAAAGGTCCTAGTCCATCACAACCCAGGGATAGGGGTAAAGAAAAAGATAAGAGTTAGGTTGCCCAAGATGACTCACAGTTGAGTTTATTCCAAGGAAAAATGGAAACCCCTCCTTTTCTGATTTCCATTTGTATATTTGGTAAAAATCTGCACAATTGCCTACTGGATTTAGTGGCATCCACAAATGTTATGCCATTTTCTATCAGTAGGGCTCTTGGTATTACCCCTTTAGCCTCCCAAAAGAAAGTCACCCAACTAGACAGAACATAGTAGGAGAACTAAATATGATTCCCATGCAAGTTGCCTCAAATCGTAAAGTGCAACAAGTGCTTAATATTCAAGTAGCTGACATTCTTGACACTTATGGTCTGATCATGGATAGAGATTTTACCAAGGCACTAAATGGATACACTTCCATAGATCATTCCCACATGTGGCTCCCCTGGAAAGGAGTCCCAAATCAGATTAGAATTGAGAGAGAGCCTAGAATGAAGTATGTCATTACTAAGTATCAGAATACAAATGAGATACTGTTATTAGAAGTCAGTATGTGGAACTATGTCAGAATTCTAATGCACTAACAATGTAGCTGAGTATGAAGCTCTAGTTCATGGGCTATTAATAGCACTGAGAAAGAAAGTTAAAATTCTACAAGTGTTTGGAGATTCTAAGCTAGTGGTCAGGAAAGTGAGACAACAATACTCATGTCATAACAGAAGGATGGCCAATTATAGACACAGAGTATGGGATCTTATTGAAGGGTTTGATGCCTTCAATATTCAACTGATACCTCGGAGTAAGAATCAAACTGTTGATTCTCTGGCACAAGCAACAAGTAAATTGTAGCCCTTATCACTTTCGGGCTTAAACAAGTTCACTGTGGAACCTGTTCGAGTACCCTCAGTGCCTGAAAATGTCACCAATTTTTAGGTATTCAAAGATGATAAGCATATTCTTGATTCTATCACTAGCTGTGATGTATTTTCTTCTCAAGTAATTGATGAGGTTGAGCCTCTAGAGGCCAAAATTGACTTAGAAGGGGTCCTCAATTTGAAGACTAATACCATCTCAAGAGGCATGGTGCAATTGGAAAGGATCTTTGATTTGGATAGGATCAGAGATCAGGAAGAGAAAATGAAAAGGGAATCCTTCAACTATCAGAGTGAAACAAACAACGTGGGGACCCAAAGTGAGGTCAAGAATGTCTTTATTGGTAAGGTGTGCACTCCAGAGGAGAGGAAAGGAATTATTGATGCCTTGCACACATATCAGGATGTGATAGCTTGGAGTTATGATGACCTGAGGACATATGACACTTCTATCATTACACATAATATTTCCATCACGCCAAGTGTTAAGCCATTCAGGCAAAGACAATGACCAATTAATGCTTTGTTGGAGCCCATTATTCAGAAGGAAGTGTAGAAGCTACTTTCATCACAAATCATATTTCTAGTAAGACATTCAACATGGGTTGCAAACTTGGTTTCAGTCAGAAAGAAAAATGGAGAAATCAGACCGTGTGTTGATTTCAGGATCCTTAACAGAGCATCAAAAAAGGATAATTATCCAGTCCCTTCACTAGATGAGGTGCTTCAGGCTGTCAATGGATCTTAGATGATGTCCTTTCTAGATGGGTACTCTAGATACAATTAGGTCATGGTCCAATATGAGGATAGGCACAAAACTACCTTCACTAAAAAATGGGGAACCTTTGCTTACACAAGGATGCCCTTTGGATTAATCAATGTTGGAGCTACATTCCAAAGAGCTATGGATATTGTCTTCAAGGACATCATTGGAAAGTTCATAATCATCTACATGGATGATTTGACAGTCTTTTCCAAGAAGAGAAGTGATCATGTTGCAAATTTATGCAAAGTATTCCAGAAGTGCAGGGAATTTGGTATTTCACTTAATCCAAAAAAGTGCATCTTTGGAGTCACTAAGGGAAAGCTGTTAGGACACATTATTTCAAAATGAGGTATTGCCATTGATTCTGAATGAGTGGAGGCTATACTGAAAATACAACCCCCTACAAGCAAGAAAGAGATGAAGTCATTCTTTAGCAAGATTAACTTTGTCAAAAAATTTATCACTGGATTTATAGAAATAATTAAGCCATTAAATGCCATGTTGAAGCAAGAAGCAAAGGTTGAATATAATACAAAGGCTAAGGAAGCATTTGCAAAAATCAAGAGAGCTATTGTTGAGGCCCCTATGTTAGAAAGTCCTAATTATCCTAAGCCATTATACATCTATTCGTTTTCTTTTGATCACTCCTGTGTGGGCTTGTTGACACAAAAGTCTGATCAAGGGAACGAGCATCCCATAGCATTCATGAGTGCACCTTTGAAGGATGCCAAGATGAGGTATCCTAGTGTTGAAAAGAAGGCTTATGCCTTGATCTAAACTATGAAGAAGTTCAGGCAATATATTATGAGAAACAAGATCTTTGCTATAGTCCCTGATCCTGCAGTCAAGCTGTTGTTGATGCAAAATGAGTTGGGTGAACGCAGAGCCAAGTGGGTGACTATGTTACAAGAATATGATATTGAAATTCAACCCATGAAGTTGGTAAGAGGGAAAGGACTAACTGAGACAATGGTAGAAATGGGTCCTGACCTTGTAGCCCAGCATTATAATCTTGAAGATGTTTCTTCGGGGAGCTGGTATGATGACATTATCTACTACATTTTGAATCAGCAGTGTCCCAGACACCTTAATTCAGTACAAAGGAAAGCTCTACATTTGAAGAGTGGCAGTTTCATGATGAAGGGAGCTATCCTCTACAAGAGAAATCATGAAGGTGTCTACCTGAGATGCCTAGGGAAAGAAGAGGCAGGGAGAGTAATGAATGAGTTTCATGATAAATATGGCATAGGTCATGGTTCAGCACCTTCCACTACAAATCAGATTTTGAGGGCAAGCTATTTTTGGCCTACCTTATGCAAGGACACACATTACCACATAAGGACTTGCCATGTGTGTCAAACTGTAGCAAGTAGGTAGAGGTGTACAGCTCTTCCACTTCGGCCTGTCATAGAGGTAAAACCATTTTCACAATGGGGAATGGACTTCATTGGTCCAATCAACCCATCTTCATCCGCAGGCCACAAGTATATTCTTACCATAACTAATTATTTTACTAGGTTGATTGAAGCTCTTACTTGCAAACAATGCACTTCTGAAGTAGTAATGAATTTCATAGAATCAAGTATCAATAATCACTTTGGTTGTCCATTGGTTATAGTTTGTGACAATGGTTCTACATTTGCATCTTTAAAGTTTTCTAACTGGGCTTATGACCATGGAATTGCCATTAAATTTGCATCCAATTACTATCCATAGGGGAATGGTTTGGCTGAGTCTTCCAATAAAAACCTATTGATAGTCATCCGAAAACTACTAGAAAAGAATCCCAAGGATTGGCATACCCATCTCAGATTTTCTCTTTGGGCAGACCACACTAGATTGAAAACATCTTTAGGAGCCTCTCCTTATCACTTAGTGTATGGCTTGGAACCCGTCTTTCCCATCTAACTGAAGATCCCTACCCTGTAATTCATCAATGAATATTATGATGGGGAGGACAAGCGTGAAGCCCGCTTGACTAAATTGTTGCACCTTGAAGAGAAAAGAGATGAAGCCCTACAAAACTTTGCCAAACATCAGGGTATAGTGAAAAGATGGTTTGATAGGAGAGCCAAGGTGAAAGCCTTTAGAATCTCCGACTTTGTTCTCTACTAGGATAAATCCCATGACAAAAGGGGAGAGCATAGAAAATTTGACAAACTTTGGCTTGGCCCTTATCAGATTGTAGAGATTTTGGGAGATAATGCCTTCCATTTGAAAACCCTCACTAAAGGAGATATCCCAGTGCTTGTCAACGGGCAGTATTTGAAGCATTATTTCCAATATTGATTTGTTCTCAGCTCTGTCCTTGTACATAAGTAGATTAGGTTTCCTTTGTTCCTATTTTGCTTGCTATTTTTGTTTGGGTTTCCTTTGGGTTTTTGCTCTGCTTGTCTGCTGCTTCGATTTTGGTTTTCTTTGGTCTACTTGGGTTGGTTTTCCCTATTTCTTTGCTTCATAGGATTGTCCTAATTTCCTCTGGGCTTGTTGCATCTGTACAACTGGTTGCTTGTCTGGGTTTTCTCTGGGATTTCTTTTACAAACTCTTATCATCTTTTCAGAGCCATTCAAACTGGTAGATTTCCTTCATCTGATGTTAAATGAGCTGGGAGTTAGTGTCACTTGACTAAGTTGAATTCTGGAATGTATTTGGGTCTTATATCTCCACGCAAATCTTAAGAATTTTGAGGTTGCTTATGGTCTTTAGGAGGTCTGACTGGGTGAAAAATCTTAAATTCTGCTCTAGTGTCATTGTGGTTCTCATCCTCTAGTGTGGGATTCATTTCCTGCAAGGTGAAAAGGCAAAGCTTCAAAAGAAAATCTCAAAAGAGAATATCAAAAGAAAAGAAAGTATTAAAAATAAAAAATGTTCACCTTTTCAAGGATATCCTTGTATCTCTACTAGGGCTATAGACGCGTAGCTGGCAGTAGAGCTATGCTGGGGAGGGTCACAGTGATAACCTCACTGGGGCTATGGATGCTTGACTAGTAGTGAGGCTCTATCCAAGTTGCTTTTGGAGTTAGAATACTTAGGTAGCCTTGTTAGACTGAGTTTGGTCCTTGTTGCAATTTAGGAAAAGGAAATAAATGCATATACACACACTTTGACCCTAGTATAGGAAAGGTTGGCTTGTTAGTGACTTCTAAAACCTTGTCTATTTGAAACTTGATGCTCAGATTGAAACCAGAGATTTTGAGTTCATGATGTCAGATTGTCATCGAAATGCTCTAGAGCATTTCTCCAGAGGAGTTGCCATTTATTGTGAATTTTTGCACACACCCCCCACTAAAAGTAGGGACCCTCTCTTGGCTTGCCTTTTGGCCCACTTCTGTGGCTTGCCCCCTCTTTTGTGCTTATCTTTGAAAATCTTGGGGTTTTGGTCTTTGGTGCTTGCCTTGGTTGTGGGTGCCTTTGTGTTGAGTTCTTGGTGGTTTTTGGAGTCTTTTAGATGTCCTCTTTGGGGTGGTCTTCTTTTACCTTTTGTTTTCGCCCTTGGTGTTTTTGTTTGGGTCCTAAGGGTTGGTTTCCTCCCTTAGATTTTTCTTGTTTTTCTTGTTTTACCAGAGGCAGAACAGGGATGGGACTTAACTTTGAACTTTCACCAAGTTCACGGTTCTATTCTTGTTCCCGTTCTGGCTTCGCTTCCTTCCCACTCCCTTGCTTTCTTCCTCATTTCATTTGTTTTCATCCTAAGGGTTGGTTTTCCTCCCTTAGGTTTTTCTTCGCTTTGCTTTTTCCTTCGCTTGTCAGAGGCGGAACCAAGATGGATCCGCATTTTGAACTTTGGCTAAGTTCTCGGTTCTATCTTCGTTCCAGTTCCAGTTCCACCTCTCATGTTCTCATTTTTCATTGTTTTGTTTGTCTTCGGCCTTCGGGTTGGTTCTCTACCCTTGGGTTTTCTTTGGTTTTTCTTTTTTGTTGTTTTGTCGGGGCCAAGACCGGGATGGAATTTTGATTTGAACTGTGGAAAAGTTCGCATTTTCCTTTCCCGTTCCCATTCCATCTCCGCTTCCATCGGGGCTAGTTTTGTAACCGCCTACCACTGTTTTCGTTTCCTGGTCCTGTTCCACCTCGGCCTATTTTCCTTTCCTTTCCCATTCCTATTCCGCCTCCACCTATTTTGTGTCTTCATTCCTTTTCCTATTTTGTTTCCACTTTTGCCTGTCTTCCTTTGGTTCCTGTTTTGGTCCCCATTCCGCCTCCGCTTCCGTCGGGGTTGGTTTTGTTTCTGCCTCTGCCTCGGTTTATGCTTGATTCTCTTACCTTAGGACCTCTATTGGATCTGCTTGGATTTTGATGATGTCTTAGGCATTAATGGTGGCCCGTTTGAATGCAGGTTGGATTCAGCTGGTGGTTGTTGTTGGGGTCGGGGAAAGAATGGGTGTACTTTGAATATTTGGCATGATATGCGGGTGTAGTCAAGTGCACTTTGTGGCTGCTATCAGACAAAACCCATCCCCGCACGCAAGGAAAATTTGGTTGGTGGCCATTAATGGCAGGTGGACATGATCTAAGGGGTTTGGCCTGGTTTATTCGATCTGAGCCGTTCGTTTTCCCATTTCGAGTCCGATCGGTGGCTCATGTTCCTGCTAGTGTGTTCATGTAGGTGGGGCATTGATGGTGGCCATGGATCAAGGATCTGTTCCCCTGACCTTGTGCAATCCCAGATCGATCTGATGGGGTCCTTGTTGCATTCAATGTTGGATGGCGATTTATTGTTGGTTGTCGAAGCTGATTTGGTTGGTGGTTGGGCTTCTTTGTAACCCTAGCTCTGGCTCACACGGGTATGTTTCTATAAGTATGGCACTTTGCCTCATTTGTTCGGTTTGGTGGAGATTTGAGATCAGTAGGTTGGAATTTGGCTAGGTTAGGATTCAGATTAGCAGACTAATTCAGAGGACTTGTAATCCTTAGAGTCAGCAGTAGAGTGGCATGTTAGAAGATTAGAAGTTAGTTTTACACATTTTCAAGCAAGTGTTGTAATAGATCAGAATTGTTGCTAATATGATGATTTAATACAAAGTGCAGGCATTGTGTTATGACTGGTGTCTTCTCTTGCATTGAATAATCTTGCATGGTTCGTATTCTATTTTTTAGATCGCTTGGAAATGTTTGAATATATCTTTGGTTTAATTAGTAATGCATTTGATTTAATGCTTGGAGTGTTGTAGCAATCCCTGGTTCATACTTTGGGCAGCTTCTTGATTATGGGAATGCTGTGCAAGGTCAACTAGTACCTCATATTCATGTGCTTAGTTCAACTATGTATATTCATTCAGTATTATTGAATGAATGCCTACAACCTGAAAATCTTTAACACTTTAGAAGATTGTATTGTTCTCTACAAGATTGCAGGTATAGCCTGGGTCGACTAGAAACTAGTTTAAGGGAATGGTCCATTCCAGGTATTTCCTCATTTGCATGGTTAATCTTAGGAGTAGTGTTAACATTAGAACTTCTGAAACCATCATATTTTGTTGTTTCTTTTATTAAATGGTTAGAACTTGAAGTTAAAGCATCACCACATCTTAAAATCTGATGAGTTTAGAGCTTCCAACATTTGTATGTAAGACCCCTTGTGATTACCAACATATTCGCATTTTATCACTGAGTTTGTTCCACTACATAGTCATGATCTGACACCCGTGAGACCTTGGGGTTATCTCTTTGATCATAGAGACCAACCTTTCAAGAGAGATAAGATAACTTTTATTCTGTCTGAGTTGTTGATGTGCAGAAACACCAAACAACAGTGACCCAGGCCAATGAACTAAATCAGGGTTATATATTCTCATGAATTGCTCAATGAACATGGGATCATTGGGTAGAAGATCAAAAGGTATATTTGCATGGATACCCAACATTGTCTTGAGTAAGCATCGTGTAGATTCTCCTTTATGTTTCTTTATGCCAAAAAATGCATCTAAGAAGTCTTGGCCTCTTTCTTGAATACGTGCATTCTCATCATCTTTGTCCTCATATTGGCTTAGGAATAGTCCTTTGAGATCTTCCCATGAAGATATACTTTGCATGGGTAAGATTTAAACCATTCCCTTCCATCATCCCTCAAAGATCTTGATTTTTTTTTTTATAATGACATCTTCTAGATAAATCTAAAAGTCCACAATGAAATTCCAAAATAGTTGTACATGCTTATGAGCTGATTCATATCCTTCTCCATGAAATTTAGGGATATGTTTTATCAGCTCGAATGGATAAGGATATGTGTAGCTTTGGATGTTATTAAAGTTAAATGGTTTATCAATGTCTAGGACATATTGATAATGCTTGACATATGGGTATTCATGATTTTGATAGTTCACTAATCTTTGACCAGGAGGGATGGGATAATCATTTATGTGATTTGAGGTTTGTGGTGTAAAAATTTCTTGTTGTACATGCTAAGAACTTTCATTACAATGAGGAACTTGTGGGATCCAAGGTCTACTTGTATCCACATACTCAACTTGATTAGAGACTGGTATATGTTGTGATCTAAGTGAAGCAAGTTGGGCTTCCCCTTGTAACAAATCTTGAATCAACTCAAGCCTTCTCTCTTGTTCTGAAAAATTTATTTTGACCAGAAAATGGTGTTGTTACAAGATGTCTTTGTATTTTTCATTGAGTTTTTAAGAGAGTCGCCACCCACTTTTTCAAAAGTAGGAAAATGAAATGGATTTTGATATTGTTCTTGGTTTATGCCAGCAGAATCTCCTTACTCAACAATATGGAAGTAATTACCCAAATGTGAAATTTTTGGTTGAAAAAATAATTTCCAAATTTTATTGACTCTTCAAATGGATAGGCTGGAATCGAATTTTTCCTAAGTTATCCCCAACAAAGTCTCCAATCTATTAGGTCTCAAAAACATAGGTTTTGAACCTTAAGAGGGTTCCAATCTCTTAGTACATTTTTGGCTAATGAACGGGGCAAATATGATTGATAACCCCCTGCTCTTTAGGCTTTGCTAAACCTAGGCAGGTGTACCCAAATGATAAGGAAAATTTGAAGGTTATAAGTGCAATCTCTAATCTAGGCAATCTATTCACAATGGCACTCAAAAGTGAAATAGATGCAAGGCTAATAATTAATTCCTATTGTAAATGTTTTGAGAATCAAGTGTACAAAGAGAGTTTGTATAAAATATTCTAAGTATGAATACTGCCTAATCCTATTGGGTGAATGGAGTCAGATGTGGGTGATGATTATGGAGACAAATATGTAAGGTAGGTGGATCTACTTCTTAGCTTAACTCTAACTTCTTGGGCACTTAAGATGTTTGCAAGTTGTACAAATGTGCAGGTTTGTCAGTCACTGTACTCTTCTTTATGAATCCCAGTGTTATTCTCCCAAATTACTATGATATCATGAAAGGATTTTTAATTCTTAACTTGACGGAAACCAATCAAAATAAATAAATTAAAAGGATTTTAATTCCTGGAAAGAACCAATTAAAATGAATTATCTGAAAGGAATTTAATTCACCCTAGCTAGAGCCCAATCAAGACAATCACACATCAATAGTAAATGTGTCCTAAAAATTGTATAAATTTGAAAAACTTAAGAGAACCACTTTGGAGACAACACAACAACATATAAGAATGAATATTTACTCAACAATTGAACACTAGAAATAGATCACCGATTATGAACAGTCGTCTCCATTATATTGCTTCAAAAGATGTACATTAATAGCAGAAGTTTCTAAAATATGTTAATGGATGAGTGGAATGTGCTATACTAGTGGATGACCCTATCTACTACTATTGATGATGATTATAACCTACTACTGATGATCATTGATATGACTTCATCTTACATATATACATTACATTTTTAGGGTTATGACCCTTCACATGTCTGCTTGGTATAGATCTTCATTTAATTAATTGCCTTCGGCAAATTAAAATATTTTAATCTTCACTGTCTTCGCCTCCCCTTGAAGATTAATTCTTAATGATAATAATTATGCTTCTCTCTCCAAGAATTTCACATTTATATTTACTCTTTGACAGAAAGGTTTCACATTTTACTTGTATGCAATCTTACCCAACTAATAAAATAATTACTCGCTCCAAAATTTAGTTAAATCCTTTGGTGAAAATGTTTTACTTCCTAGTGAAAACATTTTATAATTGCATATTACATTATTGATGAAGATCATATTCTCCCAAAATATTAGTGTACTCATACTGTGATTATTTTAATAATTTTTACTTTTCCTTTTTTAAGCTTCCCTGTTTTTACTCTCAATGTAATACTGCAATGATTTGAGTTTGACTTTGTAGGGATGTGGGAGAAATATTTCAGTTCTTGCTCTCCCACATACTCTCCACATTCTGCTTGTGGTAAACTTTATATTCCTCAAAAAAAATTTATCAAAACATTCACCACATTTGAATGTAAAAAAAGAAAAGAATTGTGACTCCATCATCATACCGCACCAGCTCCAAGATCCTCCTATGGTAATGCAAGAAATATCACTACAATACCACACATCTTTTGTTGGGTGCTTGTGGTGATGCAGCTAATGTCTAGAGATCACATTTTGTGTGTTAGGGATATTGTAACAGTTATTCCAAATGCACCTATTCACATTGTAAACACTTTTGCTTCATAATGTGTTTGAGCTGAATATAATAAAGTTTGGGCATTGATGCTAAAATAGAATTCCATCAAACAATTTTGATACATCTTCATTGCAAGCGCAAACTATCCTTGTGCTGAGGAAAATATTTTGCATAAGACTTATCCCATTCTCTTCTCCGTGAAGCGACCATGTCAACACTTTTATTGATACCATCTTGAGAACGATTCACAACACCAACCCCAGGAAACTGCATTTGGTATCCTTCAAAAATATCAATAGAGGTGATTCCCTTATTCATCAAATCTATCTTTATTAAGACTCCAATAGTTATTTCTCCTTTAGGATCTACTTAAAAAGATATCTTAATAGCATGTGATGTGGCAAGGTCTAGGTTCACAGGAGAAATAGCTAAGATTACTGAATTGGCTTCTCAATATAAGATTGAATCATCTTCTCAATGACAACTACAATGCTTTCAGGTTACTCTTCAACAACCACTTTTGTCAATCAAGGAGATCAATCAGAATCAAGTTTACAACATTAGGTGAGGAAATATTGAGATGAATTTGTATAGTTAATATTTTCTTTGTACGACCAGTGACTCAATCAGTCTCATCAACAATTTCCTTCCCTATCATTCTTAACGATTGCCCTAGAATCCTGAAGTATTTTCTCTATTGGATCTACTCAATATCTCAATAGATACATGTTTATGTATTTGTATACATACATAGATTGCTATGTATAATTGAACAACAATTTGTAGATTCAAAATACACACCACATAATAGCTTTCCCTTGCATTGCTTTATGCAGATTTATCCATATACCTCTAACTATAGAACTCATCGAATAGAATGGTCCACATAGCTGCCATAACTATTTTCAATGGCATTCCTATTTCTTGTAGTGGAGTTTCTCTCAAAATTAAACTTTTAATTCTACCCAAAGAAATCGTTCATGCTCTCATGCATTCAACACTCTTGCTTTTGAGGACTCAATATTTGGGCTCATGAAGTTGGTTTCTAATATTTATCAGGAATGCTTGACACTCATTTTAGCCATCTGATATGCCAGAAAAGCATCATACTTGTGTCCTCTCAAAAATATTCTTTCAAGATCATTTAGAAACATTAGGCAATTGATACTCTTTTCTATTAAATGTTCAAGTAACATTAAACAATATTCCAACACATTATCACCCTTTTAGAATTGCCGCTTATCAAACCTTCAATGTTCTAAGGAAATTCCCTATGCCTGCTAGGAATTTCCCTCCAAAATGCATTTGTGGGGTACTCTTTCTGCTATTGACTTTATTTTAGGATTTATCTTCATTGACTCATTTGATTTTGTTGTTTTCGTACAAAAGTGGCATACTCATATGGCTTTAGCAAGGTATGCACATAATCAGAAGCCTCTGACATATTAAACAAGGATCCAACACCCGAGGAATATAATAAAGAGTCATTTAGCTCATCAAGGTAATATAAAACCTCTGTTACAACCAAAGCAACTAGTTGTTGTTTCACCAAAATCATCATCTTTATATATGCTTTCTTTGTTTTCAACTATTGATGTTATCCAATTTAGAGCACAATATTAGGTAATCAAATTTTATAACATCTTATATCTTGCAATTATTCCATCAAAAATCAAAGATACATCCTAGACTTGAGTGGGTAATTATCAGAATTTGATTTTGGCATTTTTCACTCTGAACTACATAAGTCAAGTAGCCTCTAGAATTGCTTTAGAAAATTGATCAAAACTTCTCCCGAATCCATGAAAATGTACATAAGCATTGATCTATGATAGGAGAGCATGTTTTTCAAATGGTTGGGAATGAAATCATTAGGATTGAAAACTGTTAACAATTGAAGTAGCTCACTTAGCCCTTTTTGAAAACTACTCCTGTCAAATCCAACTAAAATTCACCGGCTTGCCAGTTTGAAAAAATACCAAATCTCTCCCTATGAGGCTATAATTTTGGAGATTAGTTCATTTAGGTCAAATTAACATGCGTGCAAAAATAAATTTCATTAATTCATGTCCTTCATAGGATATTGAATGTTAAAATGTCCTTTGTCAACTTTTTCTTGGAATGCAGTCAGAAAAATGTGCAAAATTCATTTGGTTTTGGATTTGAAAAAATACCAAATGAGATGTTGTGACCCTGAAAATTGGCATGGAAGTAGATTTACATGGGAATAATATGGAACACCAATTGGTTCATCATGGAAATCTTCCAGTTGATCAATATTATTCTCCAAAGTTGACCCTTTTGACAAATTTCATAAATCACAGGCATCAATCTTTTTCAAAACACTTCAAGTTGATACTTTGAAACCTTGTCAAAACTGACCATAAGATGCTGAAATTAGGCATGCACATTTGCATATGGAAAATAAGCATGCCTACAAAGTGGTTTATCATGGAATTGAACCAGCTTCATTTTGTGATTTTTCAAAGTAGGCCATTTAAGCATATTTCACAACTGTACTTCTGGGTGCTAAAATTGACTTTTTTATTATGGGAGCTCTAAATTTTGCCAAAATTTGCATGAAATCTTAGGCTCCAACATGTTGAATGGTCATGGATCACTTTGATTTCTCAAAACAGTAAAAAGTTACTTGTTTCATGAATAAAAAATGCATTTAATGTGAAGCAACTAGGGTAGGTCTTAAGCATATTTAATCCCTACTTGATCAGATTTGATCTGATTCAAATGATATCAAGTGTGTGCAAGAGATAAGGAAGAGAATAATGTTTTCATTGATGTTGCATGCAAACCCTAATGGTAGTATTCACAAGTATTTCTTAGATTTTCTTGTAAAACCCTTCTTTAAGAAAGATTTATCATGGCTACACCAAGAGTTATTAATATATTTCAGAATCCATGGCCTACATACAAGAATCACTCATTCAACTCTATTGATACCAACAAGTATGGAGAGATTTCCAATGTTCCTATCCATGTGTTGCATATAGAGGATGCCCACATCTATATTCATTCACCTCTGAATGAGTATAGTTATCTAAAGATGAAGGAATTCAAGAGAAATCATTTGTTGGATGATAAATTTTTGCTCAAACTAGAATCCAAGAATGTGGAGGTAAAGATATTATATATGTGGAAGGGTTTTATTGACTTCATCCTTGAAGATGAATGGATAAGAATTATTTTTAGCTAGATTCACAAATAATTAATCTACCTAGATAAACCCTACCAGATTATAAAGTAAGCTATCGAATTTGTGATTGGGTTGTGCTCAACTAAGTTTTTTCCGACACTGAAGGCCATGAAGAATAAAGAGTTTATGAAGCTTACCTAAGCACAATTTAACAAAAGAACCTTAACCATCTACCATCTACACTACTCATCAAATTGTAATAAAAGAAAGGGATTATGATCTTTCTGAGCTCTTGTGGTAACAGTTGTTGGATAATTTGCAGAGAATCAAGGAGACATGCTAAAACTTCTAATATGGTTCTCTAATTATTTGTCTTATGTTCTATTTCTTGAAGGAATTTCTTGGTTTGAAGGATGTGCTCTAGAGAAGGGATATTCCTATTGCGCATCAAACTAGGGATCAAAGGCATAGGTTTCTAGATAGAAAACAACGTGATATTATGTACAATGGATTCTTTAAGACTTTCTGAAATGAAATGAAAATGAGGGATATGATACCCTCACAAGTTGCAGAAAGATACAAGAGTGTTATCACTTTTATGGTGGATAAAGATAATTTTTACATGAAGGTAGTTGAACCAAGAACTACATGGATACCAAAGTTACCTTATGAGGTCTCTGGACTTGACTAGATTGCATATTTTGACATTTTTCTCAGCAAACCTAAGGATCTCACTACTAAGAGGTTTCACACATATGATGAGATGAATCATAAGAAGAGCTTGAAGAAGGTAGAGGAGAATGTGGTTAATATGAAGACAAGGTTGTAAAAAGTGTTTGGCACTCCTGAGGGTCTTTCAAAAGAATCACAAACCACTTATTCCTCACTGTAGAATCTACAAGCTTCAAGAAGGACAAGCAGGTATGCCTCTTCCATTGATACTCCTCTTACGCCTTCTAGACCTACTCAAACACCTAATTGTAGAAGGAGGGTTGCTACTGAGGTACTAGTACAAACTAAGACTCCAAAGAGGAAGAAACCAAGATATAAGTAGTAGGCAAAAAGGGAAAAGGTTAATTTAGTGAATGTGGATGATGATGAAGAGGATGAAGAATATGAAAGGAATATTTTACATTAGAGAGAATAGAGAAGAGAAAAATACAAGGATAAGAAGAAGAAACATCCAAAGGAAAAGGAAAGGAAAAACAAAACAAAACAAAGAAGGCTCCTCTAGAAGCACATGAACATGAGCCTCTACAACTTAAGGATACTATTAGTGCAATTGCATAGTATGGTGCACTAAAAGAGACTATAGATCTTTATGATGGGGTGCCTCCTATTGACAAGGCTGCATTGAGAAAGATATAGTTATATATATGATGAGCTATAATATAGCTCTAAATGATATTATTGATCAAATTTTGGCATGTCTTGTAGATACACTCAGTAATAAGAGGAATGAACTTGTAGTAGAAGAAGCTAAAATATGGAAACACACATTAGAGAAGGTTGGTTCATCTATTTCCATTGAAGAAAGGGTTAAATTATCTCAAAGATTGGTACAAGTGTTAGAATTGGCTATGGCTGCAAAGATCTTGAGACCAAATGGAAAGCACAATGATAGAGAATAGAATGTGACAAGAATAAATGGTATTATTATTAATATGATTCAATGATATGATTGTAATGTGTACAATGTAGTAGAAACCCCTTAGTTATATAGCCAAGGTGAGATACAAGGTGTCATAGGGTAATGAAAAGTGTCTTAATCATATGACATGAGACAAATAATCACACTTACCTAGGTTCACATGTGTTACAAGTAAAAAGATAAGATAACAACTAATGACAACTAACACCTCCTAGAAAGATTCATTCCTATGACCTAAGTAAACTTAACATGTGTAAATAAGTTCCCTAGTAATGAATTAACTAGGTACAAGACTTTATTTACACCGACACCCCCCCTTAAGTGCAACTTAGGGAGTAGCAGATTATTATGCAAATGACACAAAGATGCAAGAATGGGTCCTGACTACTAGGCCATGTTAGGTACCCATGTACCATGCAAATGAAATCTCTCACAAACAAAGAAAAGGAGAAAACCCAGTGGGACAAAACTCCTCCCCAAAAGAGGGATAAAAGATACAAGAATGAAATGCTCTCAATGAAGCATGAGAAGGAAAAAAACCCATGTGAGGTAAAAGGACCCCCCCATAAGAGAGAAGTAGAAGAGAGACAATGCAGCCCCCCCTCAATGTTGAGTCTCCTACAAGGATGGTAGAAGCTCGACATTGAATGCTGAAGATGATCCAAAAGTGTCGAACAACATTCCTCTCCTTAGGAAGAAACAAAACCAAGAATGTATGCAGGATGTCAAGAATATGGATGATGGATGATGATGTCCTTGAAGCATGCTCAAGTGTCTCCATGTTTATGATGAAAGCTGGCACACTCCAAATAGGAGTTCTAGGACACAGTGCAGAAGAGAACAATCTAGAATCTAGTAGAGATGAATGTAGAACATGATCCAAAGATAAAGATATCCCCTTTGAAGACAAAGAATCCTCCTCCAAATGCTATCCAAATGTATCCACACTCATGCCAAATTGAAAATAATGATCGTGTAGAGAATGAACAAGAGGGTCAAAGTGTTCCCTCACAACAACTAAAGAAGGATCTTCTCCATCAAAGAGAGGATGAATGATATGAATGGTGTCCCCCAAATTTGTAAGATGAGACTCCACAAAGAAGTTTTAAATACATGTCAAGAAGTCATCCAAAGTAGCCATATCTCGAAGACTATGTATGTCCTGTTGTACTGAATCACAAGGAACCCAAACTGTGGAATCACAAGCATCATCAACTACAACATTAGGTGGAGGAGATAGAATGCATGACTCAAGAACTAGATCTGATGTTAGAACTCCCAAGTTCAAGTAGCCAAAAGTCTACTTTGAATCATGGTTCATATGATCAACAACCGAAGGAACAATGTCCCCATCAGAAGGAAAATTTGTAAAAGTACATACAAGTGAGATGAATGATCAACCACCCCAGTAGCAATGATCTCTCTAGTCTCCAAGTCTTGAATGATGAATTAATTAGGTGTGAATTCCACAGTTCTCCCATCTCCACCATGTGTAATTTGATATATGGAAAGAATATTGTTCATCAAATGAGGAACACACAAAACATCCTGGAAAGTGTGGTCCCCAAAACTAATAGATCCCTTCCCAATTACACTCATGTATGTATTGTTTCCCATCAAAATAGAAGACATAGTACAAGGCTGAAATGAAGAGAATATAGACTGCGAAGATGCCATATGATGAGATGCTCCTGAATCTAGAAGCCATCTCCCTGATCTTAGACCTGAAAAAGCACAAAGAGCTTGACCTTTATTTCCTAATGTAGATGCTTGACCTTCGTCCTTTTTAGACTATTTTGAAGAAGGAGGAGGAGATTCAGACATTCTAGAAGGAAAATCAATCTAATTCTTTTTGAGAAGATGTCTGAACTCATCAATATCCTTCTTGTAACAATAGTGTTCATTTCCATCCTTCTTGCAATATGCACAAAAAGGTCTCTCCTTCTTAGATGATTCCCCTTTAGAAGAGGATTTTTTTCTTTGTTTGATCTAAATGTGGATTATTCTTTTATTTCTTCTGTTTCTCATCTGATTCTGATTCTTTCACCTAACTAACCAATAATGCCTGAGATTTAAATGTCTTGATGAGATCCATTGAGATAAGATTTTGTTGCTCATGTATCAACATCTCAGAAAATGATGCAAATAAAGGTGCAGTATATGCAAACTCCATGGTCAATCTATAAGCATGAAAGCTAGAAACAAAAGAAGCATAATTAGGACCAAGTTTTTTCATTGTATTGTAGACCAATTGAATGTCCTTATCAATTCCACATGATTTACATTGCTCTCTTAGATCATTAACCTTAGTGATGTAGTCTTGGATGTTGTCAAAGTTCTTAGGATCAAGGCTCATCAGTTCATTATCAATTTGATAGCCTCTTACTTCATCTGTAATACCATAATACCATACAATGTTTTCAATTTGTCCCAAGCTTCATGAGAATTTTGACATGATTCAATTTTGGAACAAAAAATATTGAGAAACTAGTCTACGAAGACAACCAAGAGCTTTGGTATGTTTAATCATCCATTTTAACTTTTTATCTGCATCTGTAGGTTCAGGTACCTTATTTTCAAGATATAGAGAGTGACCTTATTTCATTAAAGTACTCCATGCATTTTGATGCCATGTTGAATAATTATATGATGTGATAAAAGGAACCTTAGAATGATCCATGAAAATAAGAGAGCATAAGAAAATAGATCAAAAGAATGCACAAGGAGACCCCCCCAAATCACTCAATCAGGAAAGCCCCCAAGTAATATCTGATTTGGAACTTTATATTTAGTGTGTTTATAATTGCTAGATGCCAAAAACATCAAGCTAGACTTGATCTTAGTGCTTACAAATGCCAAAATAGGCCATAGGTTCAAGTATAATTTTTGGTACAAAATAAGATCAATCTGATCATACCACTAATAATTACACAAAAATTTATGAACTTTCAAAAAAAATTGTACCCAAAAATGTTACCGTAGGAGCAAGATACGAGCTCCCAAAGGTCCCAAAATGAGGACGAAGCAGCAACACTTGTGAAAATCTGTAATTTCTTGAAAAAATAGACACCAAAACCAAAAACCAACTACACCACCATGTAGAGCATGAAAAATTAACCCAAATAAAAAAAAAATTCTCAAAAAAAGGAGGTCATGAGCTCAAGTTATGGGCCTTTGAAGTTCGCTTGTAAAGATGAAAATTCAAATGGAGGGGTAGAAAAAATTTTAAGGCTTGCTGACGCATTGCTGATATCAGTATGTCATGAGCATAATTTTGATGGCCTATAGACCATCAAGTTACCAACTGCCTTGTTGCTGGAATATTATTCTGGGGTGACGTAATCTTTTGTATGAAGTCATGGAGTATTCTCTTGCAAATCTTGGGTGAAATCTTCTTAAAAATTTGTCGGGTCTATGAAAAATGTCGTCAGTTTATTGTTGGACTATTGGATTCTTCAAGACCATCGATCGATCGATGAGGGGTCATAGGTTGTATGGGCCACCACTAATGGGAACCTACCATGTGGTAGTTGGGTAGGGGCGTACCTACCAAGGGTACACAGTACCCTATGTAGGGACATACACCTGTGAATTGATTTAACAGTCTGCAGAAAACAAACTTTTGCCCCTCTTTTTTGTATTTATTTAACAGTCTGCAGAAAACAACTTCTTGGAAAAAAAAAAATTGCCTCACCGAACAACTGCTCCAATTTGGATGAATTGAAAATCAATCTTAGGGTTTTTGGCCCTTCTAGACGCGATGGCAGGTCGGATTTGACCCAAAATGCTCTAAAATTGCAGCAACCTTCTAGATCTGGCAACCGCTCTTCAGCTTCAAAATCTCATAGATTTGGCCTCGTATGTCCGATTTGGACGAAAGAAAAGGAAAAATCAGCTTTCTTGAACACTCTGGACACAATGGGGAGCTTAGATTTTCACCAGCAAGCTCCGATTTGAATTAGCAATAAAGAGCCAAAAATGGAACTCTCCCAAATTTGGTATTTCTATCAAGTTTTTCAGATTCTCGAGATCATCATATAATGCAAGAGAAAAGAATACTCAACTTTTCAAGATTTACCATCTCTCTTCAGAAAATGACTCTCCAATGGCACCCAACTTGCTTTGATACCATGTGTTGGATCTCAAAAATGTAGTTTACAAATCCTGAGAGGATGCCAGGCTCTATGATCAGACTTGCAACATTTTTGAACCAATGAATGGAGCTAACCTATATGGTTGATGACTCCCTACACTTCAGGCTCTGCTAAACCTAGGCGGGTAGACCTTGATAGCTAAAGCAGATTTAGAGTTGAATTTATGGATCTATCCACAGTGGCATAAAGTGGGATAGATGAATGCTTACTAACTACTCCTGAAATTTGAGATATGAATATTTGAAAAGGATTTTATGAAACTCTAAAATGGAATTGGTATGACTAGTGCCTACACCTATTGGGCTAATGGATTCAAGAGGTGAATGATATGTGACTTACTTACTGGATACAATTTGAATTGCTTGGCACTTGTGACTATTTATACCTCATATAAATGTGCAAGGATGTAACCATCGGACTCTTCTTATCGATCCAAATGATTCTTACTAGGTTACTGTGATTAAATAATAGGAAATTTAAATCCTTCCTTGAAGGAACAAGTTAATTGAATAACATAAAAGTAGCAAGTGTGCCCTAAAAAATCAAATATTTCTGATTTGAATAACAAGATAGAACCAAACTGGAGACATTATGATAATTTTATCGATTATAGGGCTCTTCTTAGCGATCCAAATAATACTTCCAAATTACTTTGATTGACTAGAAGGATTTTAATTTTTTTAAAGAAACCAATTAATCACATCACACAATAATAACAAATGTGCCTTGATAAATTTAATATATCCTTGATACACCAATTTAAATAATAAGGAAAATATCAATTTGGAGACAACCAAATAATCATATATTCTCAACAAATAATTGACACCAGAAATTTGATCACCAAATTAAATCTTCTTGTCCATTATATTACTTCAAAATATTTTTACAATACATAGCACAATGTTCTGTTTCAGCAATTGTTCCACCTATCCAACTACCTAACTCCTAATTCTAATCTTCTTCTCTTTATTAATTTCATTTGTCATATATACATTATATCTTCTAGGGTTAGGACCCTTTTCTCTTCCACTGCAGTGCTTCACTTTATTTTAATTAATTGCCTTTGGAAAATTAAAATATTTTAATCTTCATTATCTTTGGTTCTTCATGAAATTTTAATCTTGATTTATTCATTAAGCCTTTTTGTTGGCAATTTCTCACTCTATATTTTACCTGAGATGTCCTTTGAGTAAAATAATTACCCACTTCGTTAATTCCTCGAAAGTATTTTATTTTCCAAAAGACACTTTTCATCTGTTCTTTTCATCTTTGGTGAAGAATACTCTACCTTCCAGTGCAAATATTTTATAATTTCCTATCCTTCATGCTTTTCATGGGTAAAATAATCATCCACTGTATGATCCCTTTGGTAAAAATGTGAAGTTTATATCTTCTCGAAGTAATATTCCTTTTCATTATAATTATACTTTATTAAACCTTTTGTTTTCATTTTGTTTTCACTTTGACCACATGTATTCACATTTCGGGGTGACTTGAAGCATCGAGGAGACTTATTTTATCTCACACCAATATCAGAGAGTCTCTCTAATGTATATTGTTGTAGGAAGATTGTATCGGTGAGACTTTAAACCACTCTTGCAAATATCGGTGAGACTTCATACCACTCTTGTAGATATCGGTGAGACTTCATACCACTCTTGTAGATATCGGTGAGACTTCATACCTCTCTTATAGATCGGTGAGACTAAATACCACTCTTGCAGATTGGTGAGACTACGAACCACTCTTGCAGATATTGATGAGATTTCATACCACTCTTGTCAATATTGATGTGTCTCCTTGATGAAGTAAGCTTGTTGGGAAATCGGTGAGACTCTCCTCGAAAACTACATCGGTGTAACCTTCGTAATCAGAAATACTTGAGGAAACCACTCTGAAAACATATGTCTCTCTGATGGATATCGCTATAGGAAGATTGTATCGGTGAGACTTCAAATCGCTCTTACCGATCAGTGAGACTTCAAACCACTCTTGGAGATATCAGTGAGACTTCAAACCACTCTTGCAGATATCGGTGAGACTTCATACCACTCTTGCAGATTGGTGAGACTACATTTGGTCTCTCCAATGGAATTTTGCTTTGCTACACAGTGACCAAAATGAGTCAGGTAGCCTGTGGAATTGCTTTGAAAAAATGATCAGATGATCTCCAAAAGTCACAAAAATGCACCAAAATGTTTAGTTGTGATAGGGGAGCATGGTTGTAGAATGATTTGGCATGAAGTGATCAAGATTGAAAAATTTTAATGCTTAAAGTTGCTTATTTAGCATTTTCTAAAAACTGCCACTGTCAAACTCAATTGAAACTCTCCAACTTACCTTCTTGGAAAAATATCAAATGTGATTCTAAGAAGTGCCACCCTGGATACTAGCTCATTTAGGCCAAATAAACATGTGTGCAAGGGGTTTTTCCATCATTTTATTTTCTTCACCAAATATGAAGCAACAAAGTTGACCCTTTTGTAGCTGTTCTAGAAGTGTAATCTTCAAACTGGGTAAAACCCATCTGGTTTTGATTTTGGAAAAATATCAAATGATGTCCTGAAGCTCTAAAAATTGACATGGATGCACATTGAGATGGGGATAATCTAGAGAACCAATTGGTTTTCCATGAAACTCTTTCAGTTTCCTAATACTGTCCTCCAAAGTTGGTCACTTTAATAGATATTTCTGTGTGTAGACATCAAACCTTTGCATAACGCTTCAACTTGGCCTTTTGAAACCTTGGAAAATCAGATGATAAGGACTAAAATTTGGTAGAGACACATATGGTAGATGAACACATCTGCAAAGTGATTTTGCATGAAATTGAATTTGCTTGAATTTGTGATTTTTCAAAGGGGGTCGTTTGAGCAGATTTTTCAATTGTACTTCTAAGTGCTGAAATCAAATTTCTCCTCATGGGAACCTAAAATTTTGCAAGAATTTACATAAAATTTTAGGCTCCAAGAGTGGCTCCATCTGGGGATGTATGCACCTTGTGGGCATAGCAAGCATTCATGTCTTTGGGAGAGTAGACCAAGTGTTTTATTCGTTGAGGAGTAAAATTAAACTTCCTCTTGAACTAGTATGGTCTGAAAAAACTGCACCACAGCTGATGGCACAAGGCCACTAGAAAGAAAGGATTTTATTTTCCTTTGTCATATATCTTGTTTTGATATGATTTCTTTAGGTTCTTCTCAAAAACATTCATACAATCTGCCTTGTTATATCCACTACCATTGGAAACTTTCAAAATAACACTACCTTCAGCACTGCCCATATTTCCTTTTCCATTCTTTGATTCACACTTGGGCATATTTTGAAAATTGTTACTATCATATGACAAACTCATGGCCCAATCATTACACCAAGAACTTTTATTCTAAATGCAAAATTCTCCACCATTTTGGTCACTGTCATGCATTATGAAATGGTCTCCCAGCTGAACTGAAAACTGAAAATCTTCACAACTAAAGTGATTGGGTCTCACTTCATCATAATTTTTCATAGATGATCTAAAATTATCATGTGGCCTTTGATGCAAACTAGGAAAACAACTTCTAGGTGCATGGGAAGAAAGACAATTGTGCCCATTCAAGCTGTTGACTTCATATTTTGCATTCTTTTCACATGGATTTGAAATTGTTTGTCATATTAACATCTTATGAGACACTCCAATCTGAAATACTTTCTATCTCTTCCCTACAACAAATTGATAGTGGCACAATTTTTTTATCCATACAGTCATCCTTATGCATATTTGAATCAATCAATGTTGAATATTCATCATCAATGATATGCAAACCAATATCTTTCTCTTGCAGGAAAAAGATCTTCAAGTTTGATTTACATATTCCTTCTTGAGTAGAAACAAATATATGATCTTGATAAGCTTCTAGATTCCCTTCATCATTTTCAAAAAAAGTACTTTCACTATCAAAGCAAATGCATGTTTGACATGAAACTTCAACATCATTATTGTGTGCATATTTCTGATACTCCATAGTCAGTAAATATAAAATTTGCTCACTACTGAGTGAACACACTTCCTCTTCATCTAAATCATGGTTGATATATTCCTCTGGTAGTGTGTTTCCGACAACATCTTCAATGCTGCAATCATCTTCCAAGGTGGAAGATTGGTCTTCAACAATTTTATCTATATTCAAATTTGAAGTATCATCATTGAGGACTTCACTTGCACCCGATTCTTCTATTGGCTGCATTATTTGATCAATTTATTCATCCTCATCAATGATACCACTATTGTCTTCATACTTTTTATTATCTACAATGCTAGTCCATTCATCTATTTGGTCAAAAGCAACTAGTTTCCATGATTCAGGCAAATAAGTTGAATTGGGCTCATATACTTTCATGAACTACTCAATGAACTCAGACTTACTAGGAGAGAAATCAATAGGTATTTGCCAAAAAATATCTTCCATTCTTCTGAGCAAAGAGTGCCCAGATTCTCCTCTATGTCTCCTTATTTCAAGAAAGGCATCCAAAAGACTTTTGTTTCTTTCTTGAATATGTAAACACTTGTCATTTTTCTTCACATATTGTTTATTATGATATATACCTTGCTGCAGATTTTGATTGGCATTTCCAAGTGGGTTGGAATTATGTTGCACTTGATATTGATTGTGTTGATGACCTTGGTAGCTTACTAGTCTTTGTCCAAGAGGGACAGGATAAGCATTTATTTGTTTTAAATCCTATGGTGAATAAATGTTCTACTGTGAATAGATTGCATTTCCACTACTACGAAAATTCCTAGTTATATTATGAGGCACTTGTGGGGTCCAAGGTTTGCTTGCATTTACATGTTCATTTGGATTGTAGAATAGTACATTTTGTGATGCATTTGGAACATGTTTGGCTCTCAATTGTAACATTTTTTGGTCCAATTGTAGCAGTTGTTGGTCCAATTCCTTACACTCTCTTATTAACTGTTGCCTTCTCACTTCTTCTGACATCTTGACAAGAAATTTGCAGCAACTTTTTATCTTTTATTTTTGAATGGAAATAGAGTTGTTGTTCCAAAATGTCTATGTATTATCTATCAATTTTTTAATAGAGTTTCCACCTACTTTACTCAAAAGTAGGAAAATGAAATGGATTTTGAAATTGTTCTTGGTTTACCCCAGCGAAATCCCCTATGAAATCAAGTGAATACAAATGCAAATTTTTTATGACTCTATACCAACAAAGGCTTGGATTCAATGTTGATTAGGCTTGATCCCTAGTAGAGTCACCAATCTATTGGATCTCAAAAATGCAGGTTACAAATCTTAAGAGGATGCCAGGCTCTATGATTAGACTTGCAACATTTTTGAACCAATGAATGGAGCTAACCTATATGGTTGATGACTCCCTACACTTCAGGCTCTGCTAAACCTAGGCGGGTAGACCTTGATAGCTGAAGCAGATTTAGAGTTGAATTTATGGATCTATCCACAGTGGCATAAAGTGGGATAGATGAATGCTTACTAACTACTCCTACTGAAATTTGAGATGTGAATATTTGATTAAGATTTTATGAAACTCTAAAATGGAATTGGTATAATCGCTACCTACTCCTATTGGGCTAATGGAGTCAAGAGGTGAATTATATGTGACTTACTTCCTAGCTACAATTCAAATTGCTTGGCACTTGTGACTATTTATACCTCGTATAAACGTACAAGGATGTAACCATCAGACTCTTCTTATTGATCCAAATGATTCTTACCAGGTTATTGTGATTAATTAATAGGAAATTTTAATCCTTCCTTGAACAAACCAGTTAACTGAATCACACAAAAGCAGCAAGTGTGCCCTAAAAAATCAAATATTTCTAATTTGAATAACAAGATAGAACCAAACTAGAGATAGTATGATAATTTTATCGATTATAGGGCTCTTCTTATCGATCCAAATAATACTTCCAAATTACTGTCTTTGACTAATTGGATTTTAATTCTTTTAAAGAAACCAATTAATCACATCACATAAGAACAACAAATGTGCCTTGATAAATTGAATATATCCTTGATACACAAATTTAAATAATAAGGAAAATATCAATTTGGAGACAACCAAATAATCATATATTCTCAACAAATAATTGACACCAGAAATTTGATCACCAAATTAAATCTTCTTGTCCATTATATTACTTCAAAAGATTTTTGCAATACATAGCACAATGTTTTGTTTCGGCAACTATTCCACCTATCCAACTACCTAACTCCTAATTCTAATCTTCTTCTCTTTTTTAATTTCATCTATCATATATACATTATATCTTCTAGTGTTTGTACCCTTTGCTCTTCCATTGCAGTGCTTCACTTTATTTTAATTAATTGCCTTCAGCAAATTAAAATATTTTAATCTTCATTGTCTTTGCTTCTTCATGAAATTTTAATCTTGATTTATTCATTAAGCCTTTTTGCTGGCAATTTCTCACTCTATATTTTACCCGAGATGTCCTTTGAGTAAAATAATTACCCCCTTTGTTAATTCCTTGAAAGTATTTTATTTTCCAAAACATACTTTTCATCTGCTTTTTTCATCTTTGGTAAAGAATATTCTACTTTCTCGTGCAAATATTTTATAATTTTCTACCCTTCATGCTTTTCATGGGTAAAATAATCATCCACCATATGATCCCTTTGGTAAAAATGTGAAGTTTATATCTTCTCGAAGTAATATTCCTTTTCATTATAATTATACTTTATTCAACCTTTTGTTTTCACTTTGACCACATGTATTCACGTTTCGGGGTGACTTGAAGCATTGAGGAGACTTATTTTATCTCACACCGATATCAGAGAGTCTCTTTGATGCATATTGTTGTAGGAAGATTGTATCGGTGAGACTTCAAACCACTCTTGTAGATATCAGTGAGACTTCATACCACTCTTGCAGATATCGATGAGACTTCATACCACTTTTGCTGATATTGATGTGTCTCCCTGATGAAGTAAGCTTGTTGAGCAATCAATAAGACTCTCCCCGAAAACCACATCGGTGTAACCTTCATAATCGGAAAGACTTGAGGAAGCCACTACGACAACATATGTCTCTTCAATGGATATCGCTATGGGAAGATTGTATCAGTGAGACTTCAAACCACTCTTGTCGATCAGGGAGACTTAAAACCACTCTTATAGATATCAGTGAGACTTCAAATCACTCTTGTAGATATTGGTGAGACTTCATACCACTCTTGCAGATCGGTGAGACTACGGCCGGTATCTCTAATGGAATTTTGCTTTGCTACACAATGACCAAAATGAGTCTAGTAGCCTCGGGAATTGCTTTAAAAAATGATCAGATGATCTCCAAAAGTCACGAAAAATGCACCAAAATATTTAGTTGTGATAGGGGAGCAAGGTTGCAGAACAATTTGGCATGAAGTGATCAAGATTGAAAACTATTAATTCTCAAAGTTGCTTATTTAGCATTTTTTGAAAACTGCCACTGTCAAACTCAATTGAAACTCTCCAACTTGCCTTCTTGGAAAAATATCAAATATGATTATGAGAAGTTGCCATGCTGGATACTAGTTCATTTAGGTCAAATGAACATGTGTGCAAGAGGTTTTTCCATCATTTTATTTTCTTCACCAAATATCAAGCATCAAAGTTGACCCTTTTGTAGCTGTTTTGGAAGTGTAATCTTCAAACTGGGTAAAACCCATCTGGTTTTGATTTTGGAAAAATATCAAATGATGTCCTAAAGCTCTGAAAATTGACATGGATGCATGTTGAGATGGGGAGAATCTAAAGCACCAATTGGTTTGTCATGAAACTCTTTCAGTTGCCTAATATTGTCCTCCAAAGTTGGTCGCTTTAACAGATTTTTGTGTGTAGACAGCAAACCTTTGCAGAACCCTTCAACTCGGCCTTTTGAAACCTTGGAAAATCAGATCATAAGGAGCTGAAATTTGGTAGAGACACTCACATATGGTAGATGAACACGTCTGCAAAGTGATTTGGCATGAAATTGAATTGGCTTGAATTTGTGATTTTTCAAAGTGGGCCATTTGAGCAAATTTTTCAACTGTACTTCTAAGTGCTGAAATCAAATTTCTCCTCATGGGAACCTAAAATTTTGCAAGAATTTGCACGAAATTTTAGGCTACAACACCATGTTAGAATTGGCTATGGCTGCCAAGATCTTGAGACCAAATGGAAAGCACAATGAGAGAGAATAGAATGTGACAAGAATAAACTATATTTTTATCAATATGATTCAATGTTATGATTGTAATGTGTACAATGTAGTAGAAACCCCTTGGTTATATAGCCAAGGTGAGATACAAGGTGTCATAGGATTATGACAAGTGTCTTAATCATATGACATGAGACAACTAATCACACTTACCTAGGTTCACATGTGTTACAAGTCAAAAGATAAGATAACAACTAATGAAAACTAACACCTTCTAGAAAGATTCCTTCCTATGACCGAAGTAAACTTAACATGTGTAAATAAGTCCCCTAGTAATGAATTAACTAGGTACAAGACTTTATTTACACCAACAATAAAAGTTCAAAACTAAACAAAGGATAAATACTCTAATAGGGAAATATAAATACGAGACAGAAAGGATGGAAAAAGAGAGAAGAAAATACAACCAATATTCTTGAAGAAATGAAGAAGGCTGAGGTGACTATTGAGGAAAAATTTCCTCCAGATGATACTAACCTATAGGATATACCTGATGTGTCTACCCAACACATATATCTATCATTTTTTGAGGCTCATATGATAGATGAGACAGAGAAAAATGTTAAGTAGAATGAGGAGACTACTCCTATGGAGTATATAGGTGCACATGGTGTAGGAGATCAAGGTGAAGTGGGTTTCCCCCCTCTGAGGAACACTAATCCTAGTGAAGAACACAACATTCCTCCTCTGGTGAATTCAACAAATGATGAGTAGAAGAAAGAGGATAACCATAAGAAATTTCAAGATGCAACAAAGAAGTTAGCTGAGAATCAAGATGCTTCTATGGATATAGGCTAGGATTTTTCATATTCAGATTCATTCAAGGACCTACTAGGATTGCGAAAATAGTATCAACCTATGGTGACACAATAGCTTTTGCAAAATTCCTACTCATGAGGGATGGGTTAACTTGTCAAATATTTCTCCCCTTCATAGGTTACAATTTGGTGATATTCTACATGTTTCTGCAATGTAGGATATTTTGTAGGAGCATTTGAAGAAGATTGGATTAGTTGATGATATAGTGAAGATTATTCATGAGGGTTTACCAGAGGTAAACATAGATTTATTCTTACCCCTGAAATAAAAGTTGAAACTTTTAATGGATTATTTCAAAGATCATTCCTCTAAAATTGAGAAAAAAGAAGAACGAGAGGCCTTGAGGAAGATAAATGATAGAAGAATGACTGATGCATTTAATCAGTGTGCCAATGCACACAAAAAATTACAAGAGAATATGAATATTTTAAAGAAATGTATTAATAAATTCATTGCATTATATCCATTTTCTTGAAATGGCCGAATTCCATTAAGAACATCAAAGATCATATTGACTCCAATGAGTCACAAATTACTCAAATGGATGAGATATATGATATATCAAAGGAAAAAGATGGATCAACTAGGGAACAATTAGAAAATATGCATTTTTAGTTGTCATTTCCTTTGGACCAAAGATCAAATAAATAAATAGTTCAACTTATCAAGAGAATTAGTTAATTTGAGGCTTGCTTCATTATCTGGGTTACTTGTTGTAGTAGAAAAGATTGATAAAAAAATGAAGTCTCCTAACAGTATGGATGAGGTTGAGGATATTTTGATATAGTTTAAATGTTAAAATCACATTCTTTCCTCAACAAAATCAAAATAGGTATCTATTCTTAACAAAATCAAGGTAATGAACAAAGGCATTTTACCTTCTAAATGAGTTGTAAGAGTATTGTAGATAAGAAAAAATTGGCATTGTATAGACTTATAGATGCTTGTAGAATGATTTTTTGTTAAATTTTTTATGGACATAGTATCAATTTATGGGCATCTCCATCTTAGGGGAAGTTTTGTTAGTAGAGACCATAAAGTTAGGGGTAGTAGTTCTCACATATTTTTTGGTTGTCATAAGTAGAATATATTATGCCCTTTTTCCTTGATGTCAAAGGGGGATAGTGTTCTGATGATTAAATTATTAGTTGGGAGAGATGAAAGGAGGAGAGAAGACTTGTAGATATATGTGTGTTTCCATCAATGACAAAGGGGGATATTGTTGGTAATATGTGTTTTCATTAATGTTAAATTGGGGTCATGTTTGTATAAATATTTTGTATAGAATTTAGAGATAGATTGGTGTAGTTGATAAGAAAGTGGAAGACTTGAGAGATGGTTTGACATAGTTAGAAGTTTGGGCTCAACATGTTTGAGGCAAGTCAGTTTGGAAGACCTAGAAAATGCATAATATGATAGTATGATTTTCTGGATGCATGATGCTTGATGGACCGAGGCTATGTTCATAGTTACATGATTGAGAGAAGTTGTCTAGGGGTTAAATAGTATGTGCATTATTATGTATTGCATGATCTGGTTGTACAAATCTAGACTTAATTTTGGTAGTCTTCAAAGAGGTTATTTCAAACATTTCATGTCATAAAAATTTCTATAGCAAGAGTTAGATGTGATTGTTCTCTAGAATGCAATAAAGAATATTTATGTGTCTCAAAAGTTTACCAAAATGCTCTACATTACTCTAGAGTGACAAATATGGTTGTGTGGACTTGGGGATATGTTTACAGAAGTGTGTGGGTTCATCGATATGTCTTTTAGATGTTTTGATGAACCACAATGCAATACCATAAGTGTTGATGTGTCATAATCAATCTGGGATGCTTTGTTCTCATCTATTCAGTATGTTTCTTTATTTGTGCTAACACATAATGATCATATTCTTTAGGAGAAGGTTGTAAGGATGATATTGATTATCTACATTTTTTTGCATCTTGGTTCATATGGTGTTTTTGGTTTCTCCATGGTGGTGTAAATATGAACAATTAGCTATTTTTAGTGGTGTTGATGTTGTTTGGGCTATCAGTCTAGTTTACTTCATTTGTGGTTGATTTTGATTAATTATTGTTTCTTTATAGGATGTTTTGTGATGTATTTGGGCCTTGTTATATCATGTGTTATGATACACAACTTATTTCACTTCATAATGTGTATTTTTGGAGCTAACCTATGTAGTTTAACATGTTTTATTTTATAGGTCCTTTTGGAGCTAACCTAATTGGAGTTTTGAGTTGTTGTGGAGGTTATTTATAGAAGAAAAAATAATTTATGAAGGTAAAGAAAATGGGAATCATTTGTGAATTGATTATGAAATGTGTGAAGTTATTATGATGATGTAATTGTGTGAAAAAGGGATTGCAACATCAGTATATGTTACAGATGCTTTGAGCCTTGAACTCTACCTTCTTGGTTCTCATTCCCAAAAGGAAATGAGCTGATAAGCTTAAATGTTTTAGAGCTATTTCTCTTTGTAATGTCGTGTATAATATTATCACTAAATTGATTACAGAGAGGCTCAAAACTTGTCTTCCTATTGTGATCTCAGAGGAACAAGGGGGTTTTGTGGCTGGTAAACAAATTCTGGATGGGGTGGTGGTGGCTTCTAAGGTTATTAACTCTATGGAAATGTCAAAGGAGAGATCAATGTTCATCAAATTGGACATGGCCAAGGCTTATGACATAGTTAAATGGAGTTTCCTTCAGAAAATACTCTTAGCCTTTGGTTTTAGTCCAACATGGGTGAGTTGGACTATGAGTTATGTTACTTCTTCATCTTTCTCGATTATTCTGAATGGAGAAACTTTAGAGCCTTTTGGTGCTTCCCGTGGCCTTCACTGTAAGGAACTTCAGTAAACAGCTTCCTACACTAATCTCTTAAGGAAAGTATGGTGCAAATTCGTTTTAAACCCTTACAATTTCAGATTCGTTAATCTACTTAACAAAGATATTGCAGCAATATACCATACATACAGAAAATGAAGAATGACACAATGATTTACCCTGGGGAAAACCTTTCGGTAAAAAACCCCAGCACTCCAAAACCTGCACAATGTATTATCTTCAACACAACGGTTACAACACACTTGCAATGCAAGTTCTTTCAGGAGATTTCCAACCTTGAAGACAAAATGCGGCAGCATGAAAAAACGTTCCAACAATACACTCACATCACAAATCTTCGCAACCCTAAAAAACGCTTATATCATGCGCTTCCCTTTTAGGGCAACTTCCGAAGATAACTGTATTAGGGTTTTACCATTCTCCGAGAAAATAGGAACTCGAAAATTTTTTTCGGGGCGATGCCCCGAACCCCACTATCGTGGAAGAGTGTACAGTGCTCAACTTTATCAATTTCCACATGTCTTCACCTGTCATTGAATCTTCCAGACATAGCTCTTACGTGTCATAGGAATCCGTCATAACCGTTTCAGCCATGGTCTCCTTACACACAATTCAAGATGCCGACACATTAAGTGGAGTGACACATCAACATGCAAACTAGACATGTACACTCACACTTAATTACATTATTTGCAAGAAATACATTTTACAAAACAAATAATAAGAATAGGAATTATCCAAGGTTGAGACACCTTATTCCTAACATTCTCCCACTTGTCGAACACCTTGTAAGAGCAATAGGAACATAACAGGAATTAACCGCTATAGGCCAAAAGGCCCATAGACTCCAAACACCATCTGAACTTCACAGTGCCCACTGGTTTCGTTAATGCATCTGCAACATTCTTCACAGTATCTACCTTCTCCAAATTTATCTTTCCATCTTCCACCATATCTCTCACAAAGTGAAACTGCACATCAATGTGCTTCGTTCTGGCATGGAAAGTTGGATTCTTCGCAAGGCAAATAGCACTCTGACTGTCACACCAAATAGTAATCTGTTCTGCATCAACACCAACATCAGAACACAATCTCCTAAGCCAAATGGCTTCCTTACAAGCATGAGTAGCAGCCATGTACTCAGCTTCTGTAGTGGACAAAGCAACCACAGGTTGTCGCTTACTCATCCAACTGATGGCACCACCAAACATAGTGAAAACATAAGCACTGGTGGATCTCCTGCTGTTAATATCACCTGCCCAATCTGAATCCACAAATCCACGAATACAAACTGAATGTGGAGATCCAGAAGAGTTACCATGGTAACATATGGAGTAATCTGATGTACCCCTCAAATATCTGAATACTCGCTTAACTGCATCCCAATGTACCCGTCCAGGGTTAGCCATAAACCGGCTTAGGACTCCCACTGCTTGGGCAATGTCTGGTCTAGTACAGACCATAGCATACATAAGACTGCCAACTGCACTAGCATAAGGTACTCTACTCATGTCCTCCACCTCACTAGGAGATTTTGGACAATCATCTACAGATAACTTTGTTCCCATTGAAACAGGAACACATAGTGGTCTACAATCTGCCATGCTGAACCTGTCCAACACAGACTTCACATACTTACTCTGACTCAACCAGAGTTTTCTGTTAGACCTGTCTCTACTGATTTCCATACCCAAGATGTACCTTGCTGCCCCAAGATCTTTCATCTCAAACTGTGCTGACAACTGAGATTTAAAATCAGAAATCATACCCTTACCCTTCCCAAACAGCAACATATCATCAACATATAATGCAACAATAAGAAGGCGATCATTTTCAACTCTGAAATAAACACAATGATCTGATTTCGATCTTACAAATCCAATTGACAACACAAAGGCATCAAACTTAAGGTACCACATCCTAGGAGATTGCTTCAAACCATATAGAGATTTCTTTAATCTGCAAACTAAGGATTCATTACCTTTAACAATGTAGTGCTCAGGCTGTGACATATAAATCTCTTCCTCCAAATCACCATGAAGGAAAGCTGTCTTCACATCCATCTGTTCTATCTCTAAATCATATGATGCAGCAAGAGATAACAGAAATCTAATGGATGTCAACTTTGCAACAGGAGAGAATATTTCACCATAATCTATTCCCTCTACCTGTGAATACCCCTTTGCAACCAATCTAGCTTTGTACCTTTCAACACTGCCATCTGCACAAATTTCTTCTTGAACACCCATTTACAGCCAACAGATTTTCTCCCTTTAGGCAAAGGTACAAGGTCCCAAGTTTTGTTTTTCTCCAATGAAGCCATCTCATCATCCATAGCCTCAATCCAGGAACCTGCATCTTCCATGCCCAAAGCCTCTTTCACAGATCTAGGCTCATCAGTGTTAGTAATCAAAGCAAAAGCACAACTGGAATCTAACATAGAATAACCAAACCTTTCTGGTTGCTTTCTTTCTCTCATGGATCTCCTCAAGGGCTGAGGTTGAGGTTGTTCTTCCTCTTCTTCCGAACTATCAGAGCTGCTAGAGCTCTCCTCATCATTAGACCCAACATGGTCTCTCTGTTCAGTCTTCTCAGGGGTAGGAGGAAACTGAACAACATCTTTTTCCTTTTCTTTTTCATCTGGTTGTAGCACAATAGGAGAAGATGTTAGCTCTCTGAAAATAACATTTCTACTATACAACACCTTACTAGTCATAGGATTCCAAAGCTTGTATCCTTTCACACCAACACTGTATCCGATGAAAATACATTTGACAGCTTTGTTTTCCAACTTAGATCTTTTCTCCTTTGGAACATGTGCATAAGCTTCACAACCAAAAACACGAAGATGTCTAATTGAAGGCTTCTTACCAGACCACACCTCCATGGGTGTCTTACCAACAAGAGCTGATGTAGGAGATCTGTTAACCAGATAGCAAGCAGTGGCAACAGCTTCGGCCCAAAATTTTTGTTCTAGGCCAGCTCCACTAAGCATACTCCTAGCCTTCTCCATCAGTGTCCTGTTCATTCTCTCTGCAACTCCATTTTGCTGCGGGGTGTAAGGAGTTGTCTTATGTCTCTCGATTCCTCGTTCTTTACAGAACTGTTCAAACTCTGTGGAACAAAACTCACCACCATTATCAGTTCTCACACACTTGATTCTTTTACCAGTCTGATTCTCCACGAGAGCCTTAAATTCCTTGAACCGACTGAAAACCTGTGTCTTACTTTTTAGGAAATATATCCAAGTCCTTCTACTGTAATCATCTATAAAAGATACAAAATATACAGAACTGGAGATAGAAGGAACTTTTACAGGACCAAAAACATCAGAATGAATAAGATCCAAAAGTCCAGAAGACTTGTGAGAACTAGAGTAGAACTGAACACGATTTTGCTTACCATAAACACAGTGTTCACAGAAATCGAATTCGAGATTACAATCATTTAGCCCCTCAACGAGATTTTTAGTTTTCAAGGTCCTAAGACCCTTCTCACCAATGTGGCCAAATCTCATATGCCACAACATTGTCTTTTCTGCAGGAAGCTTGCCTTCCAAAGTGTTTACACCCTTAGGCACACTTACTGCACTGCCATCGGAACCCATTGCCACAATCTTCTTTACTGCTCGTTCAGATGGTGGGGATGAAGTGATAGCCGCTCTCTTCTTTGAAACAGAAGAACTATTGCATTGAGCAATGCATGCATCAAGCTGAAACAAAGTACCTCTCCTAGTACCTTTAGCGAGCACCATAGATCCTCTTATCATCTTGCATCCATCTTTCGAAAAAACAACTTGCACACCTACATCATTCAGCATACTTACAGATAATAGGTTTCGTGCCAAACCCGGAATGTGCATAACTCCATTGATTCCCTTTACTCGTCCATCAGGAAATCTGATAGTGACCCTTCCGCGTCCAACTATCTTTAGGTGAGAATCATCACCCAAGTACACCTTTCCACCATCAAACTCTTCATATTTTGAGAACCAGTTTCGATGAGAGGTCATGTGAAAAGAAGCACCCGAGTCTACTAACCACACATCATCAGATGCATGGGCTGCCAAAGCTGCAATAAAAGCATCTCCATCTTCTTGAGATTTTTCAGAAGCTGAATCTGAGCCTTTCTTCTTCTTCTTCGGTTCTTTGCAGTCCCTCCGGAAGTGCCCAGATTTATCACAGTTCCAACATTTCGCCTTGGACTTTCCAGGAGTCTTAGAACTCCCACGGGATTTGGATCTGCCCTTCTTTGACTTATTGTCATTCTGCTTTCCTTTGTCGTTGGATCTCCCGCGAACAGCAAGGGCTTCCTTAGACGAATCCGAAGTCTTTCTTCGCATCTCCTCAGATAGCAGTGAAGACACCACATCATCCATACGGAATGTGACTATAGTACTTCCGAGAGCCATCACAAGATGGTCCCACGAATCCGGCAAGGAACAAAGCAGGGTCATACATCGATCCTCCTCCTCAATCTTGGCACCAGATGATGCCAACTGTGCAATCAATAAATTGAATGCATTGAGATGATCAGTTACGGATCCACCTTCCTCCATTCTTAAAGAATACAACTTCTTTCTCAGGAACAACTTATTCACCAGCGATTTGGCCTGATACACAGACCCAAGCCGTTTCCACAAAGAATTTGCAGTAGTCTCATCAAGAACATTCAGAAGAACGGCATCTGCTAGACAGAGTCTGATGAGACCCTTAGCCTTCCGATCCTTGATATCCCAATCCGCTTGAGGTATCGCTACAGGTTTCACATCAAGTGAAGTAGCCTCCCATAGATCACGGTCTTCAAGCATGTCTTCCATCTTGAGTTTCCACAACTCGAAATTAGTGCCATTAAATTTCTCCACCTCCATTCTACTGTATGAGGAACTTGCCATCTCAATCTGCAAATAAGATTCAGAATGCTCTGCACAAAAAACTCCCACTCAACTTGAGATTAGCTCAAAAAACCCTACCCAACAACTAGGATCAAAAGTTGATCAGGCTCTGATACCACTTGTAAGGAAACTCAGGTGCGGAAACAGCTTCCTACACTAATCTCTTAAGGAAAGTATGGTGCAAATTCGTTTTAAACCCTTACAATTTCAGATTCGTTAATCTACTTAACAAAGATATTGCAGCAATATACCATACATACAGAAAATGAAGAATGACACAATGATTTACCCTGGGGAAAACCTTTCGGTAAAAAACCCCAGCACTCCAAAACCTGCACAATGTATTATCTTCAACACAACGGTTACAACACACTTGCAATGCAAGTTCTTTCAGGAGATTTCCAACCCTTGAAGACAAAATGCGGCAGCATGAAAAAAACGTTCCAACAATACACTCACATCACAAATCTTCGCAACCCTAAAAAATGCTTATATCATGCGCTTCCCTTTTTAGGGCAACTTCCGAAGATAACTGTATTAGGGTTTTACCATTCTCCGAGAAAATAGGAACTCGAAAATTTTTTTCGGGGCGATGCCCCGAACCCCACTATCGTGGAAGAGTGTACAGTACTCAACTTTATCAATTTCCACATGTCTTCACCTGTCATTGAATCTTCCAGACATAGCTCTTACGTGTCATAGGAATCCGTCATAACCGTTTCAGCCATGATCTCCTTACACACAATTCAAGATGCCGACACATTAAGTGGAGTGACACATCAACATGCCAACTAGACATGTACACTCACACTTAATTACATTATTTGCAAGAAATACATTTTACAAAACAAATAATAAGAATAGAATTATCAAGGTTGAGACACCTTATTCTAACATTCTGAAGGATCCCATTTCCCCTTACCTATTTATTATTTTGGCTGAGGTTTTGGGCCGTTTTCTAAAGTTTTGAGCTTCTTAGGGCTTTATTCATGGGTGGCAATGGGGCAATGGTTCTCCATAGCTCTCACATATCCAATTTGTGGATGACACTACTCTTATGGGATTCACTCATCTTTGGGAAGCTAAATATTTTCGGTAAGCCTTGGATATTTACCTTGTTGCTTCAGGTCAGAAAGTAAATGAACATAAATCCTCCATTTTCTTCTTTAATACCCCTTAGGCTATTCAAAGGCATATTGCTGATATTCTACGGTTTCATATTGGGTCTCTACCCTTTGTTTATTTTGGAATTCCTCTTACTATTGGTAGACATCTCAGATCCTCTTGGCATATTTTGCTTGACAAGTTGCATCAGAAGGTTAATCATCAGACTCACCATTGGTTATCTACTACTGCCTGATTAACTCTTTTAAAGTTTGTTATTCAAGCTCTTCCTATCTATAGGTGTTTTGTTCAAGCTACTCCCATGTATTTTCTTCGGGAATTTGACGCCCTCTCCTAAAAATTTCTTTAGAGTGGTAATTTGTCGATTTGCTAAATGGAGCCTTGTGAAGTGGGAAACTATGTGCAAACCTAAAAATGAGGGCGGCCTTGGCTTACGATCTGCTATTTTGAATGGGTAAGTTCTTGCTGCTAAGTTATATTGGCGTTGATGTACTAGCTAGAATCAGCTATGAGCTCGTATTCTCAACCATAAGTATCTTAAAGATGTTAATGTGTTTGATGTTCCTCGCTTTCCTTTGGTGGGACAAGGTTCTATGATCTGGAATACTTTGAGACTGGGAGCTCAATTAGTAAAGAATAGTCTCTTTTGGATCTGTCGTACATGTTCACAGGATCTTTTTTGGCTAGATTCTTGGGATGTCCATCCTTTTATCCTTTCTACTCATCCTCAGCTTTAGCCCCTTTGTGATACTTTTATTGCTGTTGGCTAGGACACTGTTGACCATTATAAGATTGCTCATAATTGTGGGTTGGTGGCTCATTTTCATTGGAAACATCCTTCTGAATGACCTCCAAGAGGATCTAAGGAAGATAGAAAAGAGCCAGCATAAATTTTGGAGTCTCGTGAGTGCACCACCTTGGCTAGGACTGATGTTTTGGCTTGGGCAAGTAGTGATCTATCTAGAAAGTTTAATGTTTTTGCAGGTTATGTTGAGCTAGTGTGGTAGAATTTTGGGGACATTCAGGTTCCTTGGTGGAAGCAGGTTTGGTACAAGTTCTCATGGCCTAAGTGCAATTTTTTCATGTGGTTGGTGGTCAACAACTCATGTCTTACTTGGGATAATTTATGCAAGTGTGGTTTTCAGGGCCCTTCGATCTATGTGTTGTGTCGTAATAGTGAAGAGATTGTCTCTCATCTCTTTTTCCAATGCTCCTTCACTAGACATATTTGGCACTTTTGGTGGGATGTGTGGAACCAAGCTTGTTGGCATATCTCTTCTTTGGCTGAGTTTTCTGTTCAATGGGGCAAGGCCCCTATCAAAACATCTTTTCTTCAAGTTGCTTGGACTCTTGGCCCTTCTTTTATTATTTGGCATATCTGGTTGAAGAGGAATCATCAGATATTTCAATATGTGTTGTTGGGGGCCCACCACTTGTGGTGGAAAATTATCCACTCTTTGGGAGAAACTGTTTCAGAAAAATGTGACTTGATGGAGGTTGTGGATCCTTGCGATGTTATTTTCTACAACCATCTCCATCTTCATCCTCCACAAGGCCAGCTCACGAGAAATAGATGTAGACACCCTCTTCAAAATATTAATAGGGTGGGGAGGTGGAGCCCTCCTCCACAAGGCATTCTCAAAATCAACATGCATGGGTCTTCTTGGGGAAATCCTTGTCCTCCTGGAATTGGTGGAGTTGGTAGAGATAGATTGGGGACTATTCAATTTATTTTTTATGTTTATAAAGGTCATCATACTAATAGTTTGATGGAGGCTCTTGCTATTTTATATGTTGTGGAGCATGCGTGTGCTCTTGGATGGAGCAGGCTCATTTGTGAATCAAATTCACAGTTGGTGGTGCATTTGTTGACTCAGAAGCATTCTGCAGATGTTAGTTGGTAGTTAATTTTGGTTGTTAACCAAATTCTTAATTTTTGTGTGTCTTTGGATTCTGTTACTTTCACACATATCCCTTGGGAGTGGAACGGTGTAGCGGATTGTCTAGCCAAATGGGCTTTTGATCAATTGCTAAACTGGAATATTGTGGACAAGGGTCAATTATCCTTGGGTTTGTGGCAATAGTTAGATCACTTTGTGGAACTTGATAGGGCTGTTTGATGCCCCTTCTTTGTATTTCTTGTTGTTTGAATAAATTTTAACCCCTCTTTTATTTAAACATCAATATATGTTAGATGCTTCTTTTACAATAGTTCATGTTCATGCTTTCATTGTAATCTCCATGTATCCTACTCCCAGATAGTGAATCTTCTCAATAGGTCTTTGTATCTTTCCCTAAGGTTGTGCACCTTATCTTGCAAGTCCATTAGGGAGTAGTGAGCCTAAAAAAATTTTTATAATTTTGTAAGAAGTGAGCTTCATATAATGTGAGTTAACTCTCACAATGGTTTTTCCCTCTTTGGGTTTTCCACATAAAAATATTGGTGTTCTTGTGGTGATTAATATGGTGCATGCTTCATTTTCTATTCTTCCTTTAAGAAAATATGACTTAATTTTCAAATGGAATAGTTTAAGTTTTAGTATATATTGATTCACCTCCCCCCTCTCAGCATTCTAGTGTGTGAAAAACTTGCTAAGTTTGTTAATGCAATAGATATACAACCTCATAAGGGTAAAACCACTTTGTTACTAGACATTACTTTCACACATATATACATCTATACATGCACCAGATGGTCCTCTCTATATTGTCGAATTCATTAATTACAAACCTACACCAGGGATATTCATTGATCCCATATGTCTAGAGAATGTGATCACTGAAGATTTTTTTTGTGTATAAAATTTATCAATATTATTGTGAATAATTAAAAGTATAGTTTAAAAATCGTGATGATTTCTCTTGCTCTATGGTAGGTTCAATAATAGTCCCACTCAAATTTGGACCAAAACAACTAGATGTATCATTCACCATCATCCCAACATCGGACCAATTTTGTGTGAAGCTAGCATATCCATCACTATGCTCCATGAAAGCCATTCCATTGGTAATTCACTAGTGCATAAAGTTCTTATTTGAGAATCAAATATATACTATTCATCACAGTGGGTTTAAACCTTTGGCTTCCTGTGGAAACTTTTCATTGAACTATTTTTGCATCAACCTATTGAAGTTGTGAAGCCTTGTGAGGATTTATTTTTAGGTCATATCAAAAATTAAAGGAAAAGCACAAAACATAATTATCCATAAGAAATATCCCACTTGAGAATGATCGGTCTATGTTTGTTCCTCCCACCCCACAAGTTGTGAATGAACCCATGACTGAAGAAAATATCCTTCCAAGTACACAAGGCATGAATGTTGTGGTTCCTCCACCAATATCATATAAAATACCAAGAGACAATCACATGATTACCTTTGTCCCTCAAAAAGAGAAACACAATTATAGACCTAAAGATATAGTGGTGTCCCAACCCCTATTGGTCCCTTTCAATTCCTCCCCTAAGTGAAGAAAATAGACTAATGGTAGAGAAACCCACTCTTACCCATTCACAAATTCAAAATATTACAAGAAGAAATATAAATGCTAAGGAGCATAGGCATAAACATCATCCTATTTTTTATCAATTAGCTAAAAAGGATAATAAATTATTTGATGATCAAACACCTATCCAAACAATTCATGATGAATCACCACTTTCACCAAAACATGAAAATAAACCTTACATGTCTCAACCAAAACAAAGAATTAAAGAAGAACATATAACTAAAATTTTCATTAAACCACCCATGGTGATAAATTTAGATGATGATGATGGAGATTCTAAAATTAATGAACAAGTGCATAATAAATTATCTTTGTTATTTTCAAAGTCTATGGATTTATATGTAGGAAAATGTGATGATCCTTGTGATGAGAGTGACTCAAAACATGTTGAACCTAATGATGCTCCTTTTATTGAACTTGGTGTAGTCCCTTTGGCTAGTTGTTTTCCTTCCATATATGATGAGCAATATTGTGATACAAATGATTTTCATTATATCGACTCACATGTGTAAAACCCTTTGTGTTGTATTTATGTATTATTTTTAATTTTTCTTGCACATGATGTGATCTACCATGTTGTATTGCCCGATGTGTATTTGTGTTTATGTATTTTATTTGGATGACCCTTGTTGCTTCGTTGGCACAAGGATACAAAGAGAACAAATTTGTTGTGACATTCATCTATTTGTATCTCCATTCTTCTTTATGTCGTGAACATTTTTTATTGTATTGTATTTTCCCTTTAGGGACAATGCAAGGCATTGAGACATTTAGGTTTCTTCTATGTTGACCCAAAAGTTTTTTTGTTGTCTTTATTTGTCATTCTTCCTTTGTGTTCATAGCTCTAAAAGTATCTAGGGGAATTATGCCAATTCTAAGATCATTTATATTATTGTAGCATATATATACCAGCCTTGGATTTGTGGATCACTTATGTGCTCATCTTTGTGTTGTTTGTTATATTGCATTGGAGAAAACCCTTACCATGATCCAAATTTATTTGGAAACATATCATTGGCATAGGTCTCTCCAAATAAGCTCTCACGACCTTCTCACATTGCATTTATCATTTTATTGTACCTTCAAGAAATTTCTCACAACATGGTTTTTAGAAATTACTTTACGGTGGGGGCATACATTCCATTATGTGCTTCACTTTGTTCACACACGTTGGACTTGATGATGTATTGGCTTAGAATTTTGGTCATTTGTGTAGCACCTTATTAGAATTATCAGAGATTATAATTCTTGGTATGGTTGACATGGTAACACACCTAGTAAAAACTGGTCCTCACTAGTCCTTGTGTGTTTCTCATTTTGCTACTATTTTTCAAAGGCTCACCTAGCGAATATCGGACTACACTAGCCTATGATGCCTTTGGTTTATGATTTACCTAGTAAATATCAAACTTTTATAGCTCGTGAGTCATGAACACCTTGGGTATGGATCCTAATAAGATTTATGCAAAGCTTTCTAGTCTGTAATTTTCATACCCTCCCTTTTGCATTTACATTTACATTATGTTTGTATTTTGTGTCACATTGTGTTGTGCATTTGATTGCATTTTTATTATGTATGTTTTGTGTTCTCTTGTTGCATTTTATACATATGCGTTCCTTTTTCCCTTATGATTGTTTGCTATGGGATCTTGAATCTTCAGGTCTTGTACACTCCCCCTAGACTTGTTGACATCCTATATCTTCAACATTTGGGCAATCAAACCCCTCTTGACATATTTCTACTTTAGTGAGAGTTTGAGCATAAGTTCATACTCTCACTAAAGTGGGGGCTAAATGTAGTGTCATAAATTATCACCCTTGACAATTTCACACTATATTTTTCTCCCTCCTATGTTCTTGGACCTAATTGTGCACCTAATATCCTAAATTATGTATTTTATTGGCCATTTTAACATTTATCAAGAAATCACACAAGGAAATCAGATTTGAGTGGTGAGTTACAATCCATTGTTGACTCATTATTCATTTATCATTTAATCTCTCCCTCAAAATAATAAGCTCCCTATCATCAAATTTTCCATTGTGAAGGTGGAAACACCAACACGAGGTTTGACCAAGGCAATCCCCTATATGGTACAACCCTTCCTCTCTCTTTGAATGTGCAGGTTATAGATATGAAGAATATTGGAGGAAGATTAAAGACTATTTATTCATTGTTGTATTCAAACCCTACAACTTGACAAGATATGGAAGCTCAGTTATCTCAGTAGTCGATGAAGATCCGGCAATGAGATCTAGAAGGAATAAGTCTCTGATTAGACACTTGAGGACTATGAAGACATATTGAAAACTCATGTATTCAGACATAGGCACCCTAGTGACTTTTTCTAGTCAACTCAATCGAAAATTCAAATCACATGTGCACACAAGTCTTCTTAGTCTATTTTTGATAATTAAATTTATTTTTCATTTCCCAGATTTTTTTTACATCAAAATAGTGTATTCTCATTGTTAACTAGTCATATTATTGAATTTCATTTATAAATATATTCCAATTTAGAACAAGGGTTTATTGACTCACCTTTTATGTTGCAAGTTAGTCTTACATCCTTGTCCACCCTGAAACTCAAATAGCATAATTGTGCAAGATCCTTGAAATCCTAAGTTGATACCTACGGTTTCACTTTTCCAACTTATTAGTATGTATATTTCATAATATATTAAACTACATAAAATGACATGTGTCACCCTTGATAACATATATCTATCAAATATGTAATTTATAAATCCAAATTTTAGTAGCTAGCACATGATGAATTTTTTTGAACAATCCTACTATTTTTTATAATTTAATGCAAGTGGTGTGCTATGTGTCTTTGTACAAGGATATGAGATAAAAATGCACAATTATACCATAATTAGACAAGCTATCAAAAAAGAAGATATTACAAGGCAATATTTTGACAATTTTTTTTAATTTTGTAAGTACTAATTTAAAGAGTATTGTGACATCTCTTTCCTCAAATATTAGAGAATGATTCCCTCATGATGAACTACTTGAAGTCAATTCTATTGTGTATCCTTAATATTGGGTCAACTATCAATGAACTATTTTTCATGACAAGATAAAGACCTTGGTCAATAATTTTTCTAAAACTTCATAATTCAATAGACAACAAATAGAAGGAATTTTAAAAAATTAAAATTATAGAAAAATCAACCCTTTTTGCAACAATAATGATGAAATAATTTAAAATCATGGAGATTACCTTCCAAGATTTATAATTCATGTTAAACCATGATATTGGGGTTGGTGTATGATGAGAGAATTTTTAGTGCATTGGGGTTATTGAAATAAAAGATAAAAATAAAGTAGACAAGAATATGGAAAATTGCTTGAGGATGTATACTGTTGCAAGAATGAAGGTGTTGTCATTGATGTCAACTAGTCAATTGGTTATCAACTAGTTGTTGTTGTCATTGATTTCATTTATGTAGGTTATTGGCTGTATATATCAAGGATATTGAGAAAATTGTAATGAAGAAAGGTTGCGGGTGTTTAGTGGTTGCTTCAGGTTTTGCTCTGTGATTTTCTCCTATGTTTAGGTGGTTCAGATATGTTGATCATGATTGTTGGAAGCTGCTATATCCAAGTTTTTGGTTTTTGATTCATTGTACAATGCAAGTTATGTTCACCATTTGTGAATTGTGGTTTTTTGTGCATCTGGCTGAGGTCTGGGAGAAATGTTTTTGGTCTGGATTTCCGTTTGGCTAAGTATTATGACTTGCGGTTCTAGAGTTAAGTTTTTTATGATCATTTTGAAGATAATTTTGGTGTCTAGATGGATTTGATCATGCTAAGGGTTGTGTGTGCTTAATTGTTCTATGTGTTTTACACTGGTTTGGCCGACCTTGTTTTGAACACTACTTTCAAAGTTGATGAAGCATGTTGGGACCTATTTGGGTCACCCTCATTCTAATTCCACCCTATGATGTTTTGGCATTGACATAATTTGAATTTAATAATGGATGGTCGACTTTGCATATGTTTCAAAGTTGAAGATGGTATAAATATAGGATGGGTTATTGATGAAAGATGTACAAAGAGATAAGTGTAAATAAATAGAGAAAATAGATGTGAAATAGATGTGAATCAGTGGGTGTGTGTGATTCAAGTGTGGAAGATCAATGTGAAGTCTAAATGCTGAGTTTTCGGATGTAGTGAGTTGAAGGTGTACTCTATCTTTCATGCATGTCTATAAATGGTTGAGTAAATTGTTGTGGAAATCTCCGTTGCATTGAGATTGTCTTCAATCTGTAACATATCTCTTCTATCTTCTTTGTATCTATATGGTAGTGATCCCTCCCAGTGGTTAACCTTATTGGACAGTGAGTCCTGATCTAAATAGTGAGCCTTTGTAATCAGTTTTGATATTCTCTATAGTGTGAGTTAATCCTCACCATGGTTTTTCCCTGATTGGGTTTTCCACGTAAATTTGGTGTTATTGTGTTTGTGTGCTGATTTTCAGTTTCTATACTTGCACTTAATGTTTGATAATTTTAGTAGAGTTAAGGGTTTGTGATTGATCTAATTTCTAGTGAATGTTGTAAAAAGGTTTAAATTTGCTACAACTTTTTCACCCTCCCTCTCAGTTTTCTAGTTCAACAATTGGTATCAGAGCATGGTTCCTTCGAGAAGAGCTTAACAACTTAAGGAAGATCTAGGATGGTTGGAAAAGTTACTCATGATTATCCAAGGTTCGATGGAATTAATTATGGTATTTGGAAAATGTTGATGGAATAATATCTGGAGTATTATGGATATGATGTGGAGAAAGCTTACAAGAATTGTTGCACTCCTCTTGCTAATGCTCTGAATACAGTTGATGAGATCAAGGCACATCAAATGAACAATAAGGTGAAGTAAATTTTGAAGAATAGTCTTATTCATTCCAAGTTGATTAAAGTTCAAAATTTGAAGATTGCTAAGGAAGTTTGAGATGCTTTAGAAAAGGTGCATGAAGGTGATGAAAGGGTCAAAGAGGCAAAGTTGTAGAATTTGGAGACACAGGTTGAGCTCTTACATATGTATAAAGATGAGAATGTAAAAGCCTATGTATAGAGATTGGATGAGGTGTAGTTGGAATGCGAGGACTTCATGCTACAATAGATGAATGCAGGATTGTAAAGAAGATTCTTAGAACTCTCCCTGATGCTTACAGTGAAAAGGTATGTGCTAATGAAGAACATATAGATTAAAAGACTTACTCTAAAGATCAGTTGTGGGAACACTAACATCTTTTGAGATGAGAAAGCCAAATTTGAGAAATGGATCCAAATCAGAGATTACTTTTAAGGATACAAAAGTTGAAGATCAAAAAGAAGAAAATCTTTGTGAAGTAGAAGCTAACCTTTTTAGAAGGATGAAGAAAGGCTCTCACAAGTATGAAGGTAAGTTACCCTTTAAATGCTTTAGTTGTGGAGGAATAGGTCATTATGCTTCGAGGTGTACAGAAAGAGCTAAGAGGAATAAACAAATATATGAGAAAGAAAAGAAAGGAAAGAAGATTAACAAAGCATATTATGTGAATGAGGATTCTAGTATATCTGATGTGGAATCTGATTATGGAGATCTTATTGACAATGAATGCTTGTTCTTGGCTATAAAAGATGAACCTACTTTTGCTAATTCTGAAAAATAGGTGAAGGAATGCCCTCTAGAAAAGGAGAAAAATGAAGGTACTATAATTTTTTCCCTACATGCTAAATAGGAAAAGAACTATTGGGTTGTTGATAGTGATTGTTCACATCACATGACTGGTGATAAGAGTAAGCTTGTTAAACTTGAAAAATATGATGGAGGCTTAGTTATGTTTGGAGATGATACTGGTGCTAAGATTTGTGGGATAGGTTCAGTAAGTTTTGATGGAAAGCATAATACAGATGATGTCTACTATGTTAAGGGTTTAAGGCATAATCTTTTGAGTGTTGGAAAGATGTGCAGTAAAGGATATAATATCGTATTTGAGGATGAGAGATGTGAAATCAAGAAAGGATTTGAAATGGTGATTGTTGTAGGAAAGAAATCTAAAGGAAATATCTATCAACTTAAGGGTGTTGATGAATAATACTTTATGACTTAGATTAATGATAGTTGGTTGTGGTATCAGAGAATGTGTCACATGAATTTTTATAACTTGGAAAGGAATAGTGCAGTTCAAGCCATGAGAGATTTACCAAGGATTGCAAAGCCTGTTAATGCTATTTAGAGGAATTGTTAGTTTGGAAAGCAAGTAAGAAGCCATTACAGATCAAAGGAACAATCTACTACTAGACTACTAGATTTAAATCATATGGATCTTTGTGGTCCTACAAGAGTGATAAGTCTACAAGGTGAAAGGTACTTTATGCTTTTGATTGATAATTATTCTAGATATATATGGGTTACATTTCTTAGAGAGAAGTCTAATGCATTAGATAGATTCAATACATTCAAAGCTATGGTTGAGAATGACATAAAATTGAGGATAAAATTCTTAAGTCTTGACAGAGGTGGTGAATTCACCTCCCATGAGTTTAATATGTTTTGTGAAGTGCATGGAATAAAAAGATAGTTATTTGCTCTGAGAACTCCTCTATAGAATGGAATTGTTGAAAGAAAGAATAGAACAGTTCAAGAAGCCGCTAGATAAATGATTACTGAGGTTGGTCTACCAGAAGTTTACTGGAGAGAATCTATTCACACTATTGTTTATGTATTCAATCAAGTTCAAGCAAGAAAAAATAGTACAAAGACCCCCTATGAGCTATGGTGTGGAAGAATTCCTACTGTTAAGTATTTCAAGGTATTTGGAAGAAAATATTATATCAGACGGGATAAAGAAACTTTATGAAAGTTTGATGCTATGATGCTAGAAGTGATGCAGGTATTTTTTTTGGATATTCTAATAAAAGCAAAGCTTACAGATGTTTCAATAAAAGACTAAGGAAGATTGTAGAAGGCACAAATGTCAAGGTTGATGAAGAAATGAAAAATTCAATTGATGTTGATGGATATGTATCTGATGAACCTAATTGCATAGGGATTTAAGAAATTATGGAAGAATAAGAAAAGGATGAGAAATGGAAGCAGAATGAAGAAAAAGAAGAAGCTTCAGTAGTGTCCCCTAAGACTCCTAGATATGTGCAGAAGAATCATTCAGAAAGTCAAATCATTGGAGACAAGACAAAAGGAGTATTGACAAGAAGCAGAGTTGTTGCTGGTGAGGTAAATATGTGTTTACTTTCTAAGATTGAATGAAAGAATATAAGTGAAACCTGTAAAGATGAGCATTGGATGGAAGCTATGAAAGAAGAACTTATGCAGATTAAGAAGAATCAAACTTAGGAATTGGTCCCAAGATCGGTAGAAAAAAAATTATTGGATCAAAGTGGGTATTCAAAAATAAGTTGAATAAGAATGAAGTAAAGCTTGAGTATGTCCCTACGAAGGGTCAGATTGCTGATATATTTACGAAGGCTCTTCCTAAATATACTTTTGAGTATCTTTGGGAGAAGTTAGGGGTTATTTCTCCTCCTTTATTGAACGAGATGCATATAGAAATGCATCAGTTTGGTGGGTCTATCACCAGTAGAATTTGGTAAATAAATGACTACATGACTAAAAATTTTAGTCACAACAACTAAAGATTACTAAAATTTACTCATTTTTTGTAGCACAACTATAAATGACTAAATAAATGACTAATTTGATCATCATAAGTGACTAATTTGATTGTCGGGTAAAAAACACAACTAAATAATTAGTCACACAAATAAAAAGTAGACAATATAATATTAAAGTGGATAATTAAAAAAATATTTTAAATTGAGAGAGTGAGTGGTATTATAATATAATATAATAATAATATATATTATATTATATATTATCTAATATTATATTATTATTATATATTATATAATACTATATAATAATATAATATAATATTTATATTATATATATTATATTATTATATAATATTACATTATTAATATTATAATATTATATTAAAGGTATTGAGACAACAAAGGAGGAGATGAAAGGAGCTTCGAGAAAAGGGCTGGTGCATGGTAAAGGGCATTTTTCAAATTTTGAAAATGATGGTTTCAGATTCTAAGGTTGTAATCAAGGTTTTTACTTAGATCCTCATTGGCATGGCCATATTGATACAAGATTTGTTGTTTCTTGCCCCATTCATTTTCTCAAGAAAAAATTATCTTCGAAACTGCAAGATGTTTTTGATATTTGTGGATTTGAAGGAGTGGATCAAGATCCATTAACATTTTCGAATAATCTTCTATTAAGTGTTTCTTTCTTGAATAATATTGTATTGGATAAGGATTTGTATTATTCTCATCTCCAGAAGTAGTGGTCTATGAAAATAACAAGGCAGGGGACTAACTTTAAAGAATCTATTCTTGTTACTTTCCCCAGTACAATTTCTCTAGGGAAGATAGTTCCATATGTGCAGCAATGGAAAGTGTAGAAGCAAACTTGCAATCGTTCTTTTCACCAAGGTGCCTTTCAGAATCAAAGTTAGTTTGGTCAGTGATGTTCTATTAGTGTGCCAATTGTAGATATTCTAGAAGATATTCTCAGCATTCAATCGTAAAATATCTAAGAGACTGCATTAGTTTGTAAGTTTTGGAAATTTTCTCCGTCCATTGTTAAGTTGAAAAACTTAATCTATCATGATTGGGATGGAGCTAATTAGGTTTTCTATATAGATAGGGGAAATGAGTTTTTTATTATCTTCTTTTCTTCCAAGTAAGCTAGAGATGTGGTCTATAGGGTTAAGTCATGGGTGTATGGGGATTATGGGTTATCAATACAACCCTAGGAACCTAATTTTAACCCTAAAATGACAAGAATTAGGTTTATTCCTTTTTGGTTACAATTGCATTCTCTACCGTCGGAATATAGGGAGCCATGAATTGTGGAAATTTTAGCCAATCAAATTGGTATTTTCTTGAAGTATGACTTTTCTTTTTTCAAAAATCCAGAGTTACCAGTTAGGGTTTGTGTTTTACCTGATATGTTGCAAGATTTTCTAAAAAAGATGAAAATTAATTCTAAGTCTGGAAGTTGGGTACAAGATATTTTATGTGAAAATAGATATAATGTGTGTAAAGAATGTCATATCTTGGGACATAAGACTTCTTCGTGTAAAGAAAAAGTGGTTCAGGATGACAAGGTTGAGATTGGTGATTCAAATCCTTGTTTTGAATCTCCCAATTCAGTGCAGGATGTACTGGTTATTATGAATTAGGGGACTCAAGAAGTTAGTTCTGACAATGCAGATTTATTGGGGATTGTCTCAAATGGGTTGCATAAGGGAAAGGGTAAATTGTTTGGTCCAAATCCTAGTTATGTTGTATCTGGGGATTTACCATCTAGTTCTAGGATACATAGTGAGCAGAGTTGTACAAGGGTGCAAAATACTTTGTTTTTGATAGGTGGAAAAGATCTCAACTCTAATTTTGGGTTTAGTTCTGGGGATCGACCAGATGTTGGTTTGATTTTGTCTACCCGTTCAATAGAAGGAGTTGATCATTATTAGTGTCATTCTTCTATTAGGCTTTCTAAACACATGAGAAATACAATGGACAAAAAAAAGTTACCTAAATACTGTCTTCAAGTAAATCCAGAAGGGTTTAATGCAGATCTCCTTCAATGGTTTTTAAATGCCAAGTCTCTACATTTGTACGTTCCCATGATTCTTTCTCTTTCAATTCAACAAGTGTAGGCCATTTCTTCTTCCTTAGTATGGGAAGGTTCTGATGTGAAGGTTAATTCAATATGTTCTTAAGGTAAATAGTTAGTAAAGGTAAATGCACAATCCATTAAGTTGCCTTGGGATATGATTAAGTATGATAGTCATGATTCTATGGATTTTTTAGTCTGTTTTAGACATGGGTAATTTGGAGGATCTAGTAGAGAGTATTTTAACTATGGTAGGTTCTACTATTGATGAAATAGTTGAGGCTACAAAAAACCAAAAGGTGGTATCAGAATCAGCAACTACAAAAGCTAAATACCTTTTTACAACCTCAAAAGTAGAGGAGGATGACATTTTGTTAATTATGGCTAAATCTCATCCTTTATTAGAAGAAGAGGAAAAAGTTGGTATGGAATTTGAAGAGGGGAGCAAGGATTTTGACTTCTCACATAATTTTTCAATTAAACAAACACCTTCTTTGATTCCATATGCTCAAAAGTCGCTTGGTAAGTGTGGTAGAAAGTCAAATGCAGTAAAGTTACAAGAGGAAATAGTAGTAAGAAGGCAATCAACTCTAGATGGAAGCATTAAAAAGTGGTTGAGGGGAGAAATTTTCTCTCCAAGTATGGAATGAAAATAATATCTTGGAATGATAGGGGCACTAATTCCCCTAGCAAATGATCCCACATTAAGCATCAAATAGATGCATTTGGGGTAGATATTATTCTTTTACAGGAAACAATGTTATCACAACAGAACTTTGAAGCAGTCATTAGTAAATGAGGTAGATGAAAATCAGTACAATTAGTTGCACAAGGGGCTTCTAGGGGTATAGTCACTTTGTAGAATTCTCAATCTGTTATAGTGGAAACTTTAACTAATGAACATCACTGGTAGTTAATGAAGGTCACATAGTTTGATTTGCAGTTTTACCTTTTAAATATTTATGCACCTAATGCCATAGGTGGTAAAAAGCAATTATGGGATGAATTATCTCAAGTTTTGGATCAAGTTGGTGCAAAGAAGGTGGTTTTAATGGGTGATTTTAATGTAATATTATCTTTGAAAGATAAGGAGGGATCAATCCTCCACACAAAATAGTTGAGGATTTTAATCCTTTTGTCCTTAATAATGCACTTGTAGATATACAACCAAGTAATAGGAATTATACTAGGACAAATAAGTGCAAAGACTTTTGTTAGATTGTTGTGCGGTTGGATAGGGTCTTGGTATCTTCAAACTAGATAACACAAAAATTTGATTTGTTGGTAGAAATTTTTCCTTGGATAAGTTCAGATCATTTTCCTTTATCTTCTTGTGTTAAAAAAAAAGTTGGTGTCAGTTGTGAAAGCATCTTTCAAATTTGAAAAGATGTGGTTTCATCACCCTAACTTTTTGGGTCTTTTAAGACAATGGTGGATTCAATCTCCGATTGTGGAAGGGACTCTTCTGTATAGATTTTGTTGTAAATTGATGCATGTGAAGGGAAGAATTAAGCATTGGAATATTTATGTTTTCAAGAATATTTTTCAATGAAAGGAAGATATTTTTAAGCAACTCTCTTTGGTAAATTTAGAAATTATAGTGAATGGTTTGACCCCTCATCTTTTGACCTGCAAAAAATTTTGCAAGAAGAATGGGAAGAATTGGCGGTTCATGAAGAAATATATTAGTGACAAAAATCAAGAGAGTTGTGGCTTAAAGAGGGTGATAAAAACACTAAGTTTTTTCATAGGTCTGCTCAGATAAAGAAGGTAAAGAATTTGGCCTTTTCAATTGAATACAGTGTTACGGGTGAAAGGTTATCAAAAGAGAAGGACATACAAAAAGAAGGTGTTAAGTTTTTTTCAAACTTTCTTTTTGCACCAGGAGGCATTTCAGATCAAAAAGCAAGCATAAGGGATGAATTGTTGCAAGGAATTCCATCTTTAGTTTTAGTAGAAGACTATGCACATTTGTTGAAACCTTTCTCTTTAGAAGAATTAAGCATAGTAGTGTTTTCAATGCCTGCTGATAAAGTTCCAAGACCTAATGGATTTACTGTCATCTTCTTTCAAAATTACTGGGAATTTATTGAGGCAGATTTGTTGAAAGCATTGGAGGAGACTAGAAGTTCAGGGACAATGCTAAAACAATTTAATGTAACACATATTGCTTTGATATCGAAGGTAAATAATCCTTCTTCATTCTTAGAGTTTAGACCCATATGACTTTGCAACACTATCTACAAAATTTTTACAAAAGTAATCTATTTGAGGTTGGTGAATATTATTCCACGTATAGTCTTGGAAGACCAAGGGGGTTTTGTTCCAGGAAGAGAAACAATAGAGGGATCTTTGGTAGCTCATGAAGTTTTTCATACTATATCCACACATTCTATGTCGGTATTTATCATCAAATTGGATATGATGAAAGCAATGACAGAGTGGATTGGTTTTTTTGATGTAGATACTAAAAAAATTTGGATTCCATGCTAAGTGGTGTAAGTGGATTTATTCATGTTTGACTGGTGCAATGTTTTCAGTGTTAATAAATGGAACCCCATCTAGCTTTTTTAAGTCTTCTCAAGGGGTAAGACAAGGAGATCCTTTATCTACTTTCCTCTTTATCATATTAGCAGAGGCTTTAAGTAGATCGATGAAGAAGGCACATATTGGAGGACTCTGGAAAGGCATCAATTTGCCTACCACCAATCTAAAAATAACTTATTCCTTATTTGTGGATGATACCATTTTGTTTGGTATGTTATCTATTGCTGAAGCAAGACATATTAAGCAAGCTTTGCAAAAGTATTCTTCAGCTTCAAGACAAATGGTGAATGCAAGCAAGTCAAAGACTGTGGGGTTTCAAATTGCAGAATTACCTTGTAAATACTTAGGAATTCCATTTTTTGCTAGTCAAAATAGGGTATCATATTGGGACAAAGTCATTCAAAGTATTCAATCAAGAATAGTAGAATGGAAAGGGAGATGGTTGTCTATATCTAGCAGAATCTTATTGATAAAATTAGTTTTGTCCTCGATCCCAAATTATTACATGATAGTCTTAAAAGCACCAAGAACTATTATTTCTGAAATTAAAAATATGATCAGGTCATTTTTGTGGAAACAAAACATGGATTCTAAAAGAAAATACCTTTGGTCTCACTTCAAAATATTTTCAAGGAGAAATTAATAGGTGGGGCAGGGGTTCACAATATGTCTGCTAGGAATATTGCATTAGGTGCAAAGTTGGTATGGCATTTGTATACAAAACCTCAAGCCAAATGGTGCAAAGTTATGTAAGAAAAAATATTTGGATAGTGTCAATCCCAATTGTATTCTCACTAAATCTAACCCCCCTCAAGGCTCTGTAATGTGGAATTTCTTGTTAGGATGCATAAAGGTAATTGTCAAGCATCTAACTTGGGAGATAAATAATGGTGAAAGTGCAAATTTTTTGCAAGATTATTGGAATGGGTTTCCTACTTTAGAAACTTTATTTGATTTTTCAAGAATCAATTGTTCTCACTATTCAAAATTAGGAGGTAAAATTAAAATATTATATCCAAGATATAGATGAGCAAACGGGAAAATTAACTTGGAAACTATTGTTATTTTCAACTATACCATTGTCCCAACAAGAAGAGTTTAAAAATATTTTAAGTAATACAATGGTGTTCATAGGGGAAGGTGTAGGTAATATGATTTGGGATCCTTCAAATTTAGAAAATTACACTGTTAAAAAGGGTTACATGGCAGTAAAGAATGAACAAGCACAAGGAATTTAGCAAAGAGCATTGTCATTCTGTTGGAATCCAATGGTGCTACCAAAGGCAGGTTGTTTTTCATGGATGGCACTAAAGCATAAGATTTTAACAAGTGAAAGATTGAAAAAACTTGTAATAAATGCACATTTTAAATGTGTCCTTTGTGAATCAAAGGTAGAGGATGTGGATCATTTATTTCTGAGTTGCCCATTTGCAAGTTCATGTTGGTCTTGTGTACAATCTAAGTTATGTTGGACCTATCCTCTTCCACAAAAAATATGGGATTGGTTTTCAAGATGGCTTGTTTTATACAAGTCATGTCTCTTTGCAACAATATGGAAGATAGTACCTTCTTCTATTATTTGGTGTATTTGGTGGGAGAGAAACAAAAGGATATTTCAAAAAGAGAAAACCAGTTTGGAGTTAGTCTTGGAAAAGTTGGAAAATCTATATGCGAATCATAAATGCATATGTGCAAAATTCAAAGCATGTGGGTTCTATATTTTATGATTGGGATGCCAAATAATTTAAGGAGTGGTCATCATTGATCATCCCTTTCAAAGGTTGTCAAAAGACAAATGAAAAGGACGAAGTTGATAGGAATTTTTTTATATGGATGCCTCCTCCTAATAACTTTGTAAAGCTAAATTTTGATGGAGCGTCTAATGGATATCCTAGAGTGTTAGGAGTAGGAGTAGTATTAAGGAATCAAGAGGGCTTGGTAATATGTGCAAAGTCAATAAGTTTACCCAATGGAACAAATAATCAAGCCAAAGGTCTTTCTCTTCTTTATGGTCTACAATTGTCAATCCAATAGAAGGTTTCAAATCTAATTATTGAAGAGGATTCATTACTCATTGTTAATGCATGCAAGGTAGGAAGATCAACTAATTGGCATATAAATTATGTATTGTCACATATTTTGTATTTACTTGTTAAATTTGAATCTTACCAACTCAAACATGTTTATAGGGAAGGAAATGAAGTAACAGATGTATTAGCTAACATTGGGTGTGAGCAAGGTTAGCCTGAGAAGATGTATGGGATTCATTTCAATGATTATCTTGTATTGTTACATGATTTGATCACATTAGAAAAAAAAGAAGTTAGCATGCAGTAGGAGTTGTAACAAAGCTTGGTAAGTGGATACAAGGGTACACAGTAAGTTGGTTTATCATGGAAGTTTAAAATATTTGGGCAAAGGTAGTGTGGCTTCCAAGTTCAATAGCAATCTAAAAATAACAATCAAGTTAATGTTAACTTGCATGTGGAAGATGGGCATATTATTCAACACCTAGCATAATAAAAAGGGGTAGGCCGAATAATGTATATGAAATTGGAGGAGATGGAAGAAAGATTTAGCAGTGGCTCGAATATTGATGCTACTAATGGTTTGTGTTTTTGTAGGATATTTTTAAGAGAGATCAAGAAATGTTGCATAATGATGGGTGATTATATCGAAGGGCAATGCTTCATACAAGCTAACACAATGGAATAGATATTGGTAATCATAAGCATGGTTTCCATGGGATGAAAATCATTATTTATCATGCATTCCAAATGGAAACAAGGAAGAGTACATTGCTCATCAGAAATTATGCGAATTCACACATGGTGGAATAGAATTACAAACTATAGCACTGAGGAGAATTAATATCTACTTGTTGAGATTTATGAAATATTTCCTATAGATTTCAAGTGTGCAACATATCAATTTCTCATGTGCTCAGAGTACATGAAGTAAATGGCTTTGCAATGTAATGATGGAGCCTCACAAGCTAAGTACATTCATCGCTCTTTAAAAAGCCTCGGTTTGTCATTCATTTGACAATCATTGGGTAAATAGTTTTCTAGAAATCAAAGGGTGGTCTGTATAGCAAGGTATAATTTAGTTTATGTGCTTCCAGTCTTTGCAATCTTCTCAATTATCTTTTTTCTGGTACTTATTTGTTTTGGAACTCAAAGGGTGGTCGGTATTAAAGGGGTCAAAATAGTTTATGTGCTTCCATTCAATACTATCTTCGTAGTGGCCTTTGTTTTTTTCCTAGTGTGGTAAGATACAAGGGTTTTCTTTCTCTGCAATTTTTGTCATTATGTAATCTGGGTATAATTAAGCTCCTATATAGCATTAGTGGTGATGAGTGTTGCTAGAAGGCAGGAGTAAAACAGGTTGCACTAATTCTAGGATCAAGTTTTCTCAATCTTTGTTGGTGGGTACTAGTATGTAGAAGGGGAAAGTAAATAGTTGCTTGTTTTTTCAATTTCTCATGGAATACAACATAGAAAAATTTAGAATCCCTATGCAGATAAAAGTGAATGAGTTGCCATTCTTGGAGGAGGTCACAAGTGTTTTGCATGGTTTTCCCAAGCCTTGTGGATTGCATCAAGTTGGTAATTGGTGAAGAAATAATCCTCCCAGACTCACCCAAGTTATTGTTTCCATCAAATTTGATGTCAATTTTCTTATCAAATGCAATGGACTTTCTACAATCATATGATTCAATGAAAATAGTTTACAAAGAAGCTGTTTTACCAAGAGCTCTTGGAGAAAGGGAACTTTTCAATTTTGTACAATGCTATAATTTGGACAATGGAGAGGCTTATGTGGTAGTGTTATTTCCTAAATTCTTTCTCAAACGTAAGCGTGGGTTTGTTGTTGTGCATGGGGTAGTGAAGAAGGGCTTAGAGGATGATGACCTATGGGTCCTATATAGGGCATTTCCAATCATTCAATAGAGTTGGGTCAACAAATGGTTGATATGATAAAGGAGAAATATTTTTCTTTATCCTTCATCCTTGGTCACCGAGTATGACATGGTCATAGGGAAGTTGCAGTGGCTTGAATAGTTCCATGGATAAATGAGAATCAGATGTTTGAAGGTCAAGGTGATAATATGTTGGACTTAAATGTGTCTGATAAAAATATGAATAACCAAGAAAATGAGATGGAAGAATGAAATTATAAATTGGTTCCTGATAATATGATGCAAATTTTGTACTGTATATATGCATATATTGGACCCAAATAGGTTTATTCTAATGCTTACTATATTGTGTGCCATCAAAAATTTCATGCTTACCAGTACTATAATTCTAGTAATTTTGTAATTTTTCTTATATATATTAATATAAATACTTAGGCTCAAGCCTTTTATCGATAAAAAAAATATTATAATATTATATTTATATTATAATATATTTAATACTATGTAATAATATTATATTATTATATAATATATATTATATAATATTATATTATATTATAATATAATATATTATATTATATAATCTTATAATATATTTAATAATATTTATTGTGTAAAAGGAGGAGATTTATGAATTCTAGTTTATTTACTTTCAATTCCATTTTGAAATCTTTTTTACCGAGCAAATAAGGTTGGGTAAATCTTGGCCGTAATTTTCATTTTAATAAACAGACTTTAAAACCCTCATCGAAACCTTATTTTCAGGCTGCAACTCACCAAATTGGAGAAGTGAAAGGTCAATACCAGTGAGGAAGAGTTTGGAGGAGCCAAAACCAATAGCAACGGAGAAAGCATCGATGTTGTTGCACTGGGCTGGGTCTCATGTGAATCTAATCTAGTGCAAATTCAAATTTGGGGGGTGTTTTCTCTAGATCATTTGATCAGCTTGCCTCTTTCATGCTATTCTAGTAGAAAACAACTTCTTTTGTATTTAAGAAGATCCTAAAAGGATATGTTTGGTGGGCTTTTGGAAATCTTGGCTCTTTTTCCTTTTTTTTTGGATTTTCAGGGTCTAAGGTTGTGTGATTTCATTAAGAGTTTTTGTGTGGGATTACACTGTGTGATCTTGGCTGTATTTTCATTTTAATAAACATAATCTAAAACCATCATCAAAACCTTATTTTCATGTTGCAGCTTGCCAAATTAGAGAGGTGAAAGGTGAATACCAGCGACAAAGAGTTTAGAGGAGCCGAAACCAATAGCAACGGGGAAAGCAACAAAAAATGGTGGAAAGCAAATAGGTAAAAGGATGCTATAAAGTAAAAACCTAAATGTGCTCATTATCAGACCTTGGCTGTGTTTTCATTTTAATAAACATACTCTAAAACCCTTGTCTATGGTTTAGTTATATTGTGGGCACATTTAGGTTCTTACCCCATTCTATCTCTATAAATCTTTTGCAGAATCATTGATTCCGTCATTGAGAGGAGTGGAGGTTTAGCACTATAGGCCTGTGATGACATAGATACAATCATATGTCGTGTGATTGATCTACAAACAGAATGCTACCCATAATATTTGGTTGGCATCTAGGAGAGATTTCCAAGATTTAATGGATAGGAAAAAAGATGAATGTGTTCTCTATGTGGAGGATATCATGGAGATGCAGTTTATGGTTTTCACCTAAATGTGCTCATTATCAGAGGTTGAGTTCTATTATGGGCAGTTTATGGTTTTCGGTTGTTTCCTTGTTTTCTAGTCTTGTTCTCTATGCTCTATTATGCTCTGTACAACAGAGTATAGGTGGATTTCTTGGATCTTTGTTTATATAGTTATATGTTGTTTGTAATTCCTTTAGTTATGCAGATCTTTTCTAATTGTATATTCTTTTTTTTCATGTTAATCCAATACAAAAGAAACATTTGTATCTATGATACTTGAAGTTTATATGCATAAATTTGTGAGGATTAGTTAAGTTAGATTTGATTTGTACCTTGAATCACTAATTCACCCAAATAAATGACTAAACCATGACTAAATAAATGACTACCACTAAAATAAATGACTATCATGACCAAATAAATGACTACAATGACTAAATATATGACTATCGTGACTAAAATAAATGACTACAATGACCAAATAAATGATTACAATGATTAAATATATGACTACCATGACTAAAATAAATGACTACAATGACTAAATAAATGACTACCATGACCAAATAAATGACTACAATGACTAAATATATGACTACCATGACTAAAATAAATGACTTCAATGACCAAATAAATGACTACAATGATTAAATCTATGACTACCATGACTAAAATAAATGACTACAATGACTAAATAAATGACTACCGTGACTAAATAAACGACTACTAAGAATAAATAAATGATTACCATGACTAAATAAATGACTACCATGACTAAATAAATGACCAGTTAATAACAATAAATGAATAAATTGATGACTAAATATACTACCAAATTGATCAATCAAAACAACCAATAAATGACTAAAAATGGTTGTCATGAATTTGGTCGCATTATAAATTACTGGAAATAAACTTTTAATGGTCGCGTGACCAAGCTAATGGTCATGTGACCAGATTTTAGTAGTTTTTTAGTCATTTATTATTGTTTTTATACTATTGTATGAATCTATCTTTCTTATGGACTGATGTTTTGGTGTCTACCTCTCAAGGGGAGCAGGTAGTGTCATGTGTTATCATTGTATGAGTATTTTGTTGTTAATGTCGAAGGGGAAATAAATGTAAAATATCTTTTTCCATTTTTATTGATGTCACAGGGGGAGAGGAAGAATGTGAAAAAGATTATCTACTAAGCAGGAGAAACAAAAAGAAAAATCATGTGATGTGTGTTCAAAGCTAGTATGTTGTATTTGATGGTTTTTTGCATCATGTGTTGACATCAATGACAAAGGGGGAGATTTTTGTAAGAATGAAGGTGTTGTCATTGATGTCAACTATTCAATTGGTTATCAAATGGTTGTTGTTATCATTGATGTCATTGATGTAGGTGATTGGTTGTATATGTCGAGGATATTGAGAATATTGTAATGAAGAAAGGTTGTGAGTGTCCAGTGATTGCTTTGGGTTTTTCTTTGGGATAATCTCCTATGTTTGTGTGGTTTAGATATGTTGATCATGGTTGTTGGAAGCTACTATATCCAAATTTTTGGCTTATGATTCATTGTACAGTGCAAGTTATGTTCACCAGTTATGAACTGTGGTTTTATGTGTATCTAGTTGAGGTTCAAGAGAAATGTTGTTGGTCTAGATTTCCTTTTGGCTAAGTCTTATGACTTGTGGTTCTAGAGTTAATTTATGATTATGTTGAAGATAATTTTGGTGTCTGGAAGGATTTGATCATGTTAAGGGTTGCATGTGCTTAATTTTTCTATGTGTTTTACACTGGTTTGGCTGAACTTGTGTCGAACACTACTTTCAAATTTGATGAAGTGTGTTGGGACCTATTTAGGTCCTCATCAAGCATGATTTTAGGTCTCCCGCATTCTAATTCCACCTTAGGATGTTTTTGCATTGACCTAAATTGAATTTAATAATGGATGACCAACTTTGGATATGTTTCAAAGTTGAAGATGGTATAAATATAGGATGTGTTATGGATGAAAGATGTACAAAGAGATAAGTGCAAAGAAATAGAGCAGATATATGTGAAATAGATGTGAGTTAGTGGGTGTGTGTGATGTGAGTGTGGTAGATTAGTGTGAAGTCTAAATGTTGAGTTTTCAGATGTAGTGAGTTGAAGGTCTACTCTATCTTTCATGCATATATGCAAGTGGTTGAGTAAATTGTGGTGGAAATATTTGTTACATTGAGATTGTCCTCTCTCTGTAACATATCTCTTCTATATTCTTTATATCTCTATGGCAGTGAGCCTTCTGAGTGGTTAACCCTATTGGATAGTGAATCCTGATCTGAATAGTGAGTCCTTGTTTTGGCAGTGAGCCTTTGTAATCAGTTTTGATATTCTCTATAGTGTGAGTTAATACTCACCGTGGTTTTTCCCTCATTGGGTTTTCCAAGTAAATATGGTTTTTTTTTAAAGCAAAGAGCATATAGCTCATATAATAATATTATATATAAAATGAGATTTATAAATTATAGTCTATCAACATCAGCATCGGAGGCTCTTCATAGCCAGATTATTACATTTTTTCTTACAATTCGAAAAAATGTCTAAAATTGTAAACCCATATGACAACTTTGAAGCACTAGATTCAAACATTACGGACTTCCCCTTCACTATCAGAATTTCCCTGAAATATAGTAGCTTGTTCATCTATGCACACATAAAACTTTATTCTTTGACTATCAATGTATAAAATATACTGATAAATAGCTCAAAAAGTGACTGCCCATTTGGTGATGGTGATATGAATGATGGTTGCCAACATGATTATGAAAGTTGTGTAAAATAATGCCTTCTATAAAGACCACTATCATTTCTATTGTTTCTTGTAGAACAAGACATCACACAACCAACAATTGTATCTAATGTTTCCCTGAAACATAGCATCTTCTTAAACTATGCACACATAAAAAATTATTCTTTGATTGTCAATACATAAAATATGCTGATATATAGCTCAAAAAGTGACTGTCCATTTGGTGATGGTGATACTAATGATGGTTGTCAGCATGATTATGAAAGCTATGTAAAATAGTTCCTTCTATGAAGAACACTATCATTTAAAATTGTTTCATTTAGAACAAGACATCACACCACCAACAATTATGTCTGATGCCTCAAAAGCCTAAAATGAGAGTTTGAGCAAGATATTTATGAAGTAATCCTCCTCACTCGTGCCTTGAAGACCAAATTATAATTAATTCTCAGATCCCACTCTTCTTATTGCTCCTAGATCATTTACTGTTTGTGCTTGCATGGCTTCCATAAACCATATTCAGTCTTCTTCATTGAACTTACATGGATTTTCATTTTAAATTATTCTATTTTTTGTACCTTATGCCATTGAATCTATGAACAAGACTATATTATTTTTTCTAGAGTGTAAAGATTCTACCCATGCTTACTGTTGTCTTTATGCAACTAAAAAATAATTCCTTCCAAATGTCATGCAAATGCAAGGGAATACTCTAAATAAGATAACTTTGCTCTCCCTTCCACTTAACGCCATCATGGTAACACCATCATTACCATGATGATGTCTTTTGATGAAGTCATGCTATGTAATCCAACAACTCAAACATATTATTTTGTAACTATGGTTGCTAAATTTGGGAATGAGAGAGCTTTATTAACATCCTTTAAAAATTCAATTTCCTGAGCCTCACAACCCATATTGGCTAAAATGTCTGCCAATTGATTTCCTTCATGGTAAGAATGAGAGAATATTATTGAATCAAACTTTGAAAATAACTTCCAAGGTTTTTGAAGAATGTAGTTGAGTTGCCAATTCAGAATATATTGTTGCTTACATGCATTTATTATCAAAAGAGAGTCACCCTCAACATGAATGTTCTTAACACAAATCTGGAGAGCCAACTTCAAACCATGTAATAAGGCCTACGCCTCTGCTAGATTATGTGTGCCCCAAGGTAGATGAACTGATTTAGTTGCTAATAATATCCCTTTAGAATCATGAATACACATACTTGCTCCTAAAACCCCTGGGTTGCCTCTTGAAGCACCATCAAAATTAAGCTTACTATAACCTGACTAAGGAGGTGACCATTTGATTTTATTTCTATCCACTTTCTACTTTATAGGCTACACTATACTTCCTTTAAAAGGAAACAAAATATATTTCCATTCCTTCAGAACCTCATTATCCCAACTTGTGAAGATAGATGAAAAAAATTTATGGTTTTGAACATAAGAATTTACTACTTTAGAAATTGCTTTCTCAATTGTACTTTGAATATGATCAGACGATGATTTTGAATCCCTAAATATGTGTCTATTATGTTCCCACCAAATGTTTCATATCATAACTACTGGAATTATCTTCCAAATACAAGAGAACAATGCTTCCTTAAATAAAATAGGCCAACTTGTAAACAATTCCCAAAGTGTATTTGGAAGAACGTGATAACAATTTAATTTATGCTTAATGAAGGTCCAACAGCCCTGAGAATATGAACATTGGACAAACAAGTGATCCACTATTTCGTGAGTTTCTCCACACAAAACACATTGAAATGAATCTGTAATTCCTAACTTACATAGTCTATCACTTGTAATTATTTTATTCCTTAAGGCTAACCATGCAAAACTGTCTTCTTTCAAAAGCACCATGGGATTCTAGCAAAAAGAATAAGCTCTCTGACTTTGAATTTTTTTCCCTTTACTAGTTAAAGCTATATAACCCTGCTTAACTGTATATTGCCCATGCCTTGATGGAGCACAAATAATTATATCCCTCTTATTTGAAATAAACACCAACACCACCCTACTCTTCATAATTTTTTGCAAAAATGCTTTCTCATCAGGTGGAATAGGCATACCTGATACATCCTTCCAAACAACAATACCAATAATTTCATCCACAGAATGGACATAATCTATCAATTTGGAACCCCAACTTACCAAGATAAACCCTTATGCTACTTGCAACTCCTGATATGAACTCAATGTAGGTTTCCCATTCCATGAATCTTTCCAAAAGAGGTCATCTTCCCCATTATTTACTTCCCATGAAATATAGGAAACAATAATATGTCTGCATGCTAGCATAAAATTCCAAATTGCTAAACCATTAGGAGGTTTTAAAATTGTTAGAATTCTTGAAGGGGAAGAGTTATCCAAATATTTTGCTTGTAGTATGTTACACCACTTCAAATTTGGCTTTAAATACATTTGCAAAATTAACTTCACACCAAATGCTAAATTCCTTGAAATTAGATCATGCAAACCAACACCACCTTTAAGCTTTTCTGAACACATTTTCTCGAGGGAGATTAGTGGCAATTTCCTATGGTCATCTATGTTTCCCCTCCATAAGAAACCTTTAATTATTTTTTTCAATTTTAGTAATGACCATTTTTGGGGCTTTTAAAACAATAAGGAAGTGATTAGGAATGGAAGAAAGAATAGATTTAATCAATTAGATTCTCCCTGACAACGAAATCCATCTATCTTTCCATGATAAAATTCTAGCTTTGATCCTTTCTATGATTTTTCCCCAATATACATCTTTATTTGCACCCATGAAAAAGGTATGCCTAAATAAGTGCAAGGAGTTTCTGCAATTTGGAAACCCAGAAGGTTTATAATTTTTCTTTTAAGAGGAGCACGTGTATTAAAAATATATAGTTTGGTCTTACTTTCATTTATCTTTTTCCCCGAAACAAAAGTGTATTTATCAAGAATATTTTTCACCTATGTGGCTTCCTGAATTGATGATCTCCTAAATAATATCGTATCGTCAGCAAAAAAAGTTAGGAGTAATTGATATACTTGTTTGGGGAATTGATATACCCTGCCAAAGCACCTAAGAGTGAACTTGATTTATAGATCTACTTAATGCTTCTACCATTATAATAAAAAGAAAAGGAGATAGGGGATCTCCTTACCTCACCCCTTGTGTTGAATTGAAGAATCCCACTGGAGACCCATTAATAATCACTAAGAACTTTTCTCCTAAAATACATGAATAGATCCACTTACACCAATTTTTACTGAATCCAAACTTCTACAAAACTTGCATCAAAAAAGTCCAATTCACTTTATTGTAAGCTTTCATCATGTCAAGCTTAATGATAAAAGAAGGAAAAAAATTTCTTTGATGGAATGTAAGACCTCATGTGTAATAATTTCTCCCTCAATTGTCTCTCTCCTTGGAATGAAGCCACCTTGTTCTGGAGATATAATCTTAGATATGAAAGGTTCAAATCTGAGGTAAATTGCCTTTGTAATAATTTTATTCACAAAATTACATAATGAAATGGGTCTAAAATCTGCAAACATTTTTGGATCCTTAACCTTTGGGATTACTGCAATATTTGTTGTATTAAATTGTTTGAGCATTGACCCTGTTCTTCTTGACTCCTCAATTTCCATTAACATGTCTACTCCAATAAAATCCCAACATTTCTGAAAAAATACTGCAATAAACCCATCTGGCCTTGGGGCTTTGTCTGGAGATAAAGAGAAAACCACCTACTTCAACTCTGAAAGGGTGAATGGCTTTAATAAGAAATCATTATCCTCCTTTGTAAGTTCTTCCCCTATAGAGCTATCTTTAATTGAGAATATGGAATTCATGGATTTTTTAATTTGGGTAGACATATTGAAAAACTTGGTGTTTCAGTCCCCATCCCTTAATCACAACTCTCAAGACTTTTTCCTCTAGTACACTTCTTCCCTCGCAAGCAACTCAGCCCATTCTGCTTGAAGTGATCTTTTTTGTTCAAAAGATGAAGTATCAAGACCATGCATAATAATATGATCATTTATATCTACAAGCTGCTTAGAAAATTTTTCTTTCTGATGAAAATTATTTTTGAAAACATGAATGTTCCAATGTTTAACTTGTTTCCTCACATACAAAATATTCTTACAAAATTGATACATCTTTGACCCCCTTATAAATGGAGCAGAAATCCACCATTGGTGCAATAAATGTAAAAAATCCGGATGTCTAAACCACATTTTTTCAAATTTAAAAGAAGATTTTCTATTTGAACATGAATTTCAAATTGATATGTCTAAAGATATTGCAAAGTGATCAGATCTAGATAAAGGAAGTATTTATGAAGACACTTTGTATCCTTCTATACACCAACTTGGGGAATAAAAAAATCTTTCCAACCTTTTTTCTATCTATAGAAAATCTCTTCTATGATTTGTCTAGGTAAATTTTCCTTTTTTAGGCTTTACATCTATTAAGGCATTGTCCTGAATGAATGAAACAAAGTATTCAATTATTTTCAGAGGTGGATAAATACGTCCATTCTTCTCTTGGAGGGAGGAAATGGCATTAAAATCTCCTGCTAATATTATCTTATCAGCAGCAATTTCATCCAGCACTTGAGTCAAGGTATCCCAAAGAGATTTTTTATCTGTCATTGTTGTGGGACCATAAACATTAAATAACCTAAATTTTAAATTAAAGCTTTGAACTAGCAGCAACTGCCAGTTCCTCTCATTCTTAATTAGCTCCACCAAAACTATTTTTGGATTTCATAGCGTTATAAGGCCTCTAGATGCTCCATTTGTAGGTGAAAAAAATGCTTTCCACTTATTCCACTTTTAAAATAGTACATTCAAACATTTCCTAGGCCATTTTAGATTCCTGAAGTACTACAATATCCACCCCACAAATGTCCAATTGATGCTTGATCTGATCTCTTTTGTCAGGGGCATTAATTCCCTTGAAATTCCATGAAATAGGCCTCATTGAATTTGAGGAGAGCAACATGTTCTCTTTGGACGTTTATTGGGTGAAGCACTAAATTTCCCATCTAGAGTAGCTTGCAATCCTACCTCAATTTCCTCCTTTGGTTTAGTAAGACGAGACTTCCTTCCCCTCTTACGAGGAAACTTATTTACCACAGGTTGACTTGATGGAGTTTGTGAGATGGAAAGAGGTTGAGAAAAATCAAATTCATTCACTCCCATATTAACTTCCCCTGTGTTGCTTACACTCTGTCACTATTTGGAAACAAATGAACCAGAAGGCATATCCAAACCTAGAGGCTGTAACTCCTCATTATCTAATTCTTTTGCAATTTCATCAATCATCTTAGCACCTTCTGAAGCATAAATAAAATCAACCAATTCTTCCAACTTACCTTGCTCCAACATATTTTCAAATGTGAAAAGATCTAAATCTTCCAATGGTTGTTCTTCCACCATACTATCTACATCCTCATTCATGGAAGAGTTTCTTCGAGATATTTTAGATATCTCTGTGTCAAACATCAAAGATTTGACAACATTTTCCAACTGATCTAGGATTAAATTTTGGGCATCATGGTTGCATGAACAAACCAAAAACCTTATAGATCTAGGATTTCACTTTATAAATTGTATCTTGATGATATGTTTCATCAAAAATAACTACAAAAATCCCCTTCTCCTCATCTAGGAAAAAAATTTCTTAGCCCCTTTCCATTCTTCAAAGAAAAAATCCTTTAATGAATTTATGTGAAGTGAAAGATTCGAAAATTTACAGATCAAAGTCTTCCAACGAAGATCTTGAACTTGAGGGTGAATAAATTCTTTTGAGAATGTGATCTTGAAAACACCTTATTGATCCTTTTTTTGGAACTTCTTTTCCCCATGTTGATAATTTCTAGGAGAAGGCTTTAGCTCTAGCTGCTTTGGTAGATCTAACTTTTGGCTCTCCTTACTCTTCCTCTGAAGATCCATTCTTTTCTTACATTGTGCATTTTTCCATTTCATTTTCTTCTCCGATCTTTTCTTAGTAGTGCCCTTGATTTTACTCTACACCTTCTTTCTTCTTTTGCATGTTCTTTTTCTGCTTTTGCATGTCGTCTTTTTGATTTTGCATGTCTTCTTTTTGCTTTTGCATGTCTTTTTTCTACTTTTGGATGACTTCTTTCTATGTTTGCATGTCATTTTTTGTCTTATGATTGCTTTGAATGACCTGTTTTTGCTTTTGCATGGCATTTTGCTCATGATTGACTTCTTTCCAAACCTTACTTCCGCCATGATGAAACTTGTTTTGAAGAACCCTCTTTTGAAAAACACCCTTTTGCTATACTTTATGTTGTTCCCATGTTGGATTGAAAGAAGCTCCTCTATAAAATAAACCCTTGACATCACACATTTGATTTGCATCCTTCTACCAATGCCCATCATGTAAATGTATTTCATTATGATATGAAACCCTAATAGGAGGTTTCTTCTACGAATTTTGATTCCCTCCAGATTGTGTATTTTCTATGTGAGGACTTGGCTTTTCAGAACGTAGAGTACCATCTTCCCAAATTTTGAACACCTTCTACTATTCTCGAACCAAGCATCGATTTAGATGAAAAGGCACCCAGTCTGGTTTAGCAAACCTATGCTTGCCATTCTGCTCATCATGACTAGTAGGATGCCAACTAGGATTTAGCTCTAACCTGTGATGTTGATAGACTTTTCATCCATAGCCATGAGGGCCCCGAGGTGCATGCCTATCATTTTTTGAAATATAGTTGCTAAACTGTCACTTCTTCTTAGACGTTGTGTGTTAGTTTTTCAGTTTCTGCACTTGCACTTAATGTTTGATCATTTTAGTAGAGTTAAGGATTTGTGATTGATCTAAGTTTTGGTGAACATTTTAAAAAGGTTTAAATTTTCTACAACTGATTCACCCCCCTATCTATTGTCTAGTTCAACAATATACAACTAGGTATGATAACCAAAATTTTCCTTTTGAAAGGGAACTCATAATCTTGAGGTCCATGTGTGAAAGAGGGGGATTATGTAACACTTCAAACCATAGTAACACAAATGATAGTGACTAAATTAATAATGCTTTTATTGTTAGTGATGAGATGTAATTGGACATTTGTAAAATTAGAGAAAGAAAAAAAATATGAAAAACATGATGGCTCTCAATCTCAAGGTAAAAGTGAGGTGACGATTTGGAAAATGAAAGAGATTTAGTTTTTTACTAGTTATTTATACTTTATTTCATGAGTCATATTCCAAAATATCATTGGTGATATTCTATATTTTTTATGAATTAGATTAAAAAAATTAATGTATTATTATTTTCTAATATTCCATTTTAGAATATAAATTTTAGAAATTGTTTTCAAATACAATAGTTAAACACATTTTTCAAGTTTCATTTATTTATTAAGATATTATTAATAATTTTATATTTTTATTGTGTGATATTAATAATTTTTAAATGCACTGAATGATTCAACTAAATTCTTAATAACAATAGTAGCATATACAAAATTATAAAATGTTTCATATTTAAATGTATCTAGAAACTAGATTTTTCATAAATTGAGAAATTAAATAATATAGATAATTTGAAAACATAAGTGGATTTGATTTCTATATTGATTTTGAAATGAATGAATACATAGAAGTATTAAAAAACCTTTCTCAAGAACATATTTTCACAAAGATGAGTTGGAAACTTACTATAAAACTAGTCTATCAGTGTTTGTAGCATGCTCCACTATCCATCTAATGAAAGCATATATTTTTTAACTTATAGTATCTAACTTTCAAATTTGTTAACAATTGATAATTGATGGTAGAACTTGACTTGAATGTTTCAATCAAATTTTTATTCAAGGTTATCAATGGCTTGATGGAATCCAAATAGTTCTCCTCACCGAGGTTCTAAGGAAATTAGTCCAAATCAAACTTTATTCTATCCTCCATCTTCTTTTTAAAAGAAGTATTTTCAATTTATCACTTTTTTGTGTCAAAATCTAATGGAAAATGAATATTTATTAAGTCCTCTACCTTTTTTATGTAGCTTCCACATATTTTTTTCTACCTGATCCAAACATTCCTCTCCTTCACATAGTTTCAAGTATTTCTAAATGTTAAATGATACCTTTAGTGAGGTGTTAATTTAGTCATGAATTCCTCTAGATTCCAACTCATTGTCACTAGCTTTATAGACTATTTATAAATTTTCATTTTTAATTTTCTCTCTTGAATTCATGTTTCTTTTTCCATCATTGTATTGTTTAAGATTCCTATTCTATATAATTATACAATCAATCAATTCAAAAAATTGACATAAATAATTAGTCCTCTACATTATTTCCTTGCAAATATTTTCTTTTATATGTCTTAGGGTAGTCATAGGGTATGTGCAGGATCACGATGAGCCAAAAAGTGGCGATATGTAAGTGATATGATGGCCCATGTGGCTGACGACTTTTTTTTTACCTAAAATTGAAGAAATGAAAAGGGTTTTTAAAGGAGATTCTCAAATTTCCACCAATATAAATTATTCTTTACTTTGAATCTAATAAATAATTTTTATTCATTTTCTATTTGAATTATGACTAAAGTCCTGATTGATAGGTTGATTGAAAAAAATCTATAGCTTTCAAACGATATCACATTTTTTGAATCTGAAACATGCATCAAATTATATGCTTCACATACTATAGGATTTTAAAAAAATATGAATTTCATGAAGTTTTGACCAAGTTAAGGTGGTTAGACATATGATTTTTTATATTTTTTAAAATTTGCAATAAAAAATTCATAATTAATTATTTACTTGGAAAAAAAATACAAAAAAATATGCATCACATCAGGACATGAGTCCTCTACTTATATATTAAATATTATAAAAAAATATTATCATTATATCATGGTAAGGGTGGTCAGGCAGACACCTACTTCTTATTTTTTCCTTGAAATTTAAGTACTACTGCATTGAAATTTTTAATTTTCACCAAATAGATTTAAAAAAAAAAAAAAAATACCTAGTAGTTTAGAAACTACATTCAATTTGCTACAAATTATATTTTTACATATTTTTGAAATAATATAGATAACTTATTCAAATTTTTACATCAAGTTGCCTAACTCTGATTTTTCTGAATTTTATCACCACTTAAGGGCCTATTTTTTCCATGATGATCCTGCACATACCCCATAGTGATTGTTGATGTAAAAGGATCAATCATAGGTAGAATGGTGAAAGTTGATGTGTTGAATGAATAAGAGAACTAAGAGGGGGGGTGAATCAGTTGTACATTAAAACATAAAGCCCTCATTAACATTTAGATCTTTATAAGCCCTTAATCTATTATATTGATTTAGCATGAAAGTAGATAACAAAAACAACAACACATTAACATTATACACATTAGAACTATTAACACAAGTTGACTGAAACTACACCAAAAGCCTAAGTTATTAGTGAATGCGATATCAAAGAGGTTAATGGGTGCTGACGAGGGTTGAGGGTCTTGTGTGACAAAAGTTTACCCCCTAGCCGAGAGGCCCGAATGGACACAATCGACCACGATGCTGAAACAGTGTTGAGAGTGAGAGTCGAACCTTGCCTAGTGGAGTTGCTAGTTTGTTAACAAAATTTGACTACCACTACACCAAAATCCTAAGCTATTAGTGAGGGTGACATTGAAGAGGTTAAGGGGTGTTGATGAGGGTTGAGGGTCTCGCATGAAAAAAAGAACGTCAAATTTACGTGGAAAACCAAATAAGGGAAAAAAGATAATGAGGATTAGCTCACAATATAAATTAATTACAACACCGAATACAAAGGGCTCATTGTCAGAGGGCTCACTTCCCAAAAGAAAAGAAGGGCTCACTACCAATGGCTCATTTGTAGATTATAATGAAGAAGATAAAAGATTGTTACATTGAGAAATCCATTTCAGAGCAATATAATATATCCACCACAATATAACCAGAACATTCACACTCTGTCTGAAAAATGTAGACACCTTCTACTCACTACTTCCAGTAGTCTTAGGCATTAACACTCATACTACATTTCACATATCAAAAATTTGCATCACACGCAACACACACATATCTTCCATCAATTCATCACTCATATACACCATCCTCAACATTGAAAACAATTCACAAGGTCATTTATGCACCTCAAATGTGCAAATTCAAATTAGGTCCACACCAAAACATTCTTGTGGTGGAGAGGAATGAATGCGTGCCATAACACACCTTAACTTGGACCCAAATCTATACATATATGCCACACCACACTTCCATAATCATCAAAGAAAATATAAAATTAGTGTAAACACCCAAGGTTGGATGTAACTTTGTTAACACCATTAAACATTTAACTACACACTTCATTTGATCCAAAGATGACTCACATATCACACACATCACTTTAACACAACTTGGAATATTCCATCAACACCTTGAAATTCAACAAATTCCTTCACAATAACTTTCACCTGAAGAATATACTCATCTTGTACACCCAGTTAATCTTCCACATACTATAACACATTAATCCAAACTTATAGAGAACCAAAACACAAAAAAATCAGACTCAAGATAGATATGAACACTATAAGTACACTCACAATTTGTAAGACCAAAAAACACACTATGGATAAATGCAAAGAAAAATCATTTCTCCCAGATAATACAACTTTCACAGTTCACACATGAGTGAACACAAATTTCTTTTCCCTACGATCCAAAACAAGAAAATTTGTATATCACACCTATGAACACCCCTTATCAACATATCCAAACCACATAAACAAATCTTCACCACAAAAAAATGTGAAGAAAAACCAAAACACCACACTACCACATTGAACACACTTTACCACACTATTTCCTCTTTTATTCAAATTCTCAAAAGAAATTGGAAACCAAGCATGAAAACAAAATCTCATCATTTACAACAATTTCTCACCACAACCAAAACAATTGTAATACAACAACTCAAATACACATTCTCATCAAGGAAACACTAGAGTTTGAAATCAGTGAGACTACTAATGACAACATAATGCAACCAATTAAAGCATCTCCATAGGTTGACATCAATGCAACAACATAGATATATTGGGACCAATGAAAAAAATCTTCCAAAAATATCCCCCTTTGTCTTTGATGGCAACACATTATGTTAAAAACCACCAACAACAAAAATAACAGATCCGATCATCAATACATACACTACACACTGCTCCACTTACACTCTGTCTTTCTTGCTCTTACTTCATTAGGATTTTAGTGAGATATCTCCCCTTTGATATCAATGGAAAAGGGAAACACATGCCTTATTTTATTTTATTTCCCTTTGACATCAATCTCACATACACTTGATTCTTCTGTTGTGCTCTCTTTTTTTAACACCTTCTCTACAAACCTACACAATCCACTTCTCTACACACTCCACCTTAGGAGTACACAACATGCCACACCAACCATCAACCACTTCACATATCCTTTGACACAAATGATAAAGGACAACACTTTTATGACACACAATGACACCACTTACTCCCCTTGAATACAACAACCAACAATGCCACTACCTACTCCCCTTGAGAGGTAGCCACTGACATTAGTCCAAAACAAGGAATGAATCTTGAGATCTACTGGATTGATTCATATCCTTATGAATCTAGTTGAAATAAGGAGGGGAAATAACCCCTAACTTCTCCTGAAGATACTAAAAAGTATCTTTAGGAAGAGCCTCAGTGAAGATATCCATAACTTGATTCTTTATAGGCACATACTCTAGATTTACCTCATTCTCAACAACCTTCTCTCTTATGAAGTGATACTATATTGAAATATTCTTTGTCCTTGAATACATTACCAAATTATTTTAAATGTTGATAGAACTCGTATTATCACAAAATATAAAATTGGTTCATCATATATTACTCTAATATCCTACAAAGTTTGTTTCATCCATAGAACTTGTGTACAATATGATGTTGTAGCAATGTATTCTACCTCTTTAGTAGATAGTGACACTAAATCCTATTTTTTTCTTAGCCACGACACTAATCTCCTTCCAAGAAAGAAAGAACTACCACTTGTACTCTTTATGTCATCCACACAAGCTACCTAATTTTCATATGTATAGGCACTTAGAGAGAAATCAATATCTTTTGGATACCATAAACTATGTTCCAAAGTGCCCTTCAAATAATTGAATATTCTCTTCACTTCCACCACATGAGATTCTCTAGGATCTTCTTGAAATCTAGCCACAAGACAAACAACATGCATGATATTCAATCTAGTAGTAGTTAAGTATAGTAGTCCTCTAATAATTGATCTATACTTGCTCTAATCAGCCTTAGGAGATCTAATCAACCTTAGGAGATTCATCATTCTTGCTCAACTTGTAACTAGTAACTATGGGAGTACATACCAGTTTAGAGTCTTCCATTCCAAACATCTTTAGCATTTCCTTGGCATATTTTGATTGTGAAATGAAGATACATTTGTCTTCTTGATTGATTTGTATTCGAAGGAAGAAATTCATCTCCCCAAACATTGACATTTCAAACTCATTCTACATCTATTCTGCATATCTCTTGCACATAGCTTCATTTCCTCCAAATATTATATCATCAACATACACAACCACAATCAAGATTTGATCTTTTTCCACTTTGAAATACAAATTACTATCCATGGTACCTTTATTGAATCCTTGTTGCAACAAGTACCTATCCAATCTTGCATACCAATCTCTAGGAGCTTGCTTGAGTCCATATAATGTCTTCTTCAATCTATAGACCATATTAGGTTTATCTGATAATTGAAAGCCTTCCAGTTGTTCAATATATACCCATTCTTCCAACTCACCATTCAAGAATACAAACTTCACATCTATCTAATAAACTTTGAAGTCTTTATATGCTGCAAAATCCAAAAACATATTAATAGCTTCCATCCTTTCCACTGGAGCAAATGTCTCCTCAAAGACTATTCCTTCCACTTGTGAGTAGCCCTTACACACAAGCCTTTCCTTGTTTATCACTACTTCCCCACTTTAATTTAGCTTGTTCTGAAATACCCACTTAGTTACAATCACATTCTTATTTTCTAGTCTTGGGATAAGTTCCCAAGTTTGATTCTTCTCTATATTCATCAGTTCTTCTTCCATAGCCTTGATCCAATATTCATCTTTGCATGCTTCAATCACTATTTTAGGTTCAACTTTGGAAAGTAAACATAATTTTAATTGATCTTCTATCATAGTAGCCTTTCTTGTTGTCAATGCACCTCTTCTTAAGTCACCATTGTTGTCCATTAGTAGATTTCTCTTTCAATTTAAAACACTTTCTAGCTTTCTTCCCAATCTAACATTCCTTGCAGACATCATTAATAGGCTTTATAATATTTGGAAGATCTCTCACAGCTTGAACTAAATTGATCCTCACTAGGGTGTCAAAATTTATGTGACACATTTTTCTATGCCATAGCAAACTTTCAATCGTTTGAGTCATGAAGCACTAACAATTAGCACCTTTAAGAAGATAAACATTTCCATCTATCCTTCTTCCATTTGTAACCAGAGTTCTAGAGCCTTTTCTGATCTCACAACCATTATCCTAAAACATGGGATTATAGCCTTTGCTACACATCTATCCTATAGTGAAACGGTTATGTGTAGACCCTTAACATAAAAAACATTATTTTTATTACACTTTCCATCAAAACTGATTGAACCTTTTCCACATATCTTAGCAGATTTAATACCTCCAAACATAATTAAGCCACCTTCAAACTTCTCAAGCTTAACATACTTAATCTTTTCACCTATCATGTGATTTGAGCATCCACTATCAATGATCTATTTGTTCTTCTCCTCTCTAGCATGAAATGTAGTCACCATTTCTCCTTCAATTTTATTACCTACTTCTAGAGCACTTTCCTTCATACATATCTTAGAGTTAGTAGAATTAGTTCCAACATTTAGATCCATGAACAAGCATTCATCATCTTCATCATCTAGATAATTAGATTCATCATAAGATATATTGACATCTTCTTTAACATAATAACTTCTCTTAATTGATTTACCTTTATTCTCCTTATGTCTATTATTTGAAGCTTTCACGAGATATCTTGATAATGACCAATTTTTCCACAGTTAAAAAATTTGAAAGATAACTTAAATTTGTATTTTCAAGTGCCCTTTTTCAATCTTCTCACAAAATTTGCTTCTACATCATCAATATCATCCTAATCCAATTCCTCAGACTTTTTTGCTATTCCAACTCTAAAAGTAGTCCCTTTTCTTGCATCACTTGGACCAAACTCTCTTAATTCAAAAGTAGTCAATGCACCAAACAACTGATCTCTAATAATTATTCAAATCATGAGCTTTCTCAATAGCAAAAAATTTATGGCTATACGATTTAGTAAGAGTTCTTAGTACCTTCTTTACCATCTCATCTTCTTCAAGTTTTCTACTAAGGCCTTTGATGGAACTGAAAAATGTGTTCACTCTATGCATTTACCTTGTAGTATCTTCATCCTCTAACATCCACAAGATTTCAAACTTGGTCTTCATATTCTGCATCTTTTCTTTCTTAACCTTATCATCTTCTTCATAGATACTTTCCATATTTTTCTAGATTTCACCAGTAGTTTTAAGAATCATAACTTTCACAAGTTCTAAATTAGAAGGACCACTCAAAAGAGCATACCTTGCTTTTCCATTTTTCTCAAATGCCTTGATCTCATCATGAGTACTCAGACCATTTGTAGGCATTGTATATCTAGTCTCAATATACTTCCAAATTCCAAACCCTAGAGAGACAAGGAAACCTTCCATCCCGGTCTTCCAAAATGCATAATATGATCCATTGAAAAAGGAGCCTCCTTGTACAACATCCCAAATCTACCTCAAGAAGTTAATCTTTCTTCTAAGGAACCTTTCTTTGATACAAATTTTTGAATGCACAAGACAACTAAGAGGGGGGTGAATCAGTTGTACGTTAAAACATAAAACCCTCATTAACATTTAGATCCTTATAAGCCCTTAATATGTTATACTAATTTAGCATGAAAGTAAATAACATAAACAACACATTAACACCATACACATTATAACACCATATTTATGTGGAAAACCCAATAAGGGAAAAACCATGCTCAGGATTAGCTCATAATATAAAGTAATTGCAACACTGAATATAAAGGGCTCACTGTCAAAAGTATTATTACCAATGGCTCACTACCAAGTTAGAAAGAAGAATATAAAATATTGTTACAATGAGAAAAACAAAAAAGATCCACCACATCACTATAACATTCACACACTCTCTGAATAATGTAGACATCTTCTACTCACTGCTTCCAATAGTCTTAAACATTAAATTTCATACTGCATTTCGCACTTTCATACTTCAAATCTCAACACTTTGCATCACACACAAGACATGCATATCCTCCATTAATTCATCACTCATATAGAACATCTTCAACATTGAAAACAATTGACAGGGTCAGCTATGCACCTAAAATGTACAAATTCAAATTAGGTTAGCACCAAAATATTACCATAGTGGAGAGGAATGAAGGTCGACCACAACACACCTTAACTTGGACCCAGATCCATACATACATGCCACACCACACTTCCACAATCATCGAAGAAATTCTACAATTAGTGTAAACACCTAAGGCCAACCAAACTTGTGTTAACACCATTAAACATTTAAGTACACACTTCCTTTGATCCAAAGATTACTTGTAGATCACACACATCACTTTAAAACAACTTGGAATATTCAATCAACACCCTAAAATCCAACAAATTCCTTCACAATAACTTTCCCTTGAAGAATATACTCATACTATACACCTTGTTAATCTTCTACACACTATAACACATGAATCCAAACTTGTGGAGCACCAAAACACAAAAAAAATAGATTGAAGATAGATATGAACACTATAAGCACACTCCTAGATCTACAAGACTAGAAACCACACTACAGAGAAATGTGGAGAAAAACCATTTCTCCTAGATAACATTTCTTTCATAGTTCACAGACTGGTGAACACAACTTTCTTTACACTATGATCCAAAAGAAGAAACTCTGGATATCACACTCTTAACACCTCTTATCATCATATCTGAACCACACAACTAGATCTTCACCTTAGAAGAAATGTAGAGCAAAAACCAGAACATCACACTCTTTCCTCTTTTATTCAAATTTTCTCAAAAGCACTTAGAAACCAAGCACCACAAACATCTCATCATCTACAACACTTTATCACCAAAACCAAACCAAAAAAAATACAAATCAACCACACACATGCTCATCAAGGCAACACTAGAGGTTGAAATCAATGAGACTACTAATGAAAAAATAATTCATCTAATCAAAACATCTCCATAGGTTGACATCAATGAAAACAAAAGCTTCAAAAATGATGGAGATAAAAGTGTGTTGTTAGCATGTTTTTCAAAGTTGAAATATTGAATTAAAATATACAATAGTGTCATGAAAAGTTGTCATTCATTTATAGAGACTGTTTCTGAATTTTTATGAGGAAAACAAATGACATATTTGATGTGGGATTTTTGAGTTCTTTTCAAAAGTATGATTTGCAATTTCAAATGATTAGTAGTGAGCTCATAAATGAATTATCTTTTCTCTCGACCATTACTATGGGTTTTTTGTAAAACCCTAAGGTTTTCAGTCATTGCATTCATAGGAATTACTATATTTGTGTTGACTAGAAAATCTTACTAGTCTCTTAAGTCCTAACTTAAGCCTTGAGGGCCATCGAGTAACCGGCCTCTTCATCGTAGTGCTTACTAGTTTGATAGATTGCTAAAGGACTTTAATATTTCCTAAGTCTGAGGCTAAAAAATTGTCTAATCTTGATCCTCAATGATAGGGATAAAATTTTGATGATGCAAAATGGTGACAAGTGTGAAAGGTGATTGCAACACAAAGTTCATATGTATCACATTCCCAAGTTTTCAAGCACAAAACTTAAATGTCCTAAGAAAAATAAATGTGATAAAGATCAACAGTTATCATTACATCGTACTTGATCTTCATGACACTTTTGTGATTCACTCTGACATGCTTAAAAGTGCGACAACACAAAATAGCTCCACGTACCACATGACATCTATGAGACAAATGGCTCATTTTCGTTATTTCATGGAAAGGATGGTGGGTACCTATTTTGGCTTTGTGAGAAATAAAAATATTGGTGTGTGTCCATGATGACAGGTGGAAATCAATTATTGCATTGGATACCTCCTATACATTGCATAAATAATTCTTCAAGAATGAATAAAAAATACACTTAGCATATGGAATGCAATATAGATCAACAACACTAATTCAAAGAAGATTTTATTGAATAGTCGCATTTTAAAGATGAAGTATATTGAATGAATACAATTAGATCATGTCGATAAAGGAAAGATCAATGTTCCATATTCAAAGTGAGAAAATAGATACTTCTTGAAGATCAATTTTGATGCGCAATTATAGAGTTGAATTTGATTTAAATGTATTTCTAAATAATCATAAAAACAACAAATTTTCAAGAGACTGTGAAGTAGTTAGGGTTTGCATAACTATGGAATAGTTACTATCGTGGTTAGAATGGTGGTGTGAGTGGTTTCTGAATATAGAATTTTTTCATATAATGTGTATAGTGGAGATATAAATGTAGATCATTTTAATTCACAAAGGTCATTGAATTGAATGTTTTTTGAGGTTAGTGGTAAAATATATAGTTAGGGTCAAAAATCTATCAATGTGATGATTTTGGTAATGGTGGGTTGAGAGAAGCATAGAGTAGAGGAAGAGAGTCTAGATTAATGAATTGAAAAGGTGTATTTCGGTGGTTGAAGAATAACTTGTATCACAATATATGAACTTGTAATGTTGTAGGGGTTGGTGCCTCAAAAAGATTGGGTTGGTGTACAATTGCCTGTTTAGTGTAGCTTTAGGTTGGGGCCTCAAAACATTATCTTATATGTGTATTGTACCTTGAGTTTTGTGCCTCAAAACATTGTCTTAGGTGTGCAATGTACCTAGAGGTTGGTGCCTCAAAATATTGTCCTGGGCATCAATGTACCTATAAGTTGGTGCTTACAAAACATATGTAATATCTTTTATTATGAGGTTGGATTAGGACAATAGATATTAGCAGATTTCCTCATCGTGGTTTTTCCCACATTGGGTTTTCCATGTATATTTATTGTCTTATTATGTGTGTGATCTTATTTCTTGTTTGTTGATTTAATTTGGTAAAAAATTGTATACACTAATTCAACCCCCTGTTAGTGTATTGGTGTTCTTTCAAAAATTGGTATCAAAGCACAACATTCCTTGAAGAAAGTTTAAAATCTTCAAGTTTATCTAGTTTTAAGAACACTGGCCAACAAGAAGGATCTTATTTAAATAAAGCACCATTGTTTGATGGAACAATTTATGCTTTCTAGGAAATCAGAATGGAGACTTACCTGACTTCCCTAGGATTTGATGTATGGTAGTCTATAGTAGATGGTTACACAACACTATAAACTCCTCCTACTTATTTCAACTAATAAGGAAGCTTTTGAATACAATGACAATGCTAAAAATGCTAGTCTATGTGGTCTAAATAATGTAGAATTAGTAAAAGTTGTGCATTATAAATCTACGAAAGATGTATGGGAGAAACTACACAAAATCTATGAGGGTGATGATAAAGTGAAACAAGAAAAATTACAAACTCATAGAGGAATGTTTGAGACTCTTAACATGAAATATGAAGAAAATATTGCATCATACTTTCTTAGGGTAGATGAGGTAGTGAATGCGATCAAAGGTCTTAGTGAGAATATTGAAGATAAGGTTGTTGTTAAGAAGGTTTTGAGGTCTCTCCCATAATGGTTAGATTCTAAGGTCTCTGAAATAGAAGAAGCTACAAATCTAGATACATTTTCTATGAATGAATTGTTTGGGTCGCTAACTGCATATGAAATGAGAAATGAGAATGCCTGCTCAACAAAGAGTGAAGCAACTTTCAAGACTTCCAAGATCAAGAGAATGGAAGATTATTTAGAACCTTATACAAATTCAAATGAAAAAGAAGAAAATTTTGTCAAAATATTGAAGGGAACTAGAAAATATAAAGGTAAGCTTCCTTTAAAATCTTTTAACTATGGTAAAATAGGTCATTATGTCTAAAAATGTAGTGCAATCACAAATGGAGGGTTAAGAAAAGGCTTTCCAACCATGCAACCTAGAATTAAAATAGTGGAAATAACACAATAATTGAGCAACAAACATGAATTATCATTGATTCAACAACTTACAGTCTTACATGCATCACATGCCATATGTATGGGATGACTAGGGCTCACAAGCCTGCTACAAAGTCATTACAAAATATTGCAACTGGTGCAAGGCGTTATTATGACCATCAAGCTATATAAATTCTACTACATATCTTCTATCTAACTAACTACCTTCTAATGGATTAAAAATTATCTTAAATATGAATCTCTAGCTTCAATTATGATTTGCATAGGCCTCAAGGGCTCTCAAACCCTAATACGAGATCAAACATGTAGGTCAGCCAAGAACATGAGAAGATAATCCATCAATGGATGGAATGTATTATGGATATTAAAGAATGTTCCCCCAAGAACTAAAATTCCATGAATGATGTTTCATTATGCTTTGCACATTTTGAGATAGGTCCACACAATAGCTTGAGCTAGATAGGCCCTAAATGCTCTGCCTGAGAATTGATAGTGAAATGATGAGAGTGATAAATTTCTACAAATGAATAGAAATCATCTAAAATTAGGATATGTTGAATATGTCCTCATATAGAACTAATATCCTACTTCGAGAGCTAAGAAATGATAATACGGTAAAATGCAAAAGAAACTGTACAAAAAACTACAACTAAATTACAAGAAAATAATTTTTTTGGGTTGATACAAGATTTCTTTACAACCAGGGATGCTCCTGCATCAGACACCCAGGGTTGGAAGAAAAGTGTGTCCCTCAATTTCTAGGCAATAAATGAAAACCAAAGTTATCCACATCAGCCTGAGATATCCATGATAAATCCTCCACTGACTTGCCTTTCCACTTTACCAAGTATTGTTTGTACTGCTTGCTCCTAGTGCTCCTTCCATTTTTGATATTTAAGATCTACTCAATTTGCTCTGATGGTTGATGTGGTAACTAATCCTTCAAGTCCAATTCTATGTTACTACCACTTGACTATCCTTCATGACACTCAGAGATGTTTGCAACATTAAAAATATGTGATATACCAAGTGCCTTTGATAACTCCACTTCATATGCATTTCTTGAATCAAACTTCTTGGGAACTTTACATGGCCCAAACTTCCCCATCTTCAACTTATTGTATGTTCCTAATGGAAATATTTCCTTCCTAAGATATACCATAACTGCATCCCCAACAATCAGTTCTTTATGTCCCCTTTTCTCATCTTCCTACTCCTTGTACTTGTTATTCATGTTCTCCAAGTGTTTTCAGACTTGACTATGCACTATCTCCATGAATTATGAAAAATTATTTTGCTTCTACACTCTTCTTATTCTCCATACTGATGTCTATGAGATCTGCAACTCCTCTGGGATGTACTCCTATCACAATCTCAAATGGTATCTTCCCTATGATCTGGTTTACTAAATTATTGTATGCAAATTCTACTTGTAGTAGAACTATATCCCAATTTCCTACATTATCTCCAACCAAACATCTCAATAAGTTACCCAAACTCCAATTTACTACCTCAATTTTTCTATCTGTTTATGGGTGGTATGCTAAACTAAACTTTAGGACTATCCTGATCTTCTTCCATAATATCCTCTAGAAGTATCCAATGAGTTTGGTGTCCCTATCTAAAACTATATTCTATGGTAATCCATTAAAACTCATAATCTCCTTAAAAAATAGGTCAACATGCACAACATCATTAGTCTTCTTGCAAGGAATGAAATGTGCCATTTTAGAAAATCTATCCACTACTACCATTATAGAATCATATCCTCTCCATGTTCTTGGTAATACCAATATGAAATCCATACTTATATCTTCCCAAGGTCTCTCCAGTATTGCCAAACGTTTATATAATCCAGTATTTTGACTACTCCCTTTTGCTACTTGACATATTCTACAATTTTGGACATACTTTCTAACATATTAATATATCTATGGCCAAAAATGGTGTTCACTCACCAAAGCTACTATCTTGTATACCCCAAAGTTTTGTGCTAGTCCTCCACTATGTTTCTCCTTAATCAGATTCTACCTCATTAATGCAAGCAAGGTGGGACAAGACTTTCTTCAACTTGAAAATGATCAAACTTAATCAGGAAACAACTCCTTACAACACAAATCCCTCAACTTGACTTAATCACCCACTTTGTGGCTTGTAGCCCTCAAAACCCAATCAATGTTGATATCTTTTAGAGATGGTCATACAGTGGCCTATCAAACACCACTAAGGTTCACTATAGACTCCCAAACAACATACCAAAATATCCCATAGGGTTTCTTTGACTCAACCCTAAGAATCATTAAACTACCCTACTCCAAAGCTACTCAATTAGCCCTATTTTCCAAAGGAGGTACCCTCTAAACACTTGGCAAGCACCTAAAACCACTGGAAAGTCATGAATTGTGACTCAAACCATCAGATTCCCTCATCACTTAACGAATTCTAACCTTCTTATGTATTGCACCATGAAACCCTCCTTTTTCCTTTCAAACACAAGGGTTTATTCAAAGTATTGACTTCTAGGCTTATAGGACCCCACAATTGCATCTAATAGTCTCTATTAGTTTGGTGAAACTCACAAAACCAACACATAGGCACCTCCTTCACTGTTTTATCAAAAACCAACTTTGACACCCCATTTTCATATGCAAACTTGCATAATCTAGCCCTAGGGTATTACCCAAAACATACAATCTCCACTTCCCTGCCTATAAACACATTGGAACACCTAATTTACCATCAGAATGGTCATTCCACTGAGCAACAAATCCAAACAATAGGTGGAATGACTATTTCATCTTTTAAACAACAATCAAACCCTTATTCCTATGTAACAGAGCAGTTTCAAGAAAACCAATCAAATCTTCCACCAAATTCAAGCTTAACCTCTCAAAATGGTATTAGATAAAAGGTAACACATGTTTCTTCAAAACACTAAAGAATTCAGAGCATTTATAAGACTATATGGGTCGCACAGAAAGGATAAAGTTATGAAAACCAGAGAAATAACAAAGAAAATGTTGTATTTTATTGAATTTGATTTCAAAACTTTATCAACCATTTTTGCTCGAGCCTTTAGAGGATTTTTATACCTTTTTCAATCAATTCCTAACTTCCCAACACCCTTAACAACTTTTTGAATTCCATGACTCTTCAAATTCCCTTAAAAGTTGCATTTTGATAACTTCGGTTTTTTTAATACCATTTTTCAACTTTGTTTTGCAACTTCACATATTTTGACACCTAAGACACAAAATCTATCGCATTACATAATAAATGATCATTTTGGACCTTCTTTAATATAATAGACTCAAGACATATCAAAAACCTAAAGCCTACTTGGTATCATTTTTAATGGACAAACATTGTTTAATGGTGCTCCTACTCCATACACCCCAACATGGATCTTTTCCAAGTCCCTTGGAAAGAGCTTGCAAATTATCCTCCATTGGTCTTCATCTACCTCTGACCTTCATGCTTTCCCTCAACAGGTGCTTTTTTCACTAATTCTTCACTTCCTTTATCCTTCTTGTCAATCTCTTCAATTTCACACTGCTCCATCGGTTCATTCTGCTCTGTGGGGTACTCTCCATCTTTCTCTTCATCAAACTATGTCATCACTTCTTCCTTTACATGTGCACATGAGATTTTACCAACTACCATCATCTTCCTCTATTCTTCTTGCTTATTATGCTTACTTTTATCATTCTTTTCTCTGTCAGCCTTACAAAAGTCCGCCCCAATGCATTTAGAGGTCTCTATCAGACCTGCACATGCCTTACTATCCTATCAACATCAGAAACCTTTATGTTCTTGTTCACTTCCTTACCATTCACACATACCTTTTTCTCAACATAACTAGCCTACTTTTTCACATGTCCCATCACCACAGGGCACATGACTATCTCTATCCGAATGCCTTCACTGATTTCTTGCCTTACCAAAGGCTTTCCATCCTCACGCTGCTCTGTACCTAACTGAGACACATTCCCATCCTTTTTCTTCTGCCACACAAAAACATTATTCTTCATCTCTGACTGCACATTGCCTTTACCCTTCCTAGTTTCTATCCTAATAGTGTCAATCTATGATTGGGCTGCTAACTTCATGCTCTCACCTTCTTCCTTGCTTATGATATGTGTTTTCTCTTCCATGATATACTACAAACCTGTCAAATTGCCAGGGTCTCCCAAGAAAAACATGGCAACAACTCATAGGTAGAATGTCACACACAACTTTGTCTTTATAGGGACCAATTTGAAACTCAACAATGGCTTGTTCATTTACCAACATGGTTTTTTTTTCATTGAACCAAGACACTTTGTATGGTTTTTGTTTAGGTACCCTTTCCAAATGCAAATTTTTAACCATATCATTAGAGACCATATTGTCAGTACATCCAGAATCCATAATTACTTTACATACCTTATCTTTACATCCACAAGCAGTCCTGAATAAGGCTCTTCTCTGAACCTATTCTTTCTCCATGGATGTCTTCAAGTTTTGTCTTCTCATCATCAAAATCTCTCCAACTTCAGGAGTTGCACAGAGAGTATTGGAATCTGAGCTTTCAGCTTCATCCTCATAAGCAATTTGGGCTCTCCTTTCAGATTTCCTTTCTCCTCCACTTGATGTGGTTTCACTTTTCTCAAGTAACTTGAAGGAAATGCGACCATACTCACCACATTTATAACACCTGCCTGAAAACTCATTGAAATCTCTCCTTTGCCTAAAGTTTGTTCTTCCACCTCTCCATCCACCTCTTGATTCAGGAGCTTTTTCTTTAGTCTTATCAACATCTTCAAGATCTTCTTTAGACTATCTTGGTGTTGAAAATGTACCTTTGCCCCTAAAAATACTACCTCTTCCTCTTGTTGCCTTCTTTTGTCTCTTGATTTTTTCTTCTGCCCTTATTGCCATTTGAGAACATTGCTCAACTATTTTTGGTTCCGAAAAATTGATTTCATCTTGAATATTGCACCTTAATCCATTAAGATATCTAGCTACTCTTTCTTCCTCATCCTCCTCATGCTTAGTTCTTATACTCAGCCTATAGAATTCTTTAGTATATGTTTGCACATCTTGTTCTTTTTGCCTAAGATTTTGTAATCTTTTAAGTAACTGAACATTATAATCACAAGGAAGGAACTTACCTTTCAATTTTTCCTTCATTCTCTCCCATGAAGTGATCTTGTTCTTTCCTTTTCTTGCCCTTTCATCTTGCACAATGTTCCACCACAAAAACACACACCCTTTCAATTTAGTCTTGGCCTTCTTCACTTTGTGTTCTTCATCAATCCCCTCACTGTCAAAATAGTTCTCCAAAGCCCCTATCCAATCCAAGAGCTCTTCTCCATCTAGTTTTCCCCCATACATAGGCTTTTTCTATGTCCATCTTTCTTCACAACCTTTAGAAGCTTCATCATCCTCACATCATCTAGATCCATCTCTTCCTCTTCATTGGAAGTCTCTTATTCTTCAATATCACTCTCATCCATATCTATTCTAGCCTTTCATTTCAATGCAACCATCTCTCTTCTCAAGGCTTCTATTTTTCTAGCCTACTCATCCATTTTTCTTGCAACTAAGCTTCCTTTAGGAGGCATCTTGACAGTAGTGCCTCTTCACCTTCCAACCTACAACAACCAACCAAAAAACCAACAAGGGATCTAATAACTAGGCTTTGATACCACCTTATGCAAGCAAGGTGGGAAAATACTCTCTTCAACTTGAAAATGATCAAACTTAATCAAGAAACAACTCCTTACAACACAAATCCCTAAACTCGACTCAATCACCCACTTTGTGGCTTATAGTCCTCAAAACCCAATCAATATTGATATCTTTTAGAGATGGTCATACAATGGCCTGTCAAACACCACTAAGGTTCACTACAGCTCCCAAACAACATACCAAAATATCCCATAGGGTTTCTTTGACTCAACTCTAAGAACCATTAAACTGCCCTGCTCCAAAGCTACTCAATTAGCCCTATTTTCCAAAGGAGGTACCCTCTAAACACTTGACCAGGACCTAAAACCACTGGAAAGTCATGAATTGTGACTCAAAACATCAGATTCCCTCATCACTTAGCAGATTCTAACCTTCTTATGCGCTGCACCATGAAACCCTCCTTTTTCCTTTCAAACACAAGGGTTTATTTAAAGTCCTGACTTCCGGGCTTATAGGACCCCACAATTGCATCTAACGGTCTCTAATTGGTCTGGTGAAACTCACAAAATTGACACATAGGCACCTCCTTCACTATTTTATCAAAAACCAACTTTGACACCCCATTTTCATACGAAAACTTGTACAATCTAGCCCTAGGGTATTACCCAAAACATACAATCTCCACTTCCCTACCTATAAACACATTGGAACACCTAATTTACCATCAGAAGGGTCATTCCCCCAAGCAATAGATCCCAACATTAGGTGGAAACAAAAATCAAACCCTTATTCCTGTGTAACAAAGCAGTTTCAAGAAAACCAATGAAATCTTCCACCAATTTCAAGCTTAACCTCTCAAAATGGTATTATATAAAAGGTAACACATGTGTCTTTAGAATAATAAAGAATTTAGACCATTTATAAGACTATACGGGCCGTATAGAAAGGTTAAAGTTCAGAAAACTAGAGAAATAATAGAGAAAATGTTGTATTTTATTGAATTTGATTTCAAAACTTTATCAACCACCTTTGCTCGAGCCTTTCGAGGCTTTTTATACCTTTTTCAATCTGTTCATAATTGACAAACACCCTTAACAACTTTTCGAGTTTCATGACTCTTCAAATTCCCTTAAAAGTTGCATTTTGATAACTTTGGTTTTTTTAACACTATTTAAAACTTTTTTTTGCAACTTTCACCTATTTTGACACCTAAGACACAAAATATATCACATTACATAATAAATGGTCATTTTGGACCTTATTTAACATAATATACTCAAAACATATCAAAAACCTAAAGCCTACTTGGTATCATTTTTAATGGACAAACATTGTTTAATGGTGCTCCTGCACCACTCATTGAGCTTCTTGGAATGCACAACTAATTTCCCTTGAATAACATATCTTCTTGAATGAAATAATCCAACCATTGAATTCTATTTGTAACTAATATTTTGTTACATGCCTTCCATGCTTCAACAAAATTTGGATCATTCTCATAGATATGTTTCAGTTCTTCAAAACCTAATACTTCTATCTTCATTGCTATCAAAAAATTCCTTCACCTGCTTAATGCATCTGCAACTTTATTTAACTTACCACTCCTCTGATTCAACACAAATGTATAACTCTAAAGAACTCAAACCATATCATATTTCTTTGGTTTAACATACCTTGACTATTCAAATACTGCAAGGCTTGATGATCAGTGTACACCAAAAACTCCTTAGACAACATGTAACGCCCCACCAAAGAATAAGTCTCAGATTATTAGATGAGGATGAAAAAAGGGAAAACATATGCTCAAGAGTCTAAGTGCTAGGAAAACATAATGGGCTCATATGAACCAGAGTACCAAGTGTTATAACCTTGGTCTTTGATAAAGGTTTATGGGTGCGTCCGTGAAAGAGTCTGATCCACTTTGGAAAAGGATCTAAGCTCGCACCACGTTTTGTTGGGTCATTTGAGGTTTTGGAGAGAATTGGTCTTGTTGCTTACCATCTTGCTTTGTCACCCAGTCTATCACGTATCCATGATGTATTCCATGTTTCTATTCTTAGACCATACTATCCATATGTTTCTCATGTTCTTGACTGGCATGTCTTAGAGGTGGAGGATGGGTAGTTGGCTCTAGAGCTCGTGGGCATTTTGTTGCACAAGAGACTTGCCCTCAGGGGTCAAGACGTTGAGCAGGTGAGGGTCTAGTGTGGGATCCTAATGATGAGCCCTTAGTCACTTGAGAGGATTTATCTCAGATGTGAGAGTTATACCCATTACTATTTGTAGGCTTCCAAGAGTAAGCCTAATTCTAGGGGGGGAGGATGTAGTGCCCCTCATACTATTCTCTATTAGACTACTAGTCATTTTGCTTTAGATTAGACATTATGACACTTTGTTTTACTATTATGATAACACTTTGTTTTATCATTATGATGAAACGTGATGATACTTTGATGTTCTTGCTATTACTTGAGTTTATGCACATGCTGTGATAGTTATATGGACTCATTAGTTTATGTAGATTAATTTAATTTTGAGCATTATGTGTTTATCTAATCATGGTTACTATGTGATTACCTAGTGATTGTTCTATGTTGTTTATTATATAACTGTTTGTTATACATTGATGTGGTTACTTGTTCGAGGTGTCTTGGTGAAAAGGACAGTGTCGCATTACTCATTCGTGAGTACCCTGCTACACTAGGATTTCCTTTCACGTTGTGTCTGACTGTATGTATATATATGTTCGACCATTTTGTTGGTTGCAGGTTGCAGGTACTAAGCGTCAACTCCACTTGAATTGATAGGTTTGAGCGTGCCTCAAACCCAATGGAAATTGTTGAACAGAGATAACATATGGTACCCTACCCTTTCCATCATCCTCAAAGAGGATGAGTATCTAGTCGGTCATCCCATTAGTCTTGTATGTTGTTTCCGGTCAGTTGTTTCCGTTTCGACCTTGTTTATGCTTAGGTGATGATTATTGATATTTAATTGTTAAATTAAATTAGTTTAATAATGTTGTTTGTTTAGTTGATGAGTTAAATAAATTATTAAATAAAACATGTTGATAAATAGTATTTGAGTTTCCTTGGTTAATTAATTTATTAAATCAAATTGCTAAGTAAAAAGTATTTTGATAATTAAATATAAAGATATTTATTATTAATGTTGAGTTTTAATAATAAATTAAAATGTGGGGAAAATATTATAAAATTGAATATTAAATTGGAAGGAGATAATGGATAATCAGCTAAAACAATTAAAAAGATAGAAAAAGATTTATTCGGAGCACATGCGTGACCTCAAACTACTTGTCATTTGGAAACTTCTTATTTTATGAGATTTTTTATTTGATTTTTGTGTTTGAAAATCTTACAGCTTCTTTTGGGGAAAAATAATAATAATAATTTTTGGAGAGATTAGGGATTATCAAGGATTTTTGTTTTCGAATGGTGAACTTGGTTTGCAAGAATAATCTATAGAATAATTGCATTCGAGGATTGTTTTTCAAAAAAATTGGATTGAAAAAAAAAAAAACTACTGAAAATTTGATTGTTTGGAGAAATGGATTGTTGCGGACGTAGAAGTCAATCTTGGCACCAGTTTCCATCTTAATAGGGTTGGAATCCAGGTTGGCTTCATCTCTATTCTTGTTTTGTTCATCCGTTCGTTGCAATAGGAATTTGTTCTCTCTCTGATTGATTGTGTTTCTGAAATGTTCATAAATTTTATGATGTCAAGCCCCTTTTTGCCACTTCGATCTTCTTCGTATTTTGTTTGGCAGTATAGTTTATGGCCTTGCTTGTTCTTTATATCAGAGTTCCTTCTCACTGCTGTAAGTGTGATTATCGATTGATATTTTTTTTTGTGGCACTCGGAAACCTCTTTCTCATGCTACTCGATAAACCCTTCATCTTGGTTTTCGATAATCCTTAATATCGATGTTGTAGGATGCATTTTTATGAAATGGGTCTATATCTTGTCTACACATCGAATAAGTATTGTGACTGTAAATACAATCTCAAATGCTGAAATTCGATGTTGAAGGCTCGATTCCACATTAATGCTTTTATTTCAATGCATTCGATGGCCTTAACTCCCTTCTCATTTGATTTCTGCATTTTTTTGAGATTTTGAAACCAAACTTTGCAATCGGTTGTAGATAACTCTATGAATGTTTTTGCATGCTTGGACAAAAAGGAAGATTCGACTTAATTGCTTGTAATAGGCATTCAAATATTGAATTTGTATGCCACACATTCTATAGGTTGATTGATGTGTATGCCTCATATAGGTTGCATTCGATGGAAATTTTGAGTGGTTTGTCAATCAGTATGCACTCAATAAAATCTATAATACTTTTGTTGAGCCGATTTCATCTATTTGATAAGGCTGTAAATTGTTGGCAAGTCAACCATGTTTGTTTAACTCACTGATTATGTTATGGTGGAATTCGGTTTTACAAACAACCTTTATGTATGGCATCTATTTGTACTTAGCAAAAACTCTTAAGAAGTTACCATTCAGTAAACTAAAGACTGCGCCTTGCTGTGAGTTTTTTTATTCGATTCTATGTGAGATTTTTATTCGAATTTTGATTACCTTGATTTTTCTTATCATTCGATACAAGTCTTTGTGCATGGTATTGATTTTAGATTTTTGTTGTTGGCACTTATACTTGGTATAAGCCACGACCAGGCCTGGAATTTGACGGCCACCCTGTCTGTCATATGGAAATTTTGTGACAGTTGGTTCATTTAAACGTCTGTCACTTTACGTTTTATGAAAACAATTAACTGTCAAAAAATATTTAATTTATATTATTTTATATAAAATCTTTTATCTTAAAATATTATTGATTTTATTAATCATATATATTAAATCAATATATTAGTAATCTATGAAATATTATTTTATAAAATAATTATGTTAAAACTTTACAAATTTTAGAAACTATGCATGCACTCAATTAGTAAAATCAATTGCGTATAATAAATTTTATTGATAAATGAAAAATTGGATAAATAAATAAAATTTACATTTTGACAATGCATAGATTATTAGTTTAAGAATAATTATATTACACAATATGATTGTTTTTTCCATATATTTATTCTCTAATTTGTAAAATTGTATTACTATTTTATTGATTGATTCTTAAAATTATAAAATTGGAGTGAACATTTAATTTAATATTTAATTAAAATAGATTGAATATAAACTAATTTATTGATTTCATATGTGCAAATATCATAAATTCATCCATCAATTTGAAACTCTTTTATTTGAGTTAATTTATTTTATATTACAAATTGATTTTATTTTTCATATATATTTTAAATTCAATTATTTAAAAGCACATTTAAATATAAATATTAATTTCAAATCTAGCAACAAAATAACTATATAAAATTAAAAATAGTTCAATCCCCAAATTGATCTATATAAAAACACAGAGGTTGTTGTATTATCTTGAAAAGAATCAAAGCTCACAAATCACCTGCAAAAATAATCATCTGAAAAAAAGACATGAATGAATTATTTGTAAGAGACGTAGAATTTGCTCACCAATAAAACCAAAAGCATATTATCTTCAAAAGAATCATCTATCTAAAAACATGAATTATTTGTAAGAGACATAAAATTTGCTCACCAATAAAACCAAAGGCAGTATTATCTTCAAAAGAATCAAAGTTGAATCCCTGAAAACAAAATGCTATAAAATAAATGCTTAGTATTATCTTCAAAAGAATCAAAGTTGAATCCTATAAACAAAATGCTATAAAATAAATGCTTTTGAAAAAACAATGAATAAAAATTTGTGTTATGTTATTATTCATATGGATATCTATATATATTTAAAAAATGTAAAATTAGAAATAAATGTAAAAATCTTAAATTTATTGTGACAATTAATAAGAAGTTTCTAAAATCATATAAAAATAAATCTTGTTAAAATATTCAAAAAGTTAAAAAATAATTATATTCTATTTTAAAAAGATTTTGAATCAATATATATTTTTATAATAAATATTATAAATCATATATATTAATATAAAACAATGATAACTATTAGTAAAAATGTCAAAATCTTTAAAAAATTAGAAAAAACTATATTTAATTTTGAAAGATTTTGAATTAATAAATATATTTATAATAAATCATATATATTAATATAAAGTAAAATTAGAAAGAACTATTCCAATTTTAAACTAATTTATATTTTTATCATAAACATTATATATACCTACAATAATTTTTTACAGTTTAATAATAATTTTAAGTGTCATATTTACAGTTTTATAAAAATATAGCAAGTCAAATTTTACGGTTTAATAAATTTTTAGGTTGTAATACACAGTTCAAAATGCAAAAAATGGTAGATAGACCATCAAATTCCAGGCCTGGCCACGACCTATCTTCTATAAGGCATTTGATGGTTTCAATTTAATGTATATATATATATATATATATATATATATATATATATATATATATATATATATATATATTTAGATGTTAATTCTGGTCACATCTTATATTGATACATATATATATACATTTCTGAAAAATAGTTTATATTATAAATTGTGTGTATATTTATATATTTATACATGTATACAAATAAGTGTGTTTTTTTATTTAAATATTAGAGAAGAATATTTTTGCCTGGTAATAAATGATTCTATTAGATAACGAGTTTGGAAATATTAAATAGTAAGAGGGATGGTTTATTGTATAAACATGTATTTAGATAACTATGGAATTAGTTTAAATGAATGCATTTGATGAACTTTTAAAATGATGTTTTTCCTCTCATATTCTGTACTAGTGACATGCAGTTGTTTTTATGTGTTTATTTATTAAGAGTTCATGTTATTGTGAAAATTTTGGAAATGGAGATGATTTTGAGTTATTATTTCAAAATTGGAGTCTTTTATGTAAATGGTCAATGATAGACTTCCAAAGGCTTGGGGGAATTAGCTTGAGTGTCAAATTCATGATTATTTCATTTTGAAAATAGTTGATTTTATACTTGAAATGTGTACATGAGGGTCTTTAGCCTTGCATTGCTTGCATTTCCTTGTGATTGAAATTTGTGTGCGAGATGGTTCATGCCTCGCTTTATGTGTATGTTCATGTGGTCTTGTAATTTGTGCAAGATGGTTTTTCCCTATTTGATGTTTTGGGCCTCTAGTTGCATGTAGGAAGAGTGGCTCTTAATGGGGGTCGAAACCCAAAGTGGTGTCTAGGGTAACCCATGTGGGAGTTTCTTAACTTAGTGATAACCTAATTAATGAATTAGGGGGTTGGGTAGTTTTCACACTAATTAAGATAATTGGATGCCTCACCCATGCCTATAGTCCTCGGTTAGGCTAAGGATGGGTTGAGAAGGCCTAGTTGGCAAGATCAACTTCCTTTTCTTCATAAAAGGAATGTTGGTTCGACATGTGTCGCCCTATGGGGTCGAGACCTAGTGAGAGGTTGCTAGGGTAACCATAGATGGGGGCCAGGGTCTCTTGAGAGACTACCAGGGTAACCCATGTCAGGACCATGCAATGACACTCTTCCCTAATACAACCTAGCATTCCCTAGTCTGGTGTTCCCCTTTGTTTTTGCGTGCCTCTAGAAGTGGTGACTCTGCTATGAGATGTTATGTTGCACTTTGTATGTTGGAGTCATGTTAGTCCTTTGTGTTGTGCTATTGTCTTCTTGATTGTTTTGTGTAGTTGGACCTTAGCATTCCACATGGTCAAGTGGATTGTGCCTTTTCTTCCATTAGGTTTCCCTTGCTTTTTTTTGTGAGCATGGAGGATGTACCTTACGTAGCAGATTCTGGATCTTGTACTAGTTCGAGGGATAGTTGCTTTCTTATGTATTGAACTTGTATCTCATTTATATCATGTAATGTAATCATGATGTATACTTCCCAAGGTATTCGGGAAGCATTATTGTAAATAATGTAATAATGTACTCTCATGTTATAGAATTTGTATATGTACTCATTGGTTCTTATTATATGATCTTTGATGGTTACTTATCTAATGTTATAATATGGAAATGTATGTGTTTATTTATTCAATGCAATGGATTTAAAATGAACTCTTGATGTTAGTTATTTCATGTTGTATGTTTAGATCTTGGTAATAGTTTTGCTAGTAATGTTGTCATGGAACCTTAGAGGACATAGCTTAACTTTATGTTATGTTTAGATGCAGTTCACACTACATCTTATTGCACTTTTAAGAAAAAATTGTGTCATTATTGTAGTTAGTTGTGTTGTCCTCTAGGGTTCTTTGGCAGAGTGTTACACAACAAATAATGTCTCATCTTTAAGGCTTGAATGATGGCATAGAACTCCTGATTATAAACTGAATATATTCTTCTAGCATCATTCAATTTCTCATTGAAATAAGCTATTGGTCTACCGTCTTGACTCAACATTGCTCTTATTGCAATTTCATTGGCATCACAATCAACTTGAAATACTTTATCAAAATCTAGAAATGCTATTACTGGTTGCTCTATCACCTTTTGCTTCAACATTTCAAAACTTATTTATGATTTAGATGTCCACTTAAAGTATTTCCTATCTACTCTCATTGTTTCAATCATAGGTATGCAAATTATACTAAAGCTCTTGATTAATTTATGATAGAAGCTTGCCAGTCCATGGAACGATATTACCTCTCCAATGTTTACTGGTGTAGACCACTAAACAATTTCTCTAACCTTCTCAAAGTTTGTCTTCAATATTTTAAAAGAAATGAAAAAACCCAAATACACAAACTCTATCTTCATAAAGCTACACTTCTTAACATTTATCAGCAACTTCTCCTCTCTTAGCCTATATAATACTTGTTTGATGTGCCATAAATGTTCTCTAGTCTTACTAAAAATTAGAATATCATCCAGATAAACAATAACAAACTTACCCAAGGATTACTTGAATACCTCGTTCATCAACCTCGTGAAAGTTCTAGGTGCATTAATCAATCCAAAAGGCATCACTAACAACTCATACAACCCTTCATTAGTCTTGAATGCGATCTTCCATTTATCTTCTTCTCTGATTTTGATTTGATGATATCTATTCTTTACATCAATCTTTGTGAAATACTTGGCTCCACTCAAACAGTCCATAATGTCATCCATCCTTGGCAATGGTAATCTACACTTTCTTGTGATCCTATGGATTTATCTTGAGTCTAAACACATCCTCCACTCTCCATATTTATTTGGTACCAGTACAATAGGTACTGCACATGGGCTTAAGCTCTCTTTGATCAATTCCTTCTTCAGAAGTTCTTGTATTTGTCTATTTCACTCCTCATTCTCTATAGTTGTCATCCTATGTGTTGCTTTGTTTAGAAAACTTTCTCTAGGTATTAGATCTATGTGATGAATGATGCTCTAGACCGGTGGTAATCCATTTGGTACATTCTCTGATATGATGTCCATATATTTTGTCAATAGTTATGCTAGTTTAGTCTGTGGTAGATCTTCATCCTTTGTGGTAGAATTATTTGCCTCTTGATTACTGAACTTCTTTGGAATCAATGCAAAACACATGTTCTCATGCCTCAATCCATCCAAAAACTACATTCCATCTATTGAACATTGTCTGGTCATGCCACAATATTCCTTTTTGTCCTCTTCTCCGAAAGGTATCAATATATGTCTCTTACCATTTGAGGTCACAATGTAGATATTCTTCCTCCCATAATGAATTGCTTTCCTATCATATTGCCACATGGTCTTCCCAACAATAAATGGTATGCATCCATATGTTGAGCACCTAGAATATTGAGAGCGGGGGGGGGGTTGAATTAGTATTCACTAAAATTCATTCACTTTATCAACTTAAACATTCATTTGATGCATCAAATTAAACTTACAGTAATGGAAAGGAACATATAAAGCATGCATAACAACAAAGAACACAAGAACACTAGATTTACATGGAAAACCCTTGAAAGGGAAAAACCATGGTGAAGATTACCTCACACTATGTTATAACTGATTACAATGTTTGATATAGAATGGTGGAATCACTGTGATGAAACTTCTACTCTAGTAATGTGTATGGTATTTTTTTTAAATGGAAGGTCTGAGATGGAGCATGCAGGAACAAGATCATTGTAGACATAATACATAGGAAGCTTGATTACACACTAACTGTTTGACAAAATATCCAACTAAATGCAAAATAAAATGAGAGATCTAAAGGTTGAAGTGTAGGGTTCAAATCATGTTTCAAATGCAAATGAGGAGAATATTTGCATATTGTTAAAAATGTTTTTACTTGCAAAGAAAAATAGCAACTGGGTAAGTGGGTTTTTGACCCAGAAGTGAGATTTGTTCACTTGCAGATGAAAATGGTGTAGGTAAATATGTTTTTATAGGTAGGGTAGTTTATTGCATAGGATTTGAAAAATGGAAGAGGAAAGAAAGAGAGTGAAGAAGAATTTTCCTAAGGCTAATTAGATGCATTCTCATCTTTATAATGTTTTCTCTTCTTCATTTAAGGGGTTTCAATTCTCCCAGTTTATGGAATTATAATTTTGTATAGGGGCTGTCTCTAGAATTAGGAGTTCATATTTTAGAGTTTAATTTTGTAATCTACTTTTTAATGGCAAGAAAATTAGTTTGCAACTTGGGATGAACTATGTCATATTGTGATGTCTCCAAAAGGTATACATTATATTTTCAATCAAATAGATCAAAGATTATAATGGTTTTTGTTGCACATTTTCTGCAATAAGTATTTTTTTTATGACTCTTGTTCAAGGAGCAGGTTAAAATATGCTCTAAGTTAAATGCTAAATATATTGTGTTGCATTTAGGGTTTATAAGAATGTTATAGATATGTCCTAAAGAGACCTCATTATTGTAAGGTAGTAATGTTGCAAGATGGTGTGTCCCTTGGTCTTCCTTGTCCAACATGACGCTTGGGTTTGTGTCATGGCTTAACCTCCTCTTGTGGATCTTACATAAATCTGTTGGTTGTATCGAGTATTGACAAATCGATCTTTTGGTGCAACAAAAACAACCAATGTAACAATTGGTATCAAAGCCGAGATCATAGGTTCAAACCCCTTGCTTGTGTTGGGGGGGGATTGTTTCAAGATGGTGTGTCCCTTGGTCTTGCTTGTCCAACACGACGCTTGGGTTTGTGACATGGCTTAACCGCCTCTTATTGATCTTACATAAATTTGTTGGTTGTATTGGGCATTGACGGGTCAATCTTTTGGTGCAACGAAAACCACCAATGTAACAAGTAATGGTTTAATGATCACCGGTTTGGTGTTCATGCTATTACCATATAGGTTATTTCATCTTGACTCTGTTATGGATAAGGCACTAGTCTAGTATGTTTCTTTTGTGCAAACCTTGGAAGGAATCACCATTGAAAAACTTAATGAACCCTTTTCATTTCAAGTTTAACTTATTTCTAGTTGTTTTCATCTTCATGGAGATTAAAGAACATAGGGGTTATCCTTGGGAATGATCTAGTTGTAACTTCTTTATGTATTTGAGATGAATATTTCTCTTAATTTATTTTTTCTCAGTGCTTATTCAAAGTGTAAGGGGATCATTTACAAATGTAATTAAATGTATAACACCCTTTATACATTCATTTGAAAACCATCCACATGTCAGAAATGTGTAATGTGTTGTTTAGTGAATGTTTTATCATATGTGCAGATCTTTAAATAGGAACACTCTCCCGAGTCTTGTGGAGCTCAAAGTGTAGAATGCTAGTTATAACCTTATTTGTTGGCTTTTCTTGCCCTAGATGTAATTATAGTGTATTATATTTGTCTTAACCTATCGATCCATTGGTTTAGCCATTATGATTTTCCTTAGGATTGGGGGTTGCAAGAAAAACCACCAACAAATTTGCGACTCTACTAGGGAACAGTGAAAAATCTATGAGTAAAGAGTCAAGAATTGGGGGAATTTAAACATCTAGTTTAGATATTGAAATTTTTAGACCCGGAGGAGGTTTTTTTGTAATTTTTTTAAAGAATTCATGTGTGACTCTACTATTGGAGGAGACCCATAATGAAATTAAGCTTTAAAAGAGCTTCATGTTGTTTGAAGTTCAATCCTCTTTGAAGAGAGGTGGTGACTCTATGAAAAGAACTTGATGAAAATGTGAAGAATGTTTCAGATCTACAAAGGTTTTCAATCAGGAAAGAATGTTTGCAGCAACTGCAACATATATAGGTATTTTAATATGTTTTGGTTTTTAAGAAGGATAAGCTTATGCATGAAAACCATGCTTGAAAGTCCTAGAAATTTTTTTGTTCCCTATGAAGTGAAACTAAGCACTAAGAAAGGGAAATAGTATTGATAATTCTACATACTTTTGAGTTATTAATTGTAGCTTGTGTATTATGTTGAAGAAGTATGTTCGTCCTTGAATATTCTCACTGAAGAGATCTTAGGTATAGATGAGTTTGGGTTATGCATTGTAATATTTTAAGGTCATGATGAAAGGAAGAAATAGGGAAATGAATGATCAACTGCAAAGTTGATGTAGGAAGTTTGTAAAAGGTGTAATAAAATGTATCATCCACTTGTATATCCCTATGGGGTGTCAAGTGTAAACATGCAAAGTGTGCGGCCCTAGTCATGTCAACAAAGAAATCTCTCCATTGAAAGATATAGAGCCACAAATTTTAGTGGTATTTTTGGGTTTCAAATGTTATTCCTCATGAAATAAAAAAAAGTGTATCAAAGTTTAGTGGTAATAAGCATGAATTGGAATCTATGCATCTGCAAGAGTTTTGTGACTTAATGGGAGATTATGATATAGGCCATGAATATGTTTTCATGAAGTTATTTTTTCATATTTGAAGGAAGATGATAGAGATTGGTTTTCAGATTTACCAGTGTGTTTTATCTCTTCATGGAATGAGTTAATGGAAACATTCATAGAATAGTTTGGTGAGAGAGTTGATGCAAGTTCAGTGAGCTAAAAATTCATGGAAATTTAGAAAGAAGTAGAAGAGTTTGTTTCGGCTTTCAATTTGAGATTTGAAAAGGAAATAAGGGATATTCTAGAAGACCTTAGATCAAATGATGCATTGTGCTTGTTTGTTTACCTTGGAGCATTTGATAAAGAAATGAGCATTTAAGAGATAAAGAGCCCACAACACTTCATCAAGAATATTAAATTGTCATGGATATTGAAAACAACTCAAAATATTCAATGATGAGAGGACATATATCAACAACTATTGGTTTTCCTAGAACATCCTATGCGTAGATTCAATGCAAGTCAGAAAATGAAAACTATTGTCAAGATAGTTAGATCTCTACTATTCTTATTTTTCCATCATTACAACATGTAAATCATAGTGAACTCCAAGTTGAATATGAATAAAATTTTAGTTGTGTTGGTGTAAATAAAGTCTTGTACCTAGTTAATTCATTACTAGGGGACTTATTTACATGTTTGTTAAGTTTACTTAGGTCCTAGGAAGGAATCTTTCTAGAAGGTGTTAGTTGTTATCTTATCTTTTGACTTGTAACATATGTGAACCTAGGTAAGTGTGATTAGTTGTCTCATGTCATATGATTAAGACACTCGTCATAATCCTATTGAGTCTTGTATCTCACCTTGGATATATAACCAAGGGGTTTCTACTACATTTTTCATATTAATTAAATCATATTTGCATATGCATATTCTCTCTCTCTTGTGCTTTCCATTTGGCCTCAAGATCTTGGCAGCCATAGCCAATTCTAAAAGTTGTGTTAATCAAATGTCTTTTGTTCAAGAATTGTTTGACATAAAGAGGCACAAGGGAGAATAACCATATGATTTATTTGCAAGGTTTTTGGATGCCTTGTTAGAAGTCCCCAAAAAATTTAGACCTAAGGTTTCAATGTGCATTTATTTATTTTGTGAAATCTATGAGTCAAGTTTGAGTTCCTTTCCAAAAGAGTTGAAGCCTCATAATTTTGATCAAGTATTTGATTGGATATAAATTGTTGAAAGAGCCTAATGCGATTATACATAAAGTGTGATATCACAAAATATAAATGGCAGCTATCTTATTGAGCAAAATCATATCATGATGCACATAATTTAAAAGAGTATATCAGAAAATGAAGATTCATCTTGTATAAATGAGGATAATGATTGTAATTAGCCCACAAGAAGCATATATGTAGATCAATATAACAATGATGAAGATAAAGATACATGGTATGATGATAAAATAGATATACATGAAATCTCTCCTTGTAATATCTTGGTTAATGAAGAAGTAAAAGAGATGAAAGATTTAATTCCATGTCATGTTTTGATCAGTTAAAATAATGTAAGTGTTGCATATATCTCATTGCAAATCAGTGGTCATGATATTGAAAATGGAATTTTAAGCATTCATTCTGAAGATTCTGAGCATAGTTTATCTAGTAATGAATTTTCTTGTGATGAGGATCATGATGACAGTGAACCTGATTACTTTTATGGGGATTATGAATGCTTCTATAAGGATGATCTAAAGGTTCTTTCTTCATATAAAGGATACAATGATGTGAGTGTTGATGAATTCACTTGTTCACTAGTGAATGAACTAGTTTCATATGATGAGTACCTCAAATGTAGTTCAAGCCTATCAATAGAGCATACTAACTCTATGAATGATGGTGACTTTGAAGATTAAAACTTGTGTATTCAACATCTTGATCCTAAGAAAAATATCAGAAATGATAATGATCTTGATGATGTTGAGTATGATATATATGAACATGATTATGTCCATTCTTCTCATGATTGTTTCTTTGTACAAATGGACATGTTTTCTTTCAACGAGGAGTATATTGGTGTGAAAGAGAATGAAGATTTTTGTTCAATTGTCAATGAACAAATTTTAGGTTATAATGAATCTTTGGCATATAGGTCAACATGCTTATCAATCGATAGTGCACATGAAGTTACCAATGCACATAAATGTATTTTTTCTAGCCCTATTAGTTTTGAATATTTTAGCATTCAAAATGATTTAGATGTTCCTATTGACATTGTGAAAGATAGCATTGACTATGTTACTCATTGCAATAGTGAATATGTTACAAAAATTCAATATGAAAAGTTTGGCTCAAGGTTAGGTTTTGAAATGTTTGAGCCTTTACTTGAAACATTTCATATGGAATTATATAATGGTCTGAAGAATGAGTTTGACATCATGTATGAAATTGAGATGGAAATGTTTGTTGATACCTAGGATGTTGATAGTACTGATGTTTGTTGTGATAAACTTGATTTGAATGAGAACAAGGATACTATGGATTTTGACAAAAAATATTTATAAACCATTGGAGCATGTAATAGTATGATTGATTTGCAATGCTCAAATGAATGTGAATGCCAATATGATGTAAATCAGTTTGAGCATAGACCTATTTATGAACACCTTTTGTTCATCACACAAAATGAGTGCTTGTCTGGCATGGGACAAAAATTAGAGGATGAATCCAAGGTTTAATATGAATCTCTTACTCAATCTAATTTCTTAGACTTGAGGCTAAGGTTTGAATTAAATGAATCAAAGAATTCATTTATTGAGGGGACTATTGAACAAAGTGCTTATGATAGTTTCACATTTGATATAAAAACTGAATATGATGTCAAAATTTATGATGCCAACTATCAAATGGACTATGAGTGTTTTCAATTTTTTGTTTTGTTGGATGAGAATTTATTGGAACATGAAAATGAGTTGGATAAGGTAAAATGTCACAATGGTAATGGATTTCTATTAGTATCTAATTGCAAATTTCATATTAACAGAGTTAATGATGACATTGAAAAGTGTAGTTATATGGTTAAGCATTCCAGTGGTGATGTTGATTTTCAGGTATACAAAAGCAATGTTTTCAGACTTGGCCTAGTACAGATAGTGGAAAATAGAGTGTTTGATAGGGGTAAATATTGGTTCTACATTTTTGGGAGCTTGGGGTCACCAAGTGAATTTTGAAAACGAGTTTCAATACAACATAGAGAAGTTATAGAGACGCCTAATGGATTAGGCACATGGTCTACTCCCCAAAGATCTAGAATCTCACCACACCCACAAGGGGCATGTGTCCCCAAACATGAGCCACTAATGGCACCTTCAAATTTTGTAAATTTAAACTGCCTATGCACATTTGCGTTGGTGACAGAGTTTAGGTCTGCATCCTATCAAATCTACCTTGGAGCCCATTTTCACTAATTAAAATTTTTCAACTCATAGGTCATCATGGAAATCCATGTGGTAGAAATTTTTTGGGTACATATAGTAGTTTTCTCATTTAGTTTCATGCTTCCTGGATTAGTTCTAATACACCATTTAATGCATTTTTATTGTGACCTAGCTAGATTTCATGTTCCAAAAAGTTGCAAATTTAAAGAATCTGAGGGCAATCCATTTCTTATTTTGGCCTCAAATGTCTTCGGTTTTAGTTTTGTCAAAATGCAAGGTTGAATGGTGCATTATTTTAATGTCTTTTAGGTGTGGTGAACACCTCCTGCAAGCCCATTTATAAAGAAGGTAATTAATGGGCAAGATTCGATGGAAAACCAATGTTTTATTTAATTAATTAGGCTCTCATAAAAATTTTGGCTCTAAGAGTTCCGATTTGTGCACAGTGAATTTTCACTATTTCGTTGGTAGGAAAAATTAAAAATTTGCCTATTCTCAAATATTTTAATATGCAATATTTAAAAAAAATTCAAATGTTCTAAATTTTGTACAAATATGAGAATAAACATGAGCAACATTTAGGGAAATATCAAATATATTTCCAATGTTTAAAGTGATATTTTCAACTATACCATTGCACCAACACATTTTAGAATGGGGATTCAAGTTGAAATATATGATGCATTGTGCTTGTGCGATGAAGTCTTTTCCTACTAATTTCCTACTAACTTTTCAAAATCCTTTTGTTCCTCATGTGGGGATAAATTTTTATTAAATACTTCAATCACCCATCACACATTCAAGGCACAACATTTTTGTATGGAAGAGAGTAAAATGAAAATGCACTGCATTATACTTATGTGCTACCTTATTGTTTATTTGTTTCTTGTGCACAATTCATATTCCCAATGCATATGATATAAGTATCACAAATGTTGAAGGGCATAACAAAGTGGAAATTGTGATGGGCTTGGGGGAAATGATAAGATTCAGATTGGCCCACCTCATTTGATGACAGGGCCATTAGTCAAAGCTCAACTTAGCATCTTTCTTACGTCTCTTTTGTTGTTGTCTTCTTCTACCTTTGTTCATACTTTTTCTTGTGCCATTTTGGGGCATATTTGCTTCATTTCAAAGTCTGCAACTCCTTTTTAGCATTAAAATTGTAATCACTCATGTGCAAATGATTTAAGGGAGATTTCCATGCTATTTAGTGAGTGAAAAGTGCCGATCCAACCTCTAGAGAGCTGCTTGAGGCCATTCCAATGCTAGGGAAGCAAATTTAATGGTGTTATGAGTCTCTTTGTGTTTCCAGTAAGCTTAAAACAACTTTCAACTTCTTGGGCGCCATTCTTGGAGTTGTTTTCCTTCTTTTTAAACCTGCAATATTCTTTAGAATTACTGGAATGAAGTGTTTTCACGTGCTAATGCTTGGGGCTAATTTTTGGAGGTATTTTAGAGTTGCAATATGTTGTTTTTATCTCACAATTGTTTCCTAAAGTTGTTATAATGATTGGGTGACAATATTTTCATTGTTGAAATGGTTTTTGAAAGCTCAGACATGAGGAAAATAACCTACAACAATTTCTCATTCCCATACATGTTTTAAAGCATCTGGTATAAATAAAGATCTTAAGAAGAGAGTCATCTGATTTGCAATGGGCATATCTACTCTGGTAATATGTATGGTATTTTTAAAAAAATGGAAGATCTAAGATAGAGAATGCAAGAACAAGATCATTGCAAAAAGAATGCATAGGAAGGTGGATTACACACCAACTATTTGACAAAATTTCAAACTAAATGCAAAATGAAATGAGAGATCTAAATGTTGAAGTGTAGGGTTTGAATTATGTTTTAAATACCTGCGAGGAGAATATTTGTATATTGGTAAAAAAAAAATTAGTTGCAGAGCCAAATAGCAACTAGGAAAGTGGGTTTCTAACCTAGAAGTGCTTTTCACTTGTAGATGAAAATGGAGCTGGTAAATATGTGTTTATAGGAAGGGTAATTTATTGCATGGAATTTATAAAATGGAAGAGGAAAGAAAGAGAGTGAGGAAGCATTTTCCTAAGGCCAGCTAGTTACAGATCAAAGGGAGCTTAGTGTGCGAAGTTTTGATTGTGGAATCAATTTGAATTTTCTTCTGCTCTTTGTAATGTTTTCTCTTCTTCATTTGAGGGGTTCCAATTCTCGAGGTTTATGGAATTGTAATTTTGTACATGTATTGTCTCTAGAATTAGGAGTTCATATTTCGGAGTTTAATTTTCAATATAATTTGAATGACAAGCATATCAGTTTGCAACTTGGGATGAACTATGTCATACTGTGATGTCTCTAGAATGTATACATTATGTTTTTAATCAAAGTAATCAAGGATTATAATGGTTTTTGTTGCACATTTTATAAAATAAGTATTTGGTTGATGGCTCTTGTTCAAGGAGTAGGTTAAAATGTGCTCTTAGTTAAATGCTAAATATATTGCATTGCATTTAGGATCTATAAGAATGTTACAGATATCTCCTAAAGAGACATCATTATTTTAAGGAAGTAATGGTTTAATGGTAAATGATTTTGTGTCGAGGCTATTAATAGATATATTATTTCATCTTGACTCTTTTATGGACAAGGATCTGGTCTAGTATGTTTCTTTTGTGCAAACCTTGGAAGGTATCACAATTGAAAAAATTAATGAACCTTTTTCATTTCAAGTTTAACTTATTTTTGATATTGTTATCTTCATGGAGATTAAAGAACATAGGGGTTGTGCTTGGGAATGATCTAGTTGTAACTTCTTTGTGTATTTGAGATGAAGATTTATCTTAATTTATTTGTTCTCAATGTTTATTCAAGGTGCAAGGGGATCATGTCTAAATGTAAATAAATGTATAAAACCCTTTATGCATTCATCTAAGAACCATCCACATGTCAAAAATCTATAATATGTTGTTTAGTGAATGTTTTATCATATGTGCAGGTCTTTAAATAGGAACACCCTCCTAAGTCTTGTGGAGCTCAAAGTGCATAAGGCTGGTTATAGCCTTCTTCATTGGCCTTTCTTATCCCTAATGTGATTATACTACAAGATCTTTGTCTTAATATATTGATCCCTTGGTTTAAGCATTATAATTTTCCTTGGGATTAGGGGTTGCAAGAAAAACCACCTACACACTATCCAAGGACTCACTATCCAAAGGAGAACGAATCACTTTTAGTCTCTTACTACCAAGGGATCACTTCCTAGAATAGAAAGAAATAGAAGAAAGGGTGGCTCACTACCAAAGATGAACTTCAAATAATTCATCTAACATATGTTGAAGATACAGTTCCACTGAAGCTCAAAAATTGACTTAACAAACTTCATACTTCACCATAATTACACTTCGTGCTTCTATCTACACAAGATATTGCACACATACTGAATTATATCACATATAACATAATCACATAAGGAATCAACCTTGTATATATATCATAACCAAAAAAATATTAATTAGTTTGGTTTAATTAGATGTACTATGCATTCCATAACCTATCGGCTCAAAAACTTTAACATATATGCTTTGAGAAATAAAATAAAAAAGTATATAACATCAAAAAAGGTTGGAATGACCCATAATCACTCCTAAGATTCTACTCCATACACAATTTATCTCCACATGACCCCAAAACCTTTAGGTCAGCTACATTGCAAAACTGGTGAAGTAACAACAAAATGAACCAACTGTTCATTCACAACTTGGCATGCGGACCACTACAACACTTTCCACTTGGAACACACACACTTCTATCATCCACAAATAATTCCTCAAAATCACATAGAAAAATATTTATCTATGGTGGAATGTGGAGCATCCAACATACACTATCACTACAACTCTATCATTTCTAGAGACGATATTATTTCAACAATATCTTTGATTGTAGAAGACAACAAGCCGTGAAAATATGGATTTAGACACCTTCAACACATACCAACATTATCTTAGAACCGCATGACTAGATTCTTTATGGAAGAGTAATGTAGACCACAAAACTAGTTCACTAAACACCAAAAAATATGCCCCAGGACTTAGGTAAATCTACAAAACAATTGTTCTTCTCCGGACCAATGCTTCTATATCTCTATAATTGGTCACCATCAATGACAACACCATACACTATTATTCTTATCAAACTTCAAAAATATTCCCACACCATACATCAACATCATCTATACATCATCAACATCATATATACATCATTATGCTCATGTTTCTAATCAACACAAGTCTTGAAAAATATCCCCCTTTTTCATTGATGACAACATGCTTTCACACTTCAAAATTTCTCAAACTTCAACAAATATATTCTCTCCCTTTGACATCAAGGGAAAAGGGCTCACTATATATACATACATACTCCCCCTAACTGATATATATATACATGAGAGTAGCTCACCCTTACTGCTTCTCTCCTATACACAACACACTTCCCCAACAACCAAAATAGCTCCCCCTAACAATGTTATCCATAAAAAATGGAAAAAAATTGCACTGCTAAACTATCCACTATCTCTACATAAGTACATAAAAATTAGAAACATAAATGTACACATTCAACTAGAAGAGTGTCAAATACCCTTGTAGGAAACCTTCAATTTTGCAAGGTGTGCTTCCTAGTCCTTTCCTATCTCCTAATCCTTCTTGGTGAAGGCAAGTAAATGTCATTGATTCTCAAACTAAATAAGGAGATCTTCTCCTTCATCTAGGGAACTAGGCACCAGATTCTTTTGTGCCATATTATCTACACTTTCTAACACTCCAGTCAAAGATGTAAGTCTAGGAATTACCAAATCACAAATTGGACTATACTGTAGAATGATTTTCTCTTTCTGTTCTTGCAATTGGAAGAACTATCCATGCATATTTTCTATTGTTGCTCTTGTTGCACCATCTGCATTTTTTGGATCATATGCACTAGAGGCCTAAGCAATTTATGACTCTATTGAGTCCATTTGGTCCTTTATGCTCCTTGTAGAATTAGGCCATTTTAAGAAAAAATGAAATAAAGCTTTTACTTCATCTGACAATTTTTGAATGTCTCTCAAGTTTCCTTGTAACTTGATAGGTTCAACAATGCATTTATCAAATACCTCAGTTATTATCTTATCATTGACCTTCTTTCCATTTCTTTTTCCAAATTTTCTTCTAGACTGAATAATCTTTGAAAGAATATAACAACTTCAACTTTTGCATACTGGACAAGGAATCATTAGTAGTTGCACTAGGGATACCTTCTTGCATCACCTTAACTGCTTCAATCATTTTTGCACTCTTTTGGTGTGTTTGCGAATTTCATTCCTTACAAAGGCATTAAATGCATCACCAAGATGTACCTTGTGTAGGTGAGAGATCTTTCTCTTATCAACATGTCCTTGTTGCATGGGTATCTACAAGAGTTGTGTAGACACTAGTGGTTCAAAATAAAAATGCATATCCAATAAGTCCTTTAAAGAATCTCCAAAGGCTTCAGAGGATTCACCAATAGTTTTTGCACTTTCTTCTTCCTTATTCTCCTTCTCTACCTCTCCACTACTGGAGCAGACTTTTGCATTATTTTCTTCTTGTATAGACTTCTCATTATTTGGTGGACGAAAATATTCTTCTTGTACCTCAAAATTTTCTAGGACTTCTTTTTTCTCATTCTCCTTCTCCCTATTAGGAGGGGGAAGTTTTTTTTCTTCTTGTGCTTCATCCTTCTCCAGGATATTTTTCATATCATCATTCTTTTCTTCAAAAACAACATTCGCCACCACCAGAGGAGTATTATTTGTAACCATGTCTCCTTTCACATTCTCAGGCTCAGGCACATGCTCATGTTGTGCACTTTGTAGGCTCATTGATTTACAGAATAAATGCATTCATTTTGTATTTTATCATCTGAAGTCATTCCTAATTCTTTTGCAAGATCTACAACCTTTTGCTGTCTCATTTTTCAACCTTTCAATGTCCTCTTTATCTCTGCTCATCAAAGTACTAACTCTATGATTTTCCTTAACTTCTTATTGTACAACTTAGATAATTTTTTGCTATCCTTAGTTGTAAGATAAGAACCAATCTTCTCCAAGGTAAATTTTATGATCTTGGAATCTTCATCAAATTCTTCATTCCTTATAGTACTCAAAACATCTTTCAGATCATTAGGAAATTGAATTTCTATTTCACTCAAACCTATATTGAAAGTAACTATTTAATATACAATAGCTTCTTCTATGGTGGCCTTATCCTCATAATTTGACTTAGGATACATTTTTGTTGTCTCTTCCAGGAGACCAAAATCAATAGTATTGTTAAACAAACCATAAAGGTATTTCTCCCTTGTTAATTTTTATTTTCTTCTCCTCTTAGGAGTCTTTTTCTTTTCAAGGACACTATATGTACCCTTCTTCTTTGAACTCTCTCTAGGTTTAGTTCTGGAGGACTTTGAAATAGTACGAGAGGGGATAGAGGCCCTATTTGACCTTATTGTGTTGGGAGTACCCTAAAGAGCCACATATAGGGCTTTTATTTTGTTTGTAGAACCATTGGATGGGTTCACCATCTCCTCCAACTTAGTTTTAAAATTTTCAATATTTTTCTTTATCTCCTTTTCTTTTTGTTGTAGGTTCACTTCACTAGATTTCTCTTCATAGGTTCCAAACCTGTCTATATATGGATCTCTTAGTTTTCCTAACATGGTCTCTGTAAGACCAATAAGCTCTTCTTCTATAGCATCATATCACAACTCTGGGATCCAAATAAATCTAGGTTTAACTACTTCCATAAGGTAGTTATTTTCGATAACCATAAATGTTATGTCATTTTTATACTTTTCAATAATAATTCTTGGAATTATATAACTTTATTTCATATTTCCCTAGAATATCTTGAAGAAACTCCATAGCATAGATTTTCTAGGTTCTTAGGTTACCCAACCTTTTCAGATGATCTCTAGTTTTCACTACAATAGGAATGTTGTCCAACCACACAAGATTCTTTGTATCAGGAACTTCTCTAAAAAAGTAAAAAAATAAACATACAATTAGGGTACCATACTAGAAGGGGTACCAAAAATGTTTATTCTTATAAAGATTATCCATCAACTGTTGTCTCAAGAGTTTGTACAAATAAATATCAAGACCACCTTTCACCATTTGGTGAATAGTGTGTATAATGGTATCCGATACAAATTTTTATTTGTTAGTATAAAACATCTTATAGCCAATCATCATTGATGGATATTTTATCGTTAGATCATTAATATCTTTCACTATTAGGGCATGCTTATCAAATTTTACACTGGTGAGCTTCACTACCATCTCATTCTTCATGGCCTTCAGTTATTAAATGGGTCCTTCAGAACATAAACCAATAACCACCTTGATAGCTTGATTATTGATCATATGCAACATATCCAACCACATAAGCTTATCATGAAATCATCTCAACACATATTTTACCCATTTATCCTCATAGCCAAAATTGGGGAAATTATTCCAGACATCTAATTTCTTCTTCCTTAAGCTCTCAAATTTAGGTTTAAGCTCAAAATCATCTCTTTTTAGCTCATTCACCTAGTACTCAACCATCTTTGTATGATCATATTTTACCATGTTTATGTGCATGTAAATCCACACATCCTTGTGTGCATTACACCATATAGAACCCTTGAAAAAGAACCCTCAGGGTGCATCTCCATGGATTTGTAAGGATATTTCTTAAACTTAGGTCTTGGATGCCTCAAGACATCAATTACATGTGGAGTAAACATCTTGAATGACTTCTAAAACTAGGGTTAAGTAGCAAATCATAAATACCTTTGAATTCTTTTATAGTAGGGTTTCGTACAATAACTCATAATTACTTCAATTCACCTTTTCTCTTCTCTTCACTCTTCAAATGACTTAATCATATGAAAAATCACATATAAGAACTTTTTGTGACCTAAAATTCATTAATTGCAATAGATAATGATTAGGTCAAAAAGCTAGCAAACCCTCACTATGTCATCACGGGACCTTCAATCACTTTGTAAATCTTCACCATAGGAAATTCAATACTTGAAATACCATCAACGGATCAACTATGTCGATTCACACATGTGCTTGTGTGTCAAAAGCACCAAAACCACATCTTTGGCAAGGGTTGGAATATTTTTTGCTAAAGCCCCCCTAAGAAAAAGCTCTTCATCTAGTTTATGAAGGAAACATATACACCAAGAGTTCGCACATACTTATTTTTCACTTCACTCTCTTCCTTTTTCTTCCATATCTTATTCATTTCTTTCTTCATCTCAACTAGATCCACTTTCTAAACTAGATCACTCTTCTTCTATGAAACAAATTGTTTCACATTCTTTCTTCTGGAAAACTTTTCTATGTGTTCTCATTTGTTGTACTTGTGACATGTGATGCCTTTTTGAACAAGATTACTTCTTTCTATGTTAGATCTACATTAAAAAGCCTTATTCCAAAATTCATTTCATGTATAATAGTAACCATTGAAGTATGGAAACATCATACCATTATTGTAACCATTCACATCTAGTTTTTGCTTTTACTTGCTCTATGACCAAATCTATTGCATATATAGCATTGACAGAAAAATGATTGAGTATTCTAATTCATTCTGCTTCTACACTCTCCAACTCTATGTCCAAAATTATTGCAAGAACAACAATAACCATTAAAAGATGAATACCTTTGTGCAACAAATTGTCTGATAGGAGGATTTTTGAATTCTTTATTTTGGTTCCATACTTTTTTGGCATTCTTCTTCTTTTCATTCTTCTTTTCAACATTATTTGGTGTCTAATTTACCTTTAAACTTTCTCCTTTATCAAACCCTGATCCTTCTCTGTTCTTAGAAGCCTTCTGACTTGCAATCATCTCATCAAGAATTATAGAGTTCTTGAATTTTTCTTCTTGATTCTTTTCTTTCTCTGGATCTAATCTCAAAGTTACAATCTCTTGTTCAAGCTTTGAACATTCTTCAGATTTGTCTCTTAATTTGGCATTCATACTATCTTCAACTATTTTTCCTTCTTCAACTTGTAATTTTAGACTGGTGATAGTCTCATTTTATTGCTTGAGCTTCTCATTTATTTCCTTGACTCTTTCTATAGCTTTCTTGAGTTTCTCTCTCAACTTCTTGATACACTCATCTGCATCATTAATATCCTTTTTTAGATCTCTATTCTTAGCTTTTGCTTCATCCAAATCATCAATGGTTGATTTGAGTTCACCTTCCCTGTCAACTACACAATCTTCTTTAGTAACCCCTTTAAGGATAATCTCTTCTAGAGGAATATGATACTTACTTGTAGTTATATGTTCATCCTCCAAGATCTACCTTAGCGATAGGAACCAAGATCTGATACTAATTGTTGAACACTCGAAATACTAAGACGAGGGGTGAATCAGTATTCACTAACATTCATTCACTTTATCAACTTAAAAATTTATTCAATACATCACATTAAAATTGAAGTAATGGAAAGGAACATATAAAGCATGTATCACAAAAAAGAACACAATATTTACATGGAAAACCCTTGAAATGGAAAAACCATAGTGAGGATTAGATCACAATATATTATAATCAGTTACAATGTTTGATACAGAATAGTGGACTCACTGTCCAAGGACTCATTGTCCAAAGAAAATGGCTCACTATCAATGGCTCACTACCAAGGGCTCATTTCACAAAATAGAAAAGATAGAAGAAAGGGTAGCTCATTTCCAAAGATGAACTGCTAACAATTAACCTAACATATGCTAAAGATACAGTTCCACTAAAGCTCAAAAAATTGACTTGACACACTTTATACTTCACCACAATTACACTTTCCACTTCTCTTTGCACTAGATCTCACACACACTTAATTACCCCACATCTAAAATAATCACACAAGGAATCAACCTTTTATATATATTGAAACCAACAAAAACATTAATTAGGCTGGCCTAATTAGATGTACTATGCATCCCGTAACCTATCGACTCAAAAACATTAACGTAAACACTTTGAGAAATAAACCAAAATATATATAACATCAAAATAGGTTAGAATGACCCATAATCACTCCTAAGATTCTTCTTCATACACAATTTAACTCTACATGAACCCAAAAATGTTAGGTCGGCACTACATAGAAAAACTAGTGAAGTAACAATAAAATGAACCAACTATTCATTCACAAATTGACACATGGACCACCAAAACACTTGCCACTTGGACGACACACACTTCTTCCTTCCAAAAACACTTCCTAAAAACTAAATAACAAAATTTTTATCCATGATTGAATGTGGAGTATTCCAACATACACTCTATCACTATATCTCTACCATTTCCAAAGCCTATATTCTATAAAACATTATCTTTGACTATAGAAGACAACAAGTCATAATTTTTTTTATTTAGACACCTTCAAAACATAATAACATTACATCAGAACTGCATGACCAGATTCTTTATAGTGGATCAATGTAGACCACAAAACTGGTTCACTAAACACTAAAAATTATACACTAGGATAGGCAAATCTGAAAAATATTTGGTCTTCTTTAGACTAACACTTATGTATCTCTATGATGGGTTGACATAAATGAAAACACCATGCACTATTATGCTCATCAACCTTCAACAATATTCCCACACCATACATCAAAATCATCTATACATCATCATGCTCATATTGCCAATCAACCCAATTCTTCACACCATAGGCATAATATCACACAACACTTCATCATTATATGATCCTATATGAAATTTTAGTAGAAATTTCTTAATCACCAATAGATTATGTTCATCTTGTATCCATTCTATCTTGTAGGGCTTTGGATGTTTCAATCTCTTCAAATTCAACTTTGTCACCATCTCTTCTGAAACTAAATTATTAGTACCACCACTATCAATAATAAATTTATATACCTTTCCTCTAGATTTACACCTTGTTCTAAAAAAATTCATTCTTTTTGGTGGTTCCTTAGTCACTTCTTCATGCATCAAATCTCTTCTCATTACTTGACTTGCCTTTCTCTAGTTTCTCAACCGAACTAGGGGATCCAACAGGTTTTTCATCCAAATAAGTTGTTCTTTCGATATTCTTAGTTCCCTTGTTGGTACCTCTCCGATGACATTCAAATGCTCTATTTTCTTCACATCCACACTTGAAATAGGTTACTCTAAATAGTCTCTTCTCAAATCTTCCTTTATCTCTCCTATATCCATCATTTTGGTAGGAATTATGGCCTCATCTATCACTGTGGTAGAAAGTTATGTCCTCTCTTCCTTTGTAGTATGAATTAATGTCCTTCTCTTCAATACAGTAGGGTTTTTCATCCTTTCTTTCCTCTGAATATGGTCTTCTCTCTCTGGATTGTGATCCCCCTCTCTGGAATCTTCCTCTTACACATCTCTATCTTTGTTCAAACCTATTATTGTAATTTCTTCTCCACTTTTATGTAAAATTGATATGCTTCTTCAACTATTGTCATTTTCTCAGGGATCAACTCTTCTTGGATGTTTGTTCTTATATCATTAATGTATTGTGTAACCTTCTTCTTTCTTGATTTATTATATCTAGTTTGATGATCATCTTATAAAATTCTTCAGTGTATTCCTTCACCGACTTCTCCTTTTTCCTTAAGTTTTGTAATCTTTTCATCAGTTCAAGCTCATAATTAGTGGCTATGAATTGATTCTTCAAAATTTTCACCATCTTATCCCACTTTGTGATTTTCTCTTTTCCTCTCCTATTCCTATCCAATTGAACTTCTCTCCACCAAATAGCAACATGTCTTTTAACTTGGTTTTATGAAAATATCACTCTTTTCAGATCTTCAATTTCTTCATATTTAAAGTATTCGGCCATATCATTCATCCAATCAATCAGTTCCTCAAGGTTTAAATTTCCCACATAATTTTGAATTTCAATTCTATCTCTCTTACCAATATTGAAAATAGCTTTCAACATCTTTTCCTAATTTGGTTCTTCTTCTTCTAGGTTCTCTTTATTTTTATTTGCAACATGACTAAATTCATCATCACTTTTATCCTTATGTCTAAGATTTAGACCTCTCCTTATATTTTCTTCTACACCATCCAACCAAACTCTCATTCCCCTCACCATCTCCAAAATTTCATCCATTCATCCCACAACATTTTCCATAACAAGTGATCTTCTTGGTGGCATCTCTTCTGCTTGGATTCAGTCCAATTACCTCAATTTGGTGATCTACCTATAAGGTATCAACTACCTCACAATCAATGCTTGATCAAAAACACTTGTAGGATACCTTAGGTCAGAAATCTATTCACCACAAGTAATGCCTTCTCTCCCAAAGGACTCGTAAACTCACTCTGATACCAGTTGGTGCAATTATAGAGGGAGGGTCCAGAAAGGACTATCCAACTTTATAGCCTAGAGTTCAACACAATGGAAATAACACAAGAATGGAGCATGAAAAATGAATTATCATTGATTCAACAACTTGCAGTCATGCATGAATCACATTTCATATGTGCAGGGTGACTAGGGCTCATAGGACTACCGCAAAGGCATTACAAAATATTACAACTAGCAGAAGGAATTAATATGACCATCAAGCTATGTAGCTACTAGTACCTATCTTCTAGCTAACTAAGATCCTTCTAATAGATCACAAATTATATTAAATATGAATCTATAGCTTGAATTGTGATTCACATCAGCCTTAAGGGCTCTTAAACCCCAATACAAGATCAAACATATAGGTTAGCCACGAACATGAGAAGATAACCCATTCACATATGGAATGTATTGTGGATCTTCAAGAAAGTTCCACCTAGACCTAAAATTCCATGAATGATGTTTTATTATGCTCCACACATTCTAGAATAGGTCCACACAATAGCCTAAGCTAGATAGGCCCTAAATGCACTTCCTGAGAATTGATAGTAACATTCTGAGGGTGACAACTTTCTATAAACGAATGCAAATCACCTGAAATATGGATATGTAGAACGAATATCCTACTCTGTGAGATAAGAAATTATAATACAGTGAAATGAAAAATAAATTGTTGAGACAACTACAATTGAATTGTAATAAAATATTTTTTTTGGTTGATACAAGATTGCTTTACAACTAGGGATGCTCCTATATCAAAATTTCCTTTAAATGAAAATGAAAAGGAAGATAGTTCTAGAAGTAAAAAATCTTTCAAATATGAAAAGATAAACCATCATTAAAAGAAGAAGAGTCTTTATGTTGATAAAGAAATTAATTTCTTCATATGATTATTCTTTTGCAAGTGAAGTGAAAATGCATTTATGGATGAAGAAATTAAAGAATGTGAATAATCTGAAGAGGAAGAAGAAGGTGAGGTAGATTTGGAAGGTGAATTGGTTTATTCTTTAGAAGATTTGAGAGATGAAAGAAAACATAATGAGGAGTACAAGTTAATGATTGAAGAATCTAAGGAACTTATCATTGAATTAAAGCTATAGTTGGAAGAATCAAAGAGAATAGAAGAAGTAACTAATTTGGATTTCAAGAAAAAAATAGAAGAATGTAATAAAATAGAGGCTGAAGTTGTCTCTTTAATGAAGGAAATAGAGAAGAATTTTATTTAGTTAAATAGAAGTATCCAAATTGGAAAGATTTTTGAAGTCCTTGATGAAAATATCGATAGTTAGAGCTCTATTTTTAACAAGTTTGTTGGTTTATGATATGAGGAAGACAATAATTATAAAGATGATGTCCCTAAAAAGAATGCAACCACTTCCAAGAAGACGAAAGAGTCCATGAAGCATAAGAATATTGAAGAGAACATAAAAAATAGATGATGAATTCATCAAAGTGCACAAACCAAAGAGGATTTTCAAAGGCCAATATGCAAGATAAACTAGTTTTAATTATGCTTTTCATGGTTATTTTTTTCATGTAATCAGTATAGACATAAAGCTATAGATTTCAAGATTATATGTGGTCATTAAGGAATGATAGACATGCTTTTGTAAGAAATAATTATTTTTCTCCTTTAGTTTGTCTAAATGATGTATGATATAATTGTAATAAAAGATCAGCTCATGTTCATGCAAGTCAAAAGAAAGAATTTGCATCCCCTGCACAAAATAAAGAATCTACACAGAGCTTTGAGGAAGAGCAGAAAAATCCAAAAAGATATTGAAGAGAGAAGAAAATTCATATAAAGAATTAAAAATCAATGAAATTCCAAACAACATTTCATTCCAAAGGACAAGGTAATCCTTGGGTAGTTGATAGTAGTTTCTCTAGTCATATGACTAGAGATAAGATCAAATTCATCAATTTGGAGAAATGGAATGGTGGCACAGTTAAGTTTGGTGATAATACCACTACTAAGATAACTAGAAAATGTATATTAAGCATAGATGGTAAAACTAATGCTCAAGATGTGTTGTATGTAGAAGGGCTAAAAAATGACTTGCTCAGTGTAAGCCAGATGTGTGACAAAGGATATAATTTGTTATTTCATGCTAGTGGATGTGAAATAAGGAATGCTAGCTCCAGTAGACTTGTTGCTGAAGCAAGTAGAACAAGTAGTAATTTATACCATCTAAATGAGGTGAAAAGTGGAAGTTGTCTATTAGGAAAAACTAATGAAATTTGGCTATGGCATAAAAGGATGGGTCATATTAACTTTGATCATCTAATGAAAGCCATCAAGAAGAATGCAGTAAAAAATATACCCAGTATTGGAAAACTAGCAAGTACATTTTGTAAAGAATGTCTTGAAGAAAAGAAAACAAGGATCAGATTCAAGACAAAAGAATATTCAACTTCAAATCCCCTGGAGTTTTTACATACAAATCTATGTGTACCAACAATAACTAAAAGAAGCAATGGAGAAATGTATTTCATGTTGTTAATAGATGATTATTCAGGAATGACATGTGAAACTTTTCTTCAAGATAAATCTCAAGCTTTGGAAAGATTCAAAATTTCTAGGGCTATGGTTAAGAATGAGATTGCTTCAAGGATTAAATTTTTAAGGTTTGAAAAAGGCAGAGAATTAACTTCTCATGAATTTGATAAGTAATGTGAAAAATATGGAATTAGAGGACATTTTTGTGCAACTAGAATAGCTCAACAAAATGGATTTTTTGAGAGAAATAATGGAAATGTTCAATAAATGTCTAGAAAAATGTTGAATGAAGCCAAATTACTTGATAGATATTGGAAGGAAGTAGTTTATATTGATATTTACATTCTTAACAAAGAATAGTTAAGAGAAAATCATGATAAGACTACATATGAATTACGAAAAGGTAGACCTGCATCTATGAAGTATTTTAGAATATTTGAAAGCAAATGTTTTATAAAAAAGGATGAAGAAACTTTGATTAAATGTAATACAAGATCTTATGAAGGAATATTTTTGGGTTATTCGACTATGAGCAAAGCTTATAAGTGCTACAATAAAATATTTTTAAAGATAGTTGAAAGTGTGAATGTTAGAGTGGATGAAGATTAATCTCAGCTATTATACAAAGATGACATGTATTCAAAATTCCCTTCTTATGAAGAAAAAGAAGAATATACAAAAGAAGAGTCACAAGAAGAGAGTGATTCTAATGAAGAAGAAAAACCAAACACTTCTCCACAAGCTCCATCCAAATTTGTCAAAAGAGATCATTCTAAGAAGAAAATTCTTGGAATCTATGGTGTCATGACAAGAAGAAAGCTTGCACAACAAGAATATGTATACTATTCTTTACTCTCTGAAATAGAGCCTAAATCTTATGAAGAAGCTAGTAAGGATGAAAGTTGGATTGAATCCATGAAAGAAGAAAATAGTCAAATAAAGAAAAACCAGACTTGGGAGATTGTTCCTAGGTTTGCTAATAATAATTTCATAGGCTCAAAATGGGTATTTAGGAATAAAATGAATGAAGATGGAAAAATAAGAAGAAAAAATGATAGATTAGTTTGTAAGGGCTATGCTCAAGTTGAGGGTATATATTTTGATGAAAAATTTGCATCAGTAGCTAGAATTGAAGCTATTAGAATGTTTCTTACATATTAGGTTTATAAGAACTTCAAATTATACCAAAAGGATGTAAAATCTGCATTTCTTAATGGTTATCTAGATGAGGAATTTTATTTGGAGCAACCTGAAGGGTTTATTGTGATATAAAAAAATATTATGTATACAGATTGAAGATGGATCTGTATGGTTTAAAATAGGACCCTAGGGCTTGGTATTCCAGATTGGATAATTATCTCCAAAAACAAGGGTACAATGACGGTATTGCTGATAGTGATATATATTTCAAATGCAATGGTGAACATATACTAGTTGTTATAGTCTATGTTGATGATACCATTTTTTCTAGTAACTATGATGAGATGTGCAAATTTTTTGCTACTACAATGTAGAAATAATTTGAAATGTCCATGCTAGGATAATTAACATTTTCCTTGGTTTACAAGTCAATTAGTTAAGTATAGGTTTTTTCATTTCTCAAACTATGTGAAGAAAATTTTGAAGAAATACAAGATGGATGATTGCAAGCTAGTTAGTAAACCTATGGTCATTGGATGTAAGTTCAACAAAAATAATTATTTTGATTATGTAGATCAACCATTATACATATCCATGATTAGAAGTCTCTTATATCTCACAACAACAAGGCTTGATATTATGCAATTTGCTTGCACAGTTTCTAGATTTCAAGTTGCTCCTAAGGAGACACATGCTAAGGATGTGAAAATGATATTTAGATACTTGAAGAGTACATTAGACTATGGTCTATATTTTGAACACATGGAATATTGAGAGGGGGTGAATTATTATTCTCTAAAACCACTTAAACATGTATTCAATACATTTCATCAAACTTGCAAAAATGAAAAGAAACAATTAATACATGCATCACATCACACAACACAAGAACACAAAATTTATGTGGAAAACCTAAGAAGGGAAAAACCATGGTGAGGATTAGCTCACAATATATTATAACCAGTTACAAGATATTATAGAAAGGATTGCTTCCAAGAGGACTCACTATCTAGAGAATCTGAGTGGAAGAAGAAAGGGTGGATCACTACTAAGATTTTAACTCATATAATGCATCTAGAATATGTTGGAGATAGTTCCAATGAAGCTCAATATATTGACTTAACACACATCCTATTTCTCAACACTTATACCAGCTCTTCTCTTCTTCATGTCACATGTGCATACTCTCCTTAGGAATTTGCATGACCACTTTCTCAACACCTTGTGACACTTAAATGATATTACATTTGTATCCTTTACATCTGCAAACATCTACAACATTAATTAGGTCAACCTAATTAGATGAAACATGTTATACAACAACCTGTCGGCTCAAGATCCAACCATACACACCTTAAAACTTGTAACACATAAAAAATAGGTTGGAAGGGACCTATATTTACTCCCTTAAGTTTTCTCAATTCATACTTTAACTCCACACAACCCCAAACTCTTTAGGTCAACACTAGATAGAAAAGATTGGTGACATGAACCATCTGTTCATGCATAACACAATGTACAAACCACAAAAACACTTCCCACTTGGAGCATAGACACTTCTAAATCTTGTAAGCACTTCCTCAAAATTGAATAGAAAAATATTCATTTGTGGTTGAATGTGCAACATCCCAATCATGTACTCTACATTAGTAACACTATCACTGCCAAGTCTGATACTTTTTCATCATTATCTTCAACATTGAAGGACATCAAGACATGAAAATTTGGATCTAGATTTCTCTAATATACACCAAAATTTCCTTAGAACTGCATAACCTAATTCTTCATGGAAAAGTAATACAGACCTCAAAACTTGTTCACTATAAACTAAAAATTATACTTTGGGACTTAGATAAATATCCAACACATCTGATCTACACTAGAAAAAATCATCTACATCTATATAATGGATTGACATTACAGACAACACTATATTCTATCATGCTCATCAATCAACTATACATAATGTTAACTTTAATGTTAATATCAATGACAACACTATAAACTATCATTCTCATGTTGCCAACAATCTCCCCCTTTTTTGTTGATGGCAACATGCCCTAAAATATTCTCCCCCTTTGACATCAAGGGTAAAGGGTTCATTGTACAAACAAACATACTCACACACTCATCATAACTAATATATATATAGATATATATGAGAGTAACTCCCCCTTACTAACATAATTCTCCAATAAGAAAAGTAACCCCCCCTAACCATGAGAATCATCAAAGTTTTCACTTCTACACCATTCACAATCATCCACATATATACAATGAAATCATAAAAAAATAGAAATATACACAATCAACTAGAAGAAAGAAAAATGATTTTGTAAGAAACCTACAATTTTGTAATGTGTGCCTCCCAATCCTTCTTCCCAATTCCCCAATCCTTCTTGATGAATTCTGGCATGTTGCATTGTTTCTCAAACTACATAAGGAGTTATTCTCCTTCATCCAGAGAACTAGGTAATAAATTTAATCTTACTACCTTCTCTACATTAGCCAAATCACTGATTAGGGATGTAAGTCTTTCACTTGCCAAATCTCTAAGCTAATCATTCTACACAATGATCTTTTCTTTCTATTCTTACAGCTGGAAGGATTGTCTATGCAAATTCTCTATTGCTAACCTTGTAGTTCTATATGCATAATTAGATAGATCATATGCTCTAGATTCCTTATCAATTTGTGACTCAGTAGAGTCCATTTCATCCTTTATGTTCTTGGCAGAACTAGGCTATTTCAAACAAAACTGAAAAAAAAAATTCTTACTCTACATAATTTTGAATATCATTTAAGTTATTCTATAACTTACCATGACAAATAGCACATTTTTTAGAGGCATCAACTAACATATTATAATTTATTTTCTTAATCACTTCCTTTTCTAATCTATCGTCTAATCTAGTAGAATATTCTTTAAAAGAATCAAGAAACAATCTTAGTTGTTGCACATCGGATAAGGAGCTGTCAATATTTGCACCGAGGAAGCTTTCTTGCAACACTTTCACTACCTCAATCATCTTAGCACTCTTTTAGTGAGTTTGTAGGATCTCCTTTATCACAAAGGCATGAAGTGGATTAACAAGTTGTAGTTTGTGCAAGGTATATGATTTATCCATGTAAACTTAGCCTTGTTGCATGGGGATCTATATAAACTATGTTGACACCACCAGTTGGTCTTGAAGTTGCATATCTAGTAGATATTTCAAGGAATATCTAGAGGCTTTGAATGATTCACCAACTACCTTTACACTTTCTCCTTCCTTCTTCTCATCAACCTTTTCCTTGTCACCAATGAAATTTTTAGCTTTTCCATCACTCTTCTCCTTATCTTCACTACCAGACTCTTCCTCAGCCTTCTTCTCTTCTTCAAATGATTTCACATTATCTTTTTCCTTATCACCACTGCTAGATTCTTCCTTAGCATTCTTCTCTTATTTATAAAACTCTTTATATTCTAGGAGAGGCAAGCCTTTATATTTTTTTCCTTCGTATTCTTCAAGTTGTTTTGTGTGACTTCTTTTGTTTTCTCTACACTTTTCTCTATGTTCGGAGGGGTTCAATTTTTATCTGTTTGTACACCCTCCTTTTGCATTTCATATACACCTAGAGGGGCATTATTTATAGCCACATTTTGCACATTTTCTCCTTCAGGTACATGCTCAATCTCATGTTAAAAGGCATTCTCATGTTGTGAATTTCCAAGATCATTTACTTATGGGGCATAAGTGTCATGTTGCATTTCACTTCCACTTTTTGAAGACATTCCCAAATCTTTAGGTAAATCTGTAATCTTTTGCACTATTTCATTTCTCAACCTCTCAATATCTTCTTTATCCCTACTCATCAAGGTGTAGACTCTATTTTGTCCTATATTCTCTATTATATATTTGATCCAATTTGGCTTTGTCCTCATCACTAAGAGAAGAATCAATCTTCTCTAACGTAAAAGTTCTCATTTTTGTATCCTCATCAAATGCTTCTTTCCTTCTTGCATATAACACACCTTTTAAATCCTCTATATCTTTCATGCTAAATTCAAATGCTACAATGTATCTGACAATATCTTCTTCAATGGTTGATTTTTCCATTTCATCTACAATAGGGTACAATGGAGTAGTCTCTTCTAGGTTCCCATATTTTTTAATACTAGTCACCAATGCTTCAATTTTCATAGGACTCTATTTTTAGACCAGAGGAATCTTCTTCTTTCCTTTCCCTTTAGGTGATTTTTCTTCTTTTATGGAATTCTTCTCCCTCATATGAATCTTGAAGGATTTTTTTATTTTCAACTTGTTCTTCATTGTCAGTGTCCATAATAACCATTTGTGTTCTTTTTACACTTGTCTTTACTTAAGAGACATTGGTTTTTATCTTTCAGACCAACTGTGGTCCTTCTTCTTGCTCTTCTTCTTCCTTATCATCAAAATTTACACTCACATACTATTCTCTTCTTTCCCTCTCTTTTCTTCTTCTTTACAGAGCAGTTTGTTGTTTCACCAAGGAAATATATGACTCTTTCCTCTTACTTTCAACAACAGGTTTAGTCTTGGAGGATTTGGGAGCTACTAGATAGGGGGTAGAAGTTCTACTTAGCCTCCTTGTGGTGGGAGTACTTTCTAGAGTACTGTATATGCCTTTGGATTCTTCTACAAGGTATTTTGGTAATCCCATCATCTCCACCTCATGTGCCTTCATCTTCTCCACATTCTTCTTGATTTCCTTTGATTTTTTCTTCATATATATTGTAGTGGATTTCTCCTCATAAGTTCCATATCTTTCTTCTATAGGGTCTCTAGAAATACTCAACATTTGATTAGAAGGACTAGTAATCACATTCTATTCTACCTCATATCCCATTTCAACAATCCATACTATCCTTGGTTTGACAAGTTCCATTTTGCAATAGTCTTTGTGTACCATAAAGGTAACATCATTTTTGTATTTGTCAACCACACTTTTAGGAATATTTTCTGTTGCATACATTAGGGATTGGAATGATTTATGAAATCCCCATATGGATTCAACTTTAGATGTTGAATCTAGATACCTCAACATATTATCTGTAATTTGTCTAGCCACTAGCACATTGTCTAATCATACTACATTCCTTACATTGAGAAACTCTCTAGGAATGTAAAATAATAGACATTAGATCAAGGTACCATATAGGAAAGGGTACAAGGAATCCTTAGTCTTTTGTATATTTTCCAGCAACAATAACTTGATAAATTGATATAGATCAAAGTTCATTTCCTTCTTCACCATCTCATATGTGGTATGAATTATTGTAGAAAAAATTGAGTTTTCAATATTTGTGAGGAAAATTTTATATTCAATCATCATGGATGCATTTTTCATAGTGGGGTCTTCAATTTCCTTAATTGTTAGGGTTCTCTCATCAAATTTTACAATTGTTAATTTTATCACCACTTTATTTTTCACTAATTTAAGAGTTAGAAATGGTCCTTTAGAACATAGTCATGTCACAACCCTAATGGATTCTTTATTGATCATGTGTGGAATGTCTAACTAGATGAATCTGTCATGGATTTTACTAACGTATATCTAACCCATTCATCAACATAGTAGAAAATAGGAAAGTAGTTCCACACATCTAAATTCTTCTTCATTAAACTTTCATACTTGGGTTTCAACTGAAAATATTCATTGGTTAGCTCATCTACCCACACTTCTCCTAACTTTGAATGATTTTATTCCTCAAAATTTGCATTAATATACATCCTTATATCCTTATTATGCATAAACCCATAAGGAAAGCGTGAAAATGCACCTTCTGGATCCATCACCATTGATTTATTAGGATGCTTCTTGAACTTAGGTCGAGGTCGGTCTACAACCTTTACTACTTGAGGTGTAAATTTTTTGAAATACTTTTGAAACTAGGTCAAAGCAAGAATTTTTAAATACCTTTTATATCTCTATTGATTAGGGCTTCATGCACCAATTCGAATCACTTTAGTTTGCCTCTTCTCCACTCTTCACACTTCAAATGCTTGATCATAAATTAAAATTTCATATACAAAATCACTTATAAGCACCTTTTGAATGACCTAAAATGCATTAATTGTATTTATTTAAAGTTAGGTCAAAATTTAACAAACCCTAATTGTGATGTCACAATCACCTTTAAACTCTTTGCAAATCTTCATAACAAAATATTTTCCACAGGTAATTTCACCAATAGGTCAAGCATGCCACTCTACACCTTGGATCAACATGCTGAAGACATCAACACTATATCTTTGGTAGGGGCTTAATGATTGTTTGTTAAAACTCCCCCTAAGATAAAGCTCTTCATATAGTTTTCAGAGGAAACATTTGCACCAAAGATTGGTATGGAGTTAGTCTTAACCTCATTCTCTTCTTTATATTTCCATTTATTGTTCATCTCTTTCTTTGTCTCTACCAAATCAACCTTTTTGAATGGATCACTCTTCTTTACCAGATCAACCTTCATATCCTTTCTTTTACAAAATTTTGCTATATGTTCAAGTTTATTTCATTTGTGACATATGACAACATTTTGAACAAGCTTACTTCCACCAACTCTAGATATGCATTCATTAGCATTACTCCCAAATCCATTGCATGTATATCAATAGCCATTGAAAGATTAAAACCTCATGCCATTATTGTAACCATTCATTATCTGATTTTTGCATTCACTAGCCTTATGACCAAATCTATTGCATGTAAAGCACCGATCAAGAAATTATTGAACACCGTTATTCATGTTGCTTCTACATTCTATAACCCTATGTCCAAATCTATTGAAAGAATAGCAGTAACCATTAAAAGATGAGTACCTTTGTGTTGCAAAGATAGTTTATGTTGTACCAAAATATCAACCTATTAATATCCAATACAACTGCTAGAGTTAATGAATCCACAAGAGGTGGTTAAGCCATGTCATGAACCTGAGCACTATGCTGCATAGAACAAGGAGACTAAGGGTGTACACCTTACAATAATCCCCCCAATGCAAGTGAGGGGTTTGAACCCATGACCCAAGCTCTGATACCAAATATTGTAAAGATGGTTGTTGTTGCACTAAAAGATCAACCTGTTAATGCCCGATACAACTACAAGAGTTAATGAGTCCATGGGAGGCGATTAAGCCACGTCACAAACCTGAGTGGTGCACTCCATAGCACAAGGAGACCAAGGGTGCATTCTTTGAAAAAATATGTGCATTCAATTGTTTGATAGGTGGTTTTTTGAAGTCTTTCCTTTGATTTAAGACCTTCTTGACATTGCTCTTCTTGTCCCCAATCTTTTTTTTTTTCATTTTTCTTCTTTTGCATCTGATTTGCTTTTGAAATTTCTCCTTCAAACCCTAATTATACTTTATACTTAGAATCTTTTTGACTTGCAATCATTTCATCAAGCGTGATAGAGATTTTCTTGAATTTGTCTTCTTGAATCATTGTTTTTCCTAGATCTGATCTCAAGGCCACAAATTCTTCTTTAATTCTTGAACATTCTATAGATTTTCTTTTCAATTTTTCATTTGGGCATTATTCAATTCTTTTTCCTTCTTGAACTTACACTTTTTGACTAGTGGTTGTCTCATTTGATTGTTTCAATTTCTCATTAAATTCCTTATGTATTTCTCTAAACTTCTTTATTTTCTCCCTCAACTTCCTGATGCATTCATCTGCTTCCTCAATATTTTCTTTCAAATATTTTTTCTCAGAATTAGTTCTTTCAAGATCAAGGGCCAATTTGAGTTCACCATTCATATCAACTATGTAATCTTTGTCAGTGAATCCTACCATAAGAATTTATTCTAGAGGGAAAGGATATCTCCTAGTGGACATGTGTTTAACCTCCAAGATCTTTCTCAAGTGGTTAAGCTTCTTCCAAGGAACTAAGCTATGGTACTGGTCAATTGTTGAACACTCAAAATATTGAGTGGGGTGGGGGGTGAATTAGTATTCTTTGAAACCACTTAAACATGTATTCAATACATTTCATCAAACTTGCAAAAATGAAAAGAATAAATTAAAACATGCATCACATAACACAACACAAGAACACCAGATTTACATGGAAAATTGAAGAAGGGAAAAACCATAGTGAGGATTAGCTCATAATATATTATAGCCAGTTATGAGGTATTATAGAAAGGCTCACTACCAAGTGGACTCACTATTCAGAGGACCCACTATCCAAATAATAAGAGAGAAAGAGATATGGTGGCTCACTGCCAAGATTTGAACTGATACAATGCATCTAGAATATGTTGGAGATAGTTCTAATAAAGCTCAATATACCAACTTAACACACTTCATGTTTCTCAACACTTACACCCACTCTGATCTTCTTCACATCACATTTGCATACTCTTCTTTGGAATTCACATCACCAATTTCTCAACACCTAACATCACTGAAATCATCTTACATTTATATACATTACATCTGCAAACTCCTAAAACATCAATTAGGGCATCCTAATTAGATGAAACATGTAATACAACAACCTATTGGCTCAAGATCCAACCACGCACACCTCAAAACTTGTAAAAGATTAAAATAAGTTGATAGAGACCTATAATTAGTCACTTAAGTTTTCTCAATTCATACTTTAGCTTCGCACAACCCCAAACTTTTTAGGTCGGCATCAGATAGCAAAGAATGGTGATATGAACCATCTGTTCATCCACAACACAACATGCATACCATTAAAACACTTCCCACTTGGAGCATAGACACTTCTGACACCTATAACCACTTCTTCAAAATTGCATAGCAAAAAATTCCATCTATGGTGTAATGCATTGTATTCCAATCATGTACTTTGCATCTGTAACACTATCATTTTCAAGTTCAATACTCTATCATCATTGTCTTTGACACTCGAGGACATCAAGACATGAAACTTTGGATCTATATTCCTCAAATATACATGAAAATTTCCTTAGAACTACATAACCCGATTCTTCATGGTAGAGCAATGTGGACCTCAAAATTGTTTCATTGTACACTAAAAACTATATTCTAGGGCTTAGAAAAATATCCAACACATCTTATTTGCATCGAAAAAATTCATTTGCATCTCTATAATGGATTGAGATTACTGATAACACTACATTCAATCATGCTCATCAGTTAGTTATACATGACATCAATGACTATTGAGGATAGGTGTCTCAAATTTAATGATTAAGGCTCTTTGAAATTAGGAAAAAACTTAGCCAAGGTTAAGTATTCTACACCATAGTACCACATAATTCTACATTAGAGCTTGTGGTATTGCAAGGAATAGTCGCTACCCATGACCTCACAATAGTTGTTTGATGAGGACTATGGTATTGCGGCATCTGGTGACTTGGTGGTGAGCTGGGTCAAAATCTACTACATCGTAATACCACGAAGGTTTAAACTAGTACTGGTAGATTCGTAGTAGGTAACCCACCATATCACAATAGTCATGCAAGGGAGCCTATGGTATGGATATAGGTAACCCACCATCTCGCGATAGTTCATGAGGAGGCGTGTGATAGTGTGGGAGGAGTTGTAACCTGCAACCCCACGATAGTTAGTGAAGGGGTTTGCGGTGGAGCAGTATCCTACGGTATAGTGGTAACCTGTGAAACTGTGATAATAATTTGGATGGCTTGTGGTGGAGCGGTATCATGCAGTACTATGGTAACTGGTAGTGTGGTGAAGGATTAGTGCAAGCCCATGAAGGTTCAAGTTTGGACTCGGCATGATTGTGGTTATGACTGTTCAGTGGTAGTAGAAGTTGAAGTGTCTGTTATGATGGTTTTCTTGTAACGCTTGAAAAGTATGTATGTAATACCATAGTGCATTGGAATAGTGAGAGGAGAGATTGGATTTAGAGGGGTTATGCTACTAGATTTTCTCTAGATGTAACAGGATGTAAATCTCCATGTAAAGGATTAGAGCCTACAATTGTATTGTAACTGAGTATTTTTTTATTGAATAATACAATGGATCCGTGCTTTTGGAGGGTGGGGTTTTTTACCCGAAAGGGTTTTCCCCACATAAATCTTTGTGTTCGTGTATTCTTTTCTATATTATATGTTTAATGAATCTGTTAATGGATGTTGTTGAAACTGGTTGATCTTGCATGATCTAAAATTGCATGAACTTTCCTCTAAGGAATAATGGTGGGAAATGAACTATGTCTAATTCCACTTTATGGCATAGTAGTACATGATTTTGAGACTATCTGAAGAAATGAATTTTACTGAAGGAACCTATTGTGATCTCAGATGCTCTTTCTAAGATGAACCAAATTTCCCTTCAATTTTTATTAGATCTTTCTTCTAGGATTTGATTGTTCCTAGTGTTTTTTGTTCTGGGTATTCCTTCTGTGAAGATTTCTTAGTTTGGCTAGCTTGAGGAAATCTGAAGGAATTGACTAAAGATTGGTGCAGCCATAGTAGGAGGGTCCTTAAAGAAAACTATCCAGACCATGCAACAGGAGTAACACAATAGAAGAAACACATAATATGGAGGAAAATGCAGGTAAAAATATTCTTATTATCAAAAATCTCGATTACATATAGTCAGCCACATCCAGGCTTACAGATTCGGCTCACAGGCCTGATTACAACATGCTCAAAATACAGTGCTCATATATGTGAGTGAAAATATTACAGACCAAACTCTATGTACATCTTAATCTACTTGAACTTGATTGATTATTATTCTAATGATCCATTACAAGCTTTATATCATATCCGTCGGTCAAGAAACATCTGCGTTGGTCATAGATTTCTATAATCTCCGATGAAGGAAATGTAACATGTGCAAGAATAGGTCAGGCTCAAATTTGAATTTCTTCAATGGTAGATGCACATGATGAAGTGTAAACCTAAGTGTAAGGTTGGGGACACTCCATGTGAAAAATGAAAACACACCATGAGGATTCGTAAGTCACAAGGAAGATCCACGATCGATCCAACTAGCTGTTAGGTTTTGAAATTATTTTAGGGCCAGTTCCAAAAATTGTCACTCAATTCAGAAGTGATAACTTTTCAGAAACAAATCCAATCGAGTTGAAAACTGGGAACTAGGAAATTGAACATGTTTTCGATGAAACCATAGGTATGCAAGATTTGGTGAGAAAACACGAATGAATACCAGATCTACCAACTCAAACAAGAACAAGAATAGAACAAGAACAAAACTGTATGAAAATATTTTTTGGTTGATTCAAGATTGCCAATAACCAAGGATGCTCCTGCATCAGACATCTGGGGTTAATGAAAAGTGAGTCCCTCACTTTTCTGGGGCCAAAGGGAAACCAATAAGGTCTACCTCAGCTTGAGAAATCCAAGAAGAATCCTCCAGTGGTCTACCTTTCTAGTTCACAAGATATTCTTTGTATTGTCTTCCACGAGTCTTTCTCCCATCTCTGACATCCAAAATCTCGTATATCCCATCTGATTGTTGTTTAGTAATCTATTATTTTAATTTTGCTTTACTATCTTCACTGAATTTTGCTTGATGGCACTAATATAGATCTGCAATGTTGAGTATAGGTGATATACCCATGTTATTTGGTAACTCTACTTCATATACATTTCTTGAATCAAACTTCTTCAAAATCCTACAAGGTCCAAACTTCCTCATGTTGAGTTTCCTGTATGTGCCAACTGGGAATCTATCCTTCCTCAAATATACCATTACTTCATCTCCAAATTCAAACTCCTTATGTCTCCTCTTTTCATCTACTCATTCCTTATATTTTTGGTTCATATCTTCCAACTGTTGTTTCACTTGAGTATGCACTTTCTTCATATGTTTAAATTCCTCTACTTTTGCACTCCTTTTATCTTCTTTACTGATGTCTTGCAATTTTGATGTACCAATAGGATGAACTCTAGTAACAATCTCAAAAGGTGTTTTTCTATTACTCCTGTTCACTGAATTATTGTAGGAAAACTTTGCTTGTGCAAGGGCTAAATCCAAACTTTTGGTCTTCTCTCCAACCAAACATCTCAGCAAATTTCCCAAACTCCTATTTACTACCTTTTTCTGTCCATCATTCTATGGGTGAAAAGTAGAACTGAACTTCAAATCTTTCAACTTCTTCCAAAGTGTTCTCCAAAATTAAAATCAAACTTTGTATCTCTATCTGAAACAATACTCCTAGGTAATCCATGCAATCTGACCACTTCTCTAATTTTTTTTTTTGCTACATGTACTGCATTTGTTGTCTTCTTACAAGGTATGAAATGTGCCATCTTAGAAAATCTATCCACCACCACAAATATAGGATCATTACCTCTCCGTGTCTTAGGGAAACCAAGTATGAAATCAATGTTGATATCCTCCCAAGATCTTTCTAGTACTACCAAAGGTTTATACAATCCAACATTCTGACTACTCCCCTTTGTAACTTGACAAACTCTGCAACTCTATACAAATTTCCTAACATCCTTATGAATCTGTGGCCAAAATTAATTCTTACTTACCAATGCTACTATTTTATCAATTCCAAAGTGTCCTGCTAATCCTCCACTATGTTTCTCTTTCACCAAGTTATCCCTCATTCAACTTTGGGGTATACACAATTGATTTACTCTGAACAACATATCCTCCTGAATGAAATAATCCAACCTCTGACTTCTATCCTCCAAAACCGATTCTTTACATTCTCTCCAAGGTTCTACAAAATCCGGGTCTTCCTCATACAAGTTCTTCAATTCTTCAAAGCCTAATACCTACACTTTCATCTATTCTAGTAAATTCCTTCTCCTACTCAAAGCATCAACAACTTTATTTGACCTTCCACTCCTGTGCTTCAAGACAAAAGTATAACTCTGCAATAATTCCACCCATCTCATGTGTTTCTGATTTAACTTACCTTGACTGTTCAAATATTGGAAAGCCTGATGATCAGTATACAACACAAAATCCTTAGACAACAAGTAATGTCTCCACTTCTTCAAATATTGAACTATGACATACAAATCCTAATCATACACTGACTATCTTTTCCTAGCATCATTCAACTTCTCACTGGAATAAGCTACTAGTTTTCCTTCTTGACTTAACACTGCTCCAATTACATTTCCACTTGCATCATAGTCTACCTAAAATACCTTATCAAAGTCTAGTAAAGCCAACATAGGTTGCTTTGTCACCTTTAGTTTCGACAACTCAAAACTTTTGTCTCCTCTAGATGTCCATATAAAATCCTTCCTATCTGCTCTCATTGTTTCTATCATGGGGCTGCAAATAGAACTGAAATTCCTAATGAACTTTCAATAGAAACTAGCCAATCCATGAAATGATCTTACTTCTCCAATGCTTTCAGGTGTAGGCCACTCAACAATCTCTCTTACCTTCTTAGGGTCCTTCTTCAATCCATCCATAGATATCAAAAATCCTAGATATACCAGTTCTTTCTTCATGAAACTACACTTCTTAATGTTTATCAGCAACTACTCTTCTCTCAACCTCTATAAAACTTGTCTTATATGCAACAAATGTTCTTCTCTAGTCTTACTAAAAATCAAGATGTCATCCAAATATACAATCACAAACTTAGCAAATAATTTCTTCAATACCTCATTCATCAACCTCATGAAATTACTAGGTGCATTTTTTAATCCAAAGGGCATCACCAACCACTCATACAATCCTTCATTTTTCTTGAATTTTATCTTCCATTCATCCCCTTCTCTAATTTTGATCTGATGATATCCACTCTTCAAATCTATCTTGGTAAAGTACATAGCTCCACTCAAACAATCCATAATGTCATCCATCTAGGGAAAAAAAAATATATACTTCACTGTGATCTTGTTTATGGCTCTAGATTCTATACACATCCTCCATTCTCCATCTTTCCTAGGTGCAAGCACAACAGGTACTGCACAAGGACTTAAGCTTTCTCTAATCAAACATTTCCTCAACAAATCTTGCACTTGTCTATTCAATTCTTCATTTTTTTCTGGTGTCATCTGGTGTGTTGCCTTATTAGGCAAACTAGCTCCATGAATTAGATCCATGCAATGACTTATACTCCTTACAGGTGGCAATCCATTAGGTACATTATCTAAAATGATAGCTTCATATTCTATTAGCAATTCCTTTATCTCCTCAGGTTGTCCTTCTACATGCTTCAAGTCTTCAAACTTCTTAGGCACCAAGGCATAGCACATGTTTTCATGTCTCAGTCAATCCAAAAATCTCCTTCCATCAACCGAACAAATTCTAGCATTCGTGCAAATCTTAGCTTTAGGAACATCTTGCAATGGTAACGAGGACTGCTTCATCCCATTAGCAACAATAGTGTATATGTTCTTCTTTCCATCATGAATAGCCTATCTATCATACTACCAAGGTCTTCTCAACAAAACATGGCATACATCCATAGGCATGATATCACACAAAACTTCATCATGATAATTTCCTATCTTCAATTTCACCAAAAATTGTTCACTTACCAGTATCTTATGCTCATCTTGAATCCAAGCTATCTGATAGGGCTTAGGGTGGTTCAACCTCTTCAACTTCAATTTAGTCACCATTTCTTTAGAAACTAGGTTCTCCGAACTTCCACTATCAACAATCACTTTGTAACACTTATCAGCTACCTTACATTTGGTTCGAAACAAATTCTTTCTCTACAACAGTTTCTTCTCCAATTCACTTTGACACAATACTCTCCTATTTACCAGCACTTCTCCTTCTTTCGATTGATTAGATGATCTAGTGTGATCCTACTCAACAAAGCTTCTTCTTCTTTTGTTCTCAATATTTCTTCCTGTCTCTCCTTGTTTTCATTCAAAGGCTCTATGTCATTCTCCACCACATTTGAAACAAGTTCTCCTAAATACTCTGTTCTCCTGTCCTCTATCATCTTTTCTATATCCCTCATTTTAGTAACCACCATATCCTTGTCTTCGGTATGAATTCTCATTCTTACTGACCTCCTTACCCTTGTTCTAATCTGCAAAAGTTCCTCTTCCTCCTCTAGTAAAAATTCTTCCTCTCTAAAATCTTCCACCTCTTCCTCTTTGTCTCTGCTCATGTCTTTTATTCAACTTCTCTTCTACTTTTAGGGCACACTAATATGCTTCTTCCACACTGAACAAATTAATCAAACTGATCTCATATTTAATAGATGACCTCAAACCATTTACATATTTGGCTACTTGCTTAACCTCATCCTCTGAATGTCTAGTTATGATGTTCAACTTTTAGAACTCCTCGGTATACTTTGTCACACTTGATTCTTTTTGCTTCAAATTCTGCAATTTTCAAAACAAACTGATCTGATAGTCTGCAGGCATGAAATTTTTCTTCAAATTATTCACCATCCAATCCCATGATCTTATCTTCTCCTTCCCCTTTCTTTGTCTCTCTATCTGCAAATGTTCCCACCAAAGGGATGCATGTCCTTTCAACTTTGTACAAGAAAATTTCACCTTCTTATCTTCTGGGGTACCTTCAAACTCAAAGTACTTTTCCATCTCTATTATCCAATCAAGCAGTTCATCTGAATCCAACTTACCATTATAATCTGGTGGATTGAAATGTGGTTTAGTGTTCACTCTGGTTAGGGCTCTTATGAACCTTTCTTCTCCCTGATCAAGGCCAGGTTTCTCTTGCAACTTCTTCCTGTTCTTCTACTTCTTCATCACTTACATCATCAACTGGTCGACCTCTTCTCTGGGCCATTTCAACTGCTTCCAATCTAGCAACAATTCCTCTCAACATTTCCATTACAGCTGGGTCTGCATTTCCACGCGCTCCATTTCCTCTACCATTTCTTCTTCTCGCCATCTTTACACAAGTCTTCTATAGCTACAGGTCGGATCTTCAATCTACCACCCCACAACAACTTTTCAAAAAGACTATGCAAACTCTGATGATCTTGTAAGGAATGAATCTCGTGCTGATACCAATTTGGTGCAGCCACGACAAGAGGGTCCTCAAAGACAACTGTTTGAACCATGCAACAAGAGTAACACAATAGAAGCAACACAGAATATGGAGGAAAATGTAGGTACAAATATTCTTATTATCAAAATTATTGATTACATATAGTCGGCCACATCCGGGCTTACAGATTCGGCTCATAGGCCTGATTACAACATGCTCAAAATACAGTGCTCATACATGTGAGAGAAAATATTACAGACCAAACTCTATGTACATCTTAATCTACTTGGACTTGATTGAGTACTATTCAAATGATCCATTACAAGATTTATATCATATCCACAGATCAAGAAACATCCACGTCATCCATGGATCTCTATAATCTCTGATGAAGGAAACATAATGTGTGGAAGAATAGGTTAGCCTCAAATTTGAATTTCTTCCATGGTAGATGTGCATGATGAAGTGTGGACCTAAGTGTAAGGTTAGAGACACTCCATGTGACAAATTGAAACACACCTTGAGGATCCCCAAGTCACATGGAAGATTCATGATTGATCCAACTAGCGGTTACATTTTGAAATTATTTCGGGGCCAATTCCAAAACTGTCACTCAATCCGGGAGTGATAACTTACCGGAAAAAAATCCAATCAAGCTAAAAACTGGGAACTAGGAAATTGAACATGTCCACGATGAAACCATAGGTATACGAGATCTAGTGAGCAAACAAGAAGGAATACTAGATCTACCAACTTGAACAAGAACAAGAACAAAATTGAATGAAAATATTTTTTGGTTGATGCAAGATTTCTAAGAAACAAGGATGCTCCTACATCAAAGATTGATCCTTTGGTGAGTAGAAGTTCTTTTTTATTTTTTTAGTTTTAGGTGAATGCATGCAACTTGAAGGATGGTGAAGATGGAGAAAATGGAGTTGGGCATATTGAAATGATGTGATTTGAAGCTCATGGTTGACAGCAGAATAATACTGATGCATGGGGTGGGATTTTTTGCTTTGTGGTTCTATTGCACCAAAGATTTCATATTGGGTGTCAATGTGAGAGGCTCCTTGATGATATGGAGAAGCTTGGGTTGTTCTTTCAACTATGGAATAGTGTGTTGATGTTGGGTGCTTTTTCCTTGTATTGGAAGGAATTTTCTTTTGTTACCCCAATTGCATGTAGGCTATGGAGTTGATCATTGGATAATCTGTAAGATTTTGCAATAGCTTGTCTCCCTAAGATGCATGTGCATGTTGGTGGTTGTGGAGTTGGCTTGAAATGGGCCTGGAGTTCCTGAACTAATTTTTCCTTTCATGGATGCTTTGTACTTTCATAGCTTGGATTCACATTCCTTGGATTTGAGGGTTTTATAGATTTTTGTAAAAATCTATGGTTATTCTCATCTATGATAATCCATTATTCTAGTTTAACCATTATGGTGTTTTTGTTTTTAGACTTTTGAGTCTTCCAAATTTGAAGTGGGTGTGGATGTGCATGGGTGTTTTTTAAAACACAGTGGTTTTGTAGGTTTTACACCATCAAAAAAAACTTGTGGTTTTGTGGAGCTGTGGTTAAGCTAGTTTTTAGACCCTGGCTTTGAGGGTGTTACTCGATGAGATAGTTATAGTTTTGCATGCATGCTTCGTGCATGGTGAGAGGAGGTGAGATGATTTCTCTACATGTGAGTGTTGGTACATGATTAGTCACTCATCTTTCTTATGGTGATGCTTGGTGGGTTCCTAGACTATGGTGGTCGAGTTGTGGACCTGTTTGGAAAATCAGATTTGTGTATGATCTAGTGTTTGAGTAATGTGGTCTACATGACTATTCTTCTTGAATATCACTTTGATGATTACTAGTGTAGTGTTGGGTTTGCATGTTTTAGTGTATGGGATCTAAGAGTTATGCATTTTTATAGGTGTGTGAAACCTAAAGATTATAGTGGGATAACTCAGAAGTGGGCTATCTATATCCATGAGGTTGATTCAGTGTTGATGTAGACTATATCAGTTGGCATTATCTATGACCATTTATGCAATGGTTTTTTGATTTAGGATGAGAGAATAGATAATGTGGAGTACTTGGATAATCAATTATGGGGACCTATAGCATGTGTATCATGATGTCATGAATAGCTTGGATACACAGCTTTGTGTAAGCTTTTCACAGTGATGGTATTTTTTCTTTGTTTGGAGATCTTGGTGCCACTTGGTATTATTGTCAGATGGACATGTTGATGTGTGGACTTGGAGGATTTTTAGATTAGTAGATGTGTTTTCATGATTCATGGAGAGCTTTATTGTCATGGTTCAATGGGATCTTTAGTAGTGATTATGGATGAATGATCTTCTTTAGTGTTGTAGATGTTACTAGGAGGATCTCTTAGATCCTGTTGTTACAAAAGGCTTCTTTCGCATTTGCATGGACACTACTTGAAGATGTGTAGCATATCAGAGCCATGGAGGACTCTTTTTTTTTTTTGGGTTGAGGTGTTGGTGGTGCTTGATAGGTGAAGTTGGTTTAGTTTGTTTTATGTTATGTTATTCTCTTGATTGCACATTAGAGTTTTGGCATGATGGATTGCTCTTGAGACCATCGTATGTTCACTTGGAGCATGGGATCTCCTAAGGGGGATGGTGAGATCATGAGTCATGATAAGTTCCTAATTCAGATGATTGGAGCTTTAACAATGGTCTGGTGATTCTCTGTGTTTTGGGTGCATTGGTCATATGCTTGAGAACTTCATGATAGTGTAGTGATGTATTTGGATTTTAGTATGAGATGATTATTTTTAGGTGCTCATGATACATGGAGAATGAGGTGAGGTTATATTTCTCTTGAAGTGTTGTTGAGATTGTTACTCTTGGTGAGATCTCAATAGAAAGTATAAGGAGCCTACACCTTGGTTGGACATGAGTTCAATAGAGACCTATGATGAGATTTATCTTGTATGGTTCATGATGGCTTGCATATCTTGGAGGAGTGTTCTCATTCCCCACTCTTGCTCTAATTAGGAGCTTATCACTAGAGAGGTATTGCCCATTATTTCTCTCAAGTTCTTTATGCTTTCTTTCATAAACATGGATCTTGAGCTGCTATTAGATGGTTCTGGAGGATTAATTGTGAGAGATTGATAGCATGGTTATCTCCTTCATTTTTCATTTTCATTTATGATGATTATAGGGGATGGTAGTGGGCTAATTTCATGAGATGAGAAATGGAGTAGTTTGATCTTCTTTGAGAAGCTTACATCCATGTAGATACATGATGCATATGTCATGTTTGATCTCTTGAGGTTGAATGGGTTTGGTTGTTGTTATAGATTTTATCTTGGGGTTGTGAAGGATATCTTACTTGACATAGTTGGCATTTAGATGTGTGTGTAAAAGGGTAGGCTACATGTTTATGATTTGTAGATTTTCCTCTTTAGTCTAGTTCTTCTTCCTGTATGTTTGGATTAATATGACTTTAGATGTGAGATTTCTATATGGAGCTATGATGATCATTAGTTTGTAGTCATTTGTTGTCACATGAGTGATTAAATGGAGGTTCCTATATCTTTTTCTTCTATTGGATATGGAGAACATGGGAGAGCTATGGAAGATTGTTGAGAGAGATGTTTCTTGCAGAAATTGGTTGTAGGATTTGCAGATCATTGTGGATGGTCCTTGGTACTACATGGATACACATTCTATTTCTTGTGATTGGTAGACTTGTTATGCCTTTTCATATTTTTAGATTTAGCATTACCCATGCAGTGGGAGTTCCTAGATGTGTTTGGTATTCTTCGACTAGTTGGCACATGGAGCTTGTATTTGTAGTTGATGGGTTGGCTATGTAGGTGGAATGAGTTTTTTGATGTGGATACCTTTGAGGTATGGGTGATTATCCAGATGTATTAGCACTTTTATGGGTTCTATTTTTAGTCATGTGGGTTGGGTCGGTTGGATGGGAGCAATCAGTTTCCTGATTGTTGTTCTAATTGATGTTCTATCTTATTTTCTAGAGGATTTCTTCATAGTTGTGTTCAGGTTGGGGGATTTGAAGTTGATGTTGTTGATTCTTTTGTATATCTTATGAGCATAGTGGAGTGGTGGTAGTATTCTATAGCCTTTTCTATTGGTTGGACTTGATGCTTGTGTTCTTTAGACTGATGCATATTCACCATGGCTCGTTCCTTTCCTTTGGAGGATGGTTGGAATTGTTTCCTAAGATGGTGGACATCTTGGATGATATAGTGACTTCGAGCATTGATTGGGAGCCAGTAAGTTCTTCATAAAGTGGGAGAATGTTGAGGATAGGTGTCTCAAACTTATTGGTTAAGGCTCTCCGAAATCAGGAAAACACTTAGCTGAGGTTAAGTCTTCTACACTGCAATACCACATAAGTATACATTAGAGCTTGCAGTATTATAGGGAATAGTCACTACCTGCCACCCCACAATAGTTCTTTCATGAGGATTATGATATTGCGGCATCTGGAGGGTTGACGGCGAGCTGGGTCAAAATTACTACACTGTAATATCATGGAGGTTTAAGATAGTGCTAGTGGGTTGGTGGTAGGTAACCTACCATCCCATGACATTCATGCAAGGGAGCCTATAGTATGGTAGTAGGTAACCTGCCATCCCACGATAGCCCGTGAGGAGGCGTGGAGTAGTGCGGGATGAGTTGTAACCTACAACCCTGTGATAGTTAGGTGAAGGGGTCTGTGGTGGAGTGGTATCCTGTGGTATAGTGGTTACCCGTGACACCATGATAGTCATTTGGATGGGATATGGTGGAGCGGTATCATGCAATACTATAGTAACTGGTAGTGTGGTGAAGGATTAGTGCAACTCTATGATGGTTCAAGTTTGGACTCAATGGGATTGCAGTTATGACTGTTCGGTGGTAGTAGAAGTTCAAGTGTCTATTATGATAGTTTTCTTGTAATGCTTGAAAATTATGTATGTAATGTCATAGTGAATTGGAATAGTGAGAGGAGAGATTGGATTCAAAGGGGTTATGTTGCCAGATTTTCTCTAGATGGAATAGGATGCAAATCCCTATTTAGAGTCTTAGAGCCTACAATTGTATTGTAACTATGTATTTTGTTGTTGAATAATACAATAGATCTATGGTTTTGGAGGGTGGGGTTTTTTATCCGAAAGGGTTTTCGCCACATAAATATTTTTGTTTGTGTCTTCTATTCTATCTTACATGTTTAATGAATCTATTAATGTGTGTTGTTGAAACTAGTTGATATTACATGATCTAAAATTGCATGAACATTCCTCTAAGGATTAATGGTGGGAAATTAACTATGTTTGATTTCACTTTATGGCATAGTAGTATGTTCTTTTGAGGCTATCTAAAGAAATGAATATTATCGAAGGAACCTATTGTGATCTCAGATGCTCTTTCTGATATGAACCAAATTTACCTTCAATGACAACACTATACACTATCATGGTCATGTTTGCAACAATCTAATCAATGAAAAACTTCCAACACTATGGTATCCCATTGGTGATGAATTCACTTTAATTGCATACAACAATGCAGATTGGGCTAGTTGTGTGGATGATAGAAAGAGCACTAGTGGCAATGCATTCTTTCTAAGAGATAGATTGGTAGCATGGTTAATTAAGAAGCAAGAGACAATTCCTTTATCCAATTTTGAAGCTGAATATATTGTTGTTGTGTCAAGTTTTCTAGACGAAACAAATATTACAAGATATTCAACTAAAATTTGATGGGCTAGTTAATATTTTTGTGATAATACTAGTGCAATAATCATGTCAAAGAATCCTATTGTGCATTCTAGAACCAATCACATATCCCTTAAGTATCATTTTCTCAGGGAAGAAGTTGATACATAGGAAGTCTAATTGGAATATGTGGCTATCAAATATCAACTAGAAGATATATTTACAAAACTCCTTCCAAAAGAGTCATTTGAACAACTCAAGGAAAAATTATAGGTTGTTCCTTCTCCTCTCTCTCCTTGAATATAAAAATTATTCATATTTGGGGAGTATCATAAAGTAATTCTCTATGCTTTGTCTATCCCTTTGTAATGGATATCAAAGGGGGAGAGTATAGAAATGGTAGAAAAGTATTTTTTTTTGTAATTGGTGTTTAGGGGAGAGTATATTATGCAAGGTGTTCCTAAAGAGTACAGTTTAATTACAATTCTAATGTTATTCAAGGTGAGTATAAGAAAAAATGGTATGTAAGGAGAATGCAGGTGAATGGTGCAATGGTACATAAAGGGGGAGTATGAATTATGTTTCCATTTTTAGGTGTTGCCATCAATGAAAAAGGGGGATATTATTTGAATTGTTGTCATTGATGTCAAAGGATAGTTATGATTGCCACTGATGTCAAAGGACAACTCAAGGAAATCATAGTGATCATTGATATTAGACAATCAATCATAGGTAGAATGGTGAAGGTTGATGGAGAGAAAATCATGTTGTTAGCATATTTTGCAATATTGCAATATTGCATTAAAAGTTATAATATTGTCATGCTTTTATAGAGACTATTTCTAGAGTTTTGTATATAATAAAATGGTAGATCTAATATGGTTTGCTTGAGTTATTTTTAGAAGTATGATTTGCTAGTTTAGATGATAAGTAGTGAGATAAAAAATAAATTATCTTTTCTCTCCACCATTATTAGGGTTTCTATGTAAAACCCTAAGGTTTTCAATCATGGCATTCACAGGAATTTCTATTTCTATGTTCACTAGAAACAAGCAATAACTAGTTGTTTAATTCATAACTTAATCCTTGAGAGTCATTGGGTTACTAGCCTCTTCATCCTAGTTCTTACCAGTTCAACGAAATGCTTAAGGACTTCAATATTTCCTAAGTCTATAGGTTGAATATTTGTTTAATCTTCATCTTATGTGAGGGATAAAATTGCAATGATGGAAACTGGTGACAAGTGTGCAAAGGAGATTGCAACACAATGTTCATATGCATCGCATTTCAAAGTTTTCAAGTGCAAATCTAAAACATGCTAAGAAAAAGAGGTGAGATAAAGATCAATGATTGTCATTGCATCACACTTGGTCTTCACAACAAATTTTTAATTCACTTTGACATGGTTATAAGTGTGACAACATGAAATGGCTCCAGTTATACCACATGACATCTGTGAGATAGATGGCTTATTTATGCTATTCTATGTAAAGGATGGTGGGTCCTCATTTTGGCTTTGTGAGAAAGTGAAATGTCAACATGTGTCCATGATGATATGTAGAAATAAATCATTTCATTGTATAGATCTTATACATCACATAAATATTTCTTCAAGTATGAGGCAAGAATGCGTTAAGCATATGGTATGCGATATAGATCAACAACACTAATTCAAAGAAGATCTAATTGAATGGTCATGTTTTCAAGTTGAAGTATATTGAACGGAGACCATCAGATTGTGGTGGTAAAGGAAAGATAAATGGTCGATAGTCAAAGTGAGAAAATAAATAATTCCATAAGATAAAATTTGGCATGGAGTTAGAGAGTTGAAGCCAATTTAATGTATTTCTAAATAATCATAAAAGTGATAATTTTTAAAGAGACCGTGAAGTAGTTAGGGTTTGTGTAACTATGGAAATAGTTACTATCGTGGTTAGAATGGTGGTGTGAGTGTTTTTTGAATATAGAATTATGCCATATAATGTGTACAATGGAGATGTAAATGCAGATCATTTACATTCATAGAGGTCACTAAATTGCATGTTTTTTGAGGTTGGTAGTATAATATATGGTTTGGGTCAAAATCTATCAATGTGATGATCTTGGTAATGGTAGGTTGATATAAGTGTAGAGAAGAGGAAGAGAGTCCAAATTGATAAATTGAAAAGGTGCATTCTCAGGTTTAAGAAGAACCAATATCAACATATATGAACTTGTAATTTTGTAGAGGTTAGTGCCTCAAAAAGATTGAGTTGGTGCTCAATTAGCTATGTAATGTACCTCGAGGTTGGTGTCTCAAAGCATTGTCTTAGGTGTGCATTGTACCTCGAGGTTGGTGCCTTAAAAAAAATTTCTTAGGTGTGTAGTGTACCTGGAGGTTGGTGCCTCAAAATATTGTCTTGGGTGTCAATGTACCTCTATGTTGGTGTTTACAAAACATATGTAATATCTTGTATTCTGAAGTTGGATTCAGACAATGGATCCTAGCAATTTTTCTCACTATGGTTTTTCCCACATTAGGTTTTCCATGTATATCTCGTGTCTTCTTATGAGTGTGACATTATTTCTTATCTTCTGATTTAATTTGGTAAAAATTTGCATACACTGATTTACCCCCCTCTCAGTGTATTGGTGTTATTTCAACAATAATTTTTTTTGGAAATAATTTATTTTATTTTCTTCTTTCTTTATCTCTAATATCAATTTATAATTTTTTCTATCTTCCTTCATTTTATGTTCCCACAGTTCTTCTCTTTCTTTTTGTTCATCAATTTTTTCTTGTAATGTATTTAGTAAGGCATTAACTTTCACCAAGTTTTTTTAAATTTTTTTGAACTGACTCTTTCATTATCATATTTCATCTTTCTTTCATCTAACCTTTGATTCAATTAATTTATTTCCACCTTTATCCATTTAGTCTTGTTTCTTTTATCTATGTAGAGGAATATGTTTTTATCCTTTTCTCTAATCCATTACTCTTGTTATCTATTATTTTCCTCTTTTCTTTCTCTTTAGTTAGATTTTCTTTTAAATTTCATATTTGATTCTAGAAGCAACTTTTTTATCTCTCTACTTATTTTCCAATGATGTGTACACCATTTTATTTTTCCATTTTGATACAATATTGTTTGAATTTCTCATTTCAAATAAAATCCATTTTTATACTAGTCACTTGAAATTCAGATTTACACCTCTAATTATGTAGTTTATTGAACTTTGGGCACAAAAAACATGTACTCCATGGTTTATGTATTTAATTCATATACAAGAAAACCCTAGATATTATAGGCTCTAAGGTTATAGTAGTTGTACTCTCTACCATTTTGTTCTTTTGTTCTTTATATCTTTATGTTTTTTCTAAACTCAATATTATAATGAAACCTAGTACTGTTGACACAATCAAATACTTGAACGACGAAGGAATTCTTGTAGTGATGAGGGAATCTCTAATTATTTAAGGTTGATTATTATCCATTATTTTTTGGTCACACTAAAGATTGAAGGGGTTCCTTCTAGAAGTGGAAATAATTTCTTTGAGGTGGAAATGGAGATCAGTGTACTCGAAGCTTCATGTGTCATTATCTTTTTCTTATTCAGAATGCCTTGATCATTAGATTTCTATATAGTATCTTCTACTATTTTCCTCTTATGAGTAATTTTTTGTTATAGAACTTGATGAACAATACTAGTACTACTACCCATACCATTTCCACATATGAAAATAACACTATATTCTCCTTCTCCATCATGTACTAGTTGTGATTGTATTTGATTGGAAGGATTCGAAGCTACAACAAAGCTAACTATACCACATATGCATTTATTCCCTTGGTATTTTTTATCAAATAAAATTCTTCAAAAATAAATAGGTATTCTATGGTATATCTCTATTTCCACAAAAATTCCTTGTCCATTGAACCCAAAACCACCACCTTCATAATGTAATTTGTTTACTATGGCTACTCTTGAAGTAAATATTCATTTTGTGGTCTCACTCAAACCAAGTTTGTATGCATAGTCTACACTAGGAATGGTATCCAAGGGTTTCTCTTCCCTATAATCATTTGATTGATCATTAGCTAGTTCAAATGGATGCTCTATATTCCAAAAATTTCTAAACTCATCATCTTCTGGGATCATTTCAAAACCTATAATAGTTTTTTGATCACCTAGATTCTTCTTCATAGAGAAAAAGACATTTTTTTGTGTCCAATGCTCTTGTGTACAAGCTTCTCTTAGAGAATCTATTATTTTTTTGAAGTAGATAGTCAATCAAATATTTTACAAAAAAAATCTACATATTGATTGGTATATTTGTTTCTCTTTGTAGGTGTAATTCTATTATTTCTATAGCCTCCACTTGTAGCAGAGTTGGCTAGGGCTTGGGGTTTGCATTCCTTAAGGTCATAGGTTCAACTCCACTTCATAGTGGGCAAAGGCAATGGTCAGTTATCTTGTGTGCCAATTCTTGCTCTATTGACCTAGGGTATAGGAATGGAATTTTCCCCTAACCTCCTTGAGGTAAGATACATTTTTTTTCTATAACCCATGTTGCGAGCGATGGGGAAGCAACTATGGCAGCCTAACAACTATTTTGTAGAAAATGATAGGGATCTCCACCCTCATGGCATACCTTTTCACAACAACTAGGGATTTCGACATTGGGGTCCCATTGGAAATCGGGCTAGGAAACATGCAAACATAACATATGGAAGTAGACATCAATTTTCATGACCAAACTAGGTGCTTGTGTTAGCCCATAGGGTTTCTAACCAAAATGGCTAGCCGATCATTGAAATTTGTGAAGGTGATACGTTGTTTAACAAAGACTTCCAGAGCAGATGTTATGAGAAAAACTTGGTTTTTTTGAATTGATCTTATCAGGAAGCAGAGGCTGAGCTAAAATCCTCAAGAAATAAGGACTCCAAAGAGATACATGTTAAAGAGGGAGGGATTCAAGAGCATGTGGCGGATCATAAGAAAAAAGCACACGGGAACATGCTAATTACCCTAGGCTGAAGGCAAATAGGTAAGGGTTTGCAGTTCCTTTGTCAAACAATAAGGGGCAACAAAAAGACTCTTGTGCAAAAAATCCTAAAGGTCAACAAGGTGCTCCCTTCAATCCAAAATCTCAAAAGAGGCCTGAATTTCAAAAGGGGCTCAAAGAGGATGATCAAACACAAATTAATCAAAGGGCTCATAAAGGGAAAAGATACAAGAGTAGTAAGAGGAAGGGTTAAAAGAAGAAAGGAGAAATTAAACAAGTGTGGAGGTTGAAAGACTCAAAAAAAGAAGAAAATGTCTCTCACAGTAAGATCGACCAACAAGAGATCAAAACTCCCCTTTCAGGAGCTCATGATACTCTAAAGATTACTTTCCCAAAAAGCATGCTGCAAGCTCAAGTCCAAGACCTTAGGGATAAATCCTTAATTTGTAAGTTCTGGAACATAAATTTCCCTTTAGATGAATTAACGGATCTGATTTATGATGGTTGGGAAGGGGTTCAACAAGTTTTTTATTTGAATGTTGAAAAGGGCATTTTTATAGTCATTTTTAATAATATAACCCACAAAGATGTAGTGTTTAGAATTAAATAATGGGTTTTTCAAGGATCAAGGTTATGCATGCAACCTTGGATGCCAAATTTCAAAGTTAAATATTTTTCCTTTAGATTTGTTCCTTTTTGGTTCCAAATGCCAGCTTTACCACTTGAATATAGGGAACTGAAGCTGATTGAAATAATAGCTAATCATGTAGGAATTTTTCTCATGCATGATTTTGTTATTTTAAAAATCCTTTGAAACCCATTAGAACATGTGCCCTCATTGATATGACTAAGGAGTTTACATGGCATATTCAACTAAACTCAAAGTTTGGCACTTGGCACCAACAAATACATTTTGAATCCCCTGAAACTACTTGTTCTCATTGTCATAGAATAGGCCATTCTTTTACCCAGTGCATGACAAGATCTTCATCATCAAAATGTTAGTCATATGAAAAGATCTAAAGGTGGTGTGCACAAGTGTAGTTAGAGTATCTCTTTAGTTCAAAAACTAGATGTATGTAGTTAGAATGTACAGTTCAATCAGGGGTTATCATATCAAGTAAATGCTAATTTTCAAAAACCCTTGTGTAAGAGAAAAAGGGGAAAAGATGGTACAAATTTTGGTTTCCTCATCAATCCTAGAGAAAATAAACAAGTTTTTTTTGAGTTTAAAATGCCAAAAAACATAGAGAGACTAATGCAAAACTTTTTTGGCTCATCTCTTAGTCTATATTATCCTATGGTAAAGCTAAGTTCAGAGAATCAACTTGGGGAAATAGTGAGAATTTTAATGTTTCCAGGAATGAGGGATCACTTAGCTACTTGGTCATTCAATGAAAATGATTAGGAGGGTCAAGTGGTCACTCAAGAGCTTTCTAGCTTTGATGAGGGGAATCTGTGGCTTTCAATAAGCACACAAAAGGGACTAAATGACGTTGAACTAGAACTTTTAGCAAGAAAAATGCTCTTTTCAGTTGGCTCAGATTTATTTGATGAAATTGTAATGGAAGAAGAATTATGGGAAAGTAGATCTTAGTCATATTTGAAGGGTTCAAGTAGTCTTGTGGATTCATTACAAGAAGAAAGGGAAATGTGTGGGCAAGAGGATAATGCTCAGTATTTGTTGGAAATGACAGGCTAGGTAACTCATGAGGAAGTCAAATGGGCAGTCCAATAGAATCCAAGTCGATTGAAAGATAGATAAATGGGGAGTTAGATGAAGTTATAGATTCTAACAAAAACCTTACATTGTCTCAATCTCCATTTCAACCCCCAGTTCAGAAATCCCTTGGGAAAAGAGGTAGGAAATCTAATCTTACCAAATTGAAAGAACAGATAGAGGCAGTTGTTCAAAAAACAATCCTTGATTCTATGTTGAATAAGAGGCCAAGGAGAGCATGTTTCTCTCCTCGAGAACAATGAATATTTTTTCATGGAATGTCAGGGGCATCAATGCCCCTAAAAATTGTGTTCACATCAAGCAACAAATAGATGCTTGTGGAGCGTATTTTTTTCTTCTACAAGAAACAAAGACTTCAGTTGATGTATTTGAATCTTCAATTCATAAATGGGCTAGATGGGCCTCAACATATTCTCCAGCTCAAGGGGCATTTGGAGGCCTAGTGACTTTATGGAACCCAAATACTGTGAATGTCAAACCTCACAAAAATGAGAAATACTAGTAGCTTGTAGAGGTGACAAGGTTTGAACTACATTTTTGGCTTATAAATGTTTATGGCCCTTCTCATACTATAGATAAGAAGAATCTTGGGGATGAAATCACAATTAAAATAGGTTCATTTTGCAGTGAGAGAGTAGTGATAATAGGGGATTTCAATGCAATAACCTATTTCCAAGAAAAGAGTGGTGGAATAAACCCACCACCAAGGGTAATGCCATATTTTAGTATGTTCATCTTAGACAATGCACTAAAGGATATTGTACTAGTTAAGGGAAAATATATCTAGACTAATAAGAGGAAATGTTTTCTCTAGATAGTTGAAAGATTAGATAGGTTCTTGGTCTCTTCTAATTGGCTCACTTCATCAGACAATCTAAATTTTGATATCTTGCCATATCCTGGGTCTGATCACTATGCAATTTTCCTTAATATCTCAAATATTACCATTCCAAAAGCAAAATCTTCTTTCAAATTTGAAAGTATGTGGTTTAGATACCCTCAGTTCATGGACCTTCTGAAGCAATGGTGGACCAATGCTCTATATAAACAAGGTACCATGATGTTCCAGTTTAATGGAAAAATGTAATATGTGAAGCAACAAATAAGAAACTAGAATAAGCAAGTTTTTCAGAACATTTTCTAGTAGAAAGATTTAGTGTTCAAATATTTAACGACAGTTCGTGAGAGTATAATTAAAAATGGTTTAGATGTTTCTCTTTATGATAAACATAAGAGGTTACAAGAAAAATGGGAGGAGTTATGTGCACGAGAAGAGGTTTACTGGAGACAAAATTCTCTTGAATTATGGTTAAAGGAGGGAGATCGTAATACAAAGTTTTTTCATTCTTCTGCATAGATTAAGAAGGTAGGAAAATCAATCCAAGAAATTCAAGAATTGTCCACAGGAATCTGGCTCACAAAGGAAGAAGACATCAATAAGGAAGGAGTCAAGTTTTTCTTAGAACTTCTATCAGCCCCCCAAAGTATAGATGTCAATAAAATGAATTATACAAATGAATCTTTAGAAATAATTCCTCATCTTATTAGTAATGAATATAATACTTTGTTTATGAGACCCTTCACTATGGAGGAGCTAAAAAATTGGTATTCTCACTTCCACCAGACAAGGCCCTTGGTCCAGATGGATTCATGGCCCTATTTTTTCAAAAATGTTGGGATTTATTGTGCTATGAGCTCCTCTAGGTACTTGAAGAATCTAGGGGAACTACGACTATTTTTAGGAAATTTAATGTAACTAATATTGCAATTGTGCCAAAGGTTAAAGAGCCTAAAAATTTTCAAGAGTTCAGGTCTATTTCATTATGCAACAAGTCTACAAGATATTCACTAAAGCAATCTATTTAAGATTGCAACTACTCATACCAAAGATTATTTCCCAAGAGGAAGGAGGTTTTGTCCCAGGGAGGGAGACTTATGAAGGAGAAATTGTTGCACATGAAGTTTTTCATGCAATAACAACATCAAAGCTACCCTCTTTTATTGTGAAACTAGAAATGATGAAAGCGTATGATAAGGTAGATTGGAATTTTCTTAATATGGTATTGGAAAAGTTTGGTTTTTGTTCTCAATGGCATAGGTGGATAATGTCCTGCTTATCTAGAGAAAATTTTTCAGTAATTATAAATGGGAGTCCAACAGGATTTTTTAGTACCACACAAGGTGTTAGGCAAGGATATCCATGTTCACCTTTTCTTTTCATCATTACGACAGAGGCCTTAAGCAGATTCATTCACCTAAAAAACAATCAAGGTCCATGGCATGGAGTGAAGATAGAAAATTCAAGTATCTCAGTCACCCACTCAGTTTTTGCTGATGACACTCTTCTTTCTAATAAATCTACATTTTCTGAAGCTAAACAAGTCAAAGAAGTTCTAGAAAAATACTCATCAACCTCTGGACAAAAGATAAATGTAGAAAAATCCAAGATTTATATTTTTAATACCTCTAATGAAGTGATGAAGAAAATAGTGAAGCTTTTGGGTTTTCAGGAAGTGAAATTGCCTTGTACCTACTTAGGGATTCCTTTCTTTAAAGGCTCAAATAAATCTCACTAGTGGGACAAGGTGATTGATAGACTTAAGTCAAGAATCCTAATATGGAAAGTTAGGTGGTTATCATTGTCTAGAAGAATTCTCTTCAAAAAATCAGTTTTATCATCAATTCCAAATTATTTTCTAGCTGTTCTAAAAGCTCCATCATCTGTAATTTCTGAAATTGAAAAAAATATAAGATATTTTCTTTGGAAAGGAAATATCAATTAGCAGAAAAAAGTGCCTCTCATTTCTTTAGAAGGTCTGGAAAAAGGAAAGAATTAAGGGGGGGTAGGAATTCAAAATATCTTGTGGAGAAATAAAGCCTTCAGAGCTAAACTAGTATGGAAAATGTACTCCAATCCAGATGCTAAATGGTCTAGAATATTACAAGCCAAGTACTTAGACAATGATAATTTGACAAGAGTCTTCACAGTGGATGGTCCTCCAAAGGGATCTGCTATTTGGAATTTCATTCTTAATAGCAGGAATCTCATTATTAAGTTTTCCTCTTGGGAAGTTAATGATGGTCAAAGCATAAAGTTCTAGTCAGACTCATGGAATGGGAAACCTCCATTTTCAGAAAATCATAACTTATAGGAGATAAAAAAAATCTTATCTGTAGCTTGGGGTGAAAATTTGATAGACTATGTGCAATCGTAAAACTCTTTAATAGGAAAAGTGGTGTGGAGAAAACCTTCAAGCAACCTTCTCAGTGTTTAGCAGTCTAATTTTTTTTGCAATGTGTTGAAGGAAAGAGTTGTCTACCAATCAACAAAATCAGATAAAATAATATGGTCAGCTTCAAAGGTTGGGATATATTTAGTAAAGGAAGGGTATGCAATTTTAAGTCAATCCAAACATAATTCATAGCCACAACAAGCATTTTCTTTCTGCTGGAATAATAAAGTTTTACCAAGGGAAGGAAGTTTTGCTTGGCTCGCCATTCAAAAGAGAATTCTAACAAGTGACTGTTTAGTGAAATTGAAGATAGAAGATCCATTTAAGTGTTTGTTATGTGAAGAAGAGCTAGAAACAATAGATCACTTACGCTTGCAATGTAAGTTTTCTCATCAATGTTGGAATTTTATTAAAAATAAGTTAGATATCTTCTTTCCCTTTCCAAATACTATTTGGGATCTATTTCAAAGTTGGTCATTATTATACCAATCCTCTTTATTTGCATGTATTTGGTATATGATTTTGGTACTTGTTGTATGGAACATTTGGTGGGAGCGTAACATGAAAATCTTCAGAAAAATGAAATCTTTTGTTGAGTTGACAAATATGAAAATTGAAAAGGTGATCTTAGAAGGTGTCAACTCATGTGTTCAAAAGGAAAAAATGACCAATTCATTGTTCATGAATTGGGATAGCTATTTATTGAAGAATTGGAAGGGAATCAGGTTACCATTTAATGGTAGTCTACTCAAAAGTAGTATTCCAAAAGTGGACAGAAGTTCAGTTAAATGGATCCCTCCTCAAGCTAACTTCGTAAAACTAAATTTTGATGGAGCTTCTAAGGGAAGCCCAGGATATTCAAGGGTAGGCATTTGCATCATAAATTCATCAGGGAGATTTTTGGCATCCTCTTCAATCCATTTACAATAAGGCACAAATAATAGTGCAGAAGCTCAAGCTTTATTATCGGGTTTGGAGTTAACAATGCATCTAGGAATTTCAAATCTTCATATAGAAGGGGACTCATTGTTAATTGTTAATGCATGTGGAGAAAGAAATATTAATAAATGGAATTTAAGTTATATATTACACAAATTATGGGCACTATTAGACAAGCTTAAGGCTTCCATAATATCTCATACGTATAGAGAAGGCAACAAGGTAGCAAATTTTCTTTCAGGTTTGGGAAGTGATGCTATGGAGTTTAGGGTTATCAATGCCACAAGTTAGCTAAGTGTGTTATCATAATAGATTGAGCTAATAAATCAAGATGTTAAGGGATATTAGAAAGATATCCAAATAGTTCTAAAAATGGGTGACCAAAGTTAATATTCAATAAAAGGAAGACTACAATAGTTCATAAATATCACATGCTTGATAAGGTTTTTTGTTTAATGTTCACATGGTGTCGTTGGCCTAAGAGCATCCAGATAACAATTTTGTATAGAGGTTTAATCCCAATCACCCACCACATGTTCTTTCTAAAGTGCTTTGGAGCAAGTTTTAATGTAGGGTATTATTAGGTCATCCAAGAATTATTACAGCCCACTTAAACTCTCATCATAATAGGATCAGGCCGAGCTAAGAATATTGTCCAATCCAGTGCATTGATATGCATGGAAATATGGAATGGGAGAATGCAACTTGCCACCATATATTTTTCTCTAACTCCATTTTTTGTGTTTGTAGGTTGTTAGTACTAATACTTGCTTAACTCCTTACATCTGCATGTGCTTAAGGCAAGGTGGTGACATCAGATGCAAGCTTAAGGGATATCATCAAATGGATTTGACATTAAAATATTTTTCAAATTACAATTCAAGATTTCAAGCATGCCACACCTGATCGATATCATTTCCAATAAAGGATCGATTTTTGCATTCTTCCTTTAAATTTGCTCATATTCATTGTCATTCTATAAATTTTAAAGTTGTCCTTTGCTTGTCTTGTTCAATGTGAGTTCAACTCCTTGTGGGTATCTCTCTTCTTGTCTGGTGTGAAGCTTGTCCATTTGAATTTTTGTACACAAGATGGCACACAATGGGCATCGAGAAGTGGTTTCAAATAGTTCATAATTTCATCCTAGAAACTATAGAATGGTGGTGGAAGTTCGATTGTGGGAGGTCCCATTTTTTGATTGCAAAGAAGATGAACATTTGCATTAGGTGTTTAAGGTAAGTTGCTCAACAGTCCTTAACTACATCAAAAATTTGGTAGGAGAAGAGATCCTGCATATTGGTTCACAAAGAATAGATTTTCCTATGAACCTTCTTTCTATCTTCCTATCTAATATGATGGACTTGCTTCAAAATTTTGAATTCCTTCTCTCAGTTGCTAAAAAAATTGTGAAGACAAAATATTTGCAAAATGGTGCTTTGTTGCAGAGTGTTCAAGACTATGATCTTACACACGGTGAAGGGTTTATTGGCAACCTTTTTCCTAGAAATTATCTCTACCACAAACAAAGATATGTTGACACCTACGAAGCCTTTAAACTCTCTTTTCTCAAAGGCTCATTGGGTTACCTATATCAAGCTTTGAGTAGATTTCATTTTGATTTTGATAAGGAGGAGATTGACAATTTTAAAAGAAAGTACCATGCACTTTCCTTTCTCCCGTCTCATCAGTGTGTTCAAGGTTTGCAACAAATTGTGTCTATTCCAAATCATTAGACCAATAGGGTGAATGTGTAGATTCCAGAAATAAAAATTACAATTCATTCTCAAGCTTAGGCTATAAGTCAAATTCAAATGGTAGCTGTTGAAATCCAAGGAGAGAATTCAGTCAACCTGGGTAATAGGGGTGTTTAAATAGTTATATATGCAATAATTTTGTTGTGGGTATTTAGCATTATATACAAAAATGAAGTCAGGGTGATAGGATTTAGTATGTAATGATCTAGAGAGATCAATTTTGTTTAAAATTATAATACTCTTCTAGGTGGTAGGGTTTGGCATGTAATTTTGTATAGTGATAGCAATTATCAGCTAGGTTTTGAACCAATTTCCAAACTTTAAACTTTATATGTATTAAATTATATTATATTAATATATCTATAGGCTTTTGGCCCCTTTCTTAAAAAAAAAACCATTATTTCTATAGATAATTGTTCAAAATAAATACCTTTCTCAACAACTGTTTCCTCCATTACTTTTTGGACATCATTCCAATAATTCTTATTTTTCCATATTTATAGTAAGTGTTTACTTAGATGTATAATTCTTCTTGTAATTTCTTATTGGACATAAGCCTTTCTTTAATGACATCACAAGGATCATCTTGCTAGTGAAAGTCAACAGTGTTTTAAAAAAAAAATATATAGCGTAGTGAATTATTTTATCTCGAATGTGATATGTCCATGTGAAAAAGGTAATAAAGGAAATATTATTTTATTTTGTTTACTAAGAAAGTATAGTTGATAAATATTCCACTTTCTATCTATATTCCAATGTAAAAACCCTCTCTATTAAGGGGCACATGATCTACTGGGAGGGGGGTGAATCATTAGATCTAAGTAATTATAGTATTCATAAATATTGCTACTATTATTAGAATATATGCTTCCTCATAGAAAACCCCATATAAAAAAATAAAACACAAAATCATAAAGCATACAAGAGCACACCAAATATACATGGAAAACCCAATATGAGAAAAACCATGATGAGAATAGATGCTTCGATCTACTATCCAAATCCACCCTCACAAAGAATAAATATACAAGTGATTTTTACACACTTAAGTAGTTCCAACCTACTAGAGACACCAATCCCCTAATGTGTTTGTTGGCACCCACATATTGGAGACATCAATTCCCAACTGAAACAATACAACAAGTAGAACATCGGTCCTACTAGATTACAATGATAAAGCATCTGGATCTTCAATACAACACATATATGTGCCAAAGTCATTGTTAAAACTCCTCCTTATTGAAACTAATCTTATGATATAAGCACACTCTCTTTTCTTCACACCTTCTCTTCAATGTACACCCCTTCTAAAACCAATGTAATTATTCTTGAAATATTGTACTCAAAATCCTCTTCACATGCATCTGAACATTTGAAATATATACACGACATTAAATTAACACTCTTCTATGTCAGCTATGGATCCGCAAATAGCAAGGATAACATAACATGGACCTAAATTCAATTTACATGAAATGTGTAATAGGTTGTTCCTATTTTAATTTTCTTACCACCAAAATAATTTGATTCTATGCGCTACCACAGGGACCTTAATTAGGTCCTATCCTAACACCACATTCTACTAGCCATTACCACACGTGCCTTGAACTTGAAAAAAATGATAGATAGTAACAAAGAACCTTCTACCACTCCAAAAATTCTTACATACTAAACATATCCTCTGGAAACTTAGGAAACTTAGAGAACTAATATAGACATACTCCTTCCAAACCACACAACAAAACTACATTTCTTGAATAAATGCCAACCATAATTTTATTTCTAGAGAAAACTCTCTACCCAAAAGATATCCTTGCACAAACTTCCAAACCACCACAGTCATACTGACTGCATACTCTGCATGGTATTAAAAACATACAACACCCACCAACTATCTAAAAGGTAGTCATGTCTCAATAAAACCTCATTTAGTGATATGATTGATGAGATAACTTCTTCATGATTAATGTTTCTAAAACTTTATGTGAAGGGGAATATAATGATAATCCTAGTAATCCTACAGTCTCTTTCATTCATGACAACCTTGACATCAATAACATTTTTGATAGCCTTAACACCCTTTGACATTAGTGACAACCTATGTTCAACAATCTCCCCATTTGTCATTGATGGAAAATAACAAAATGTTGGGGCCACCAAAACAAACTACTAAAATTAACTGTTGCATCACCAAACCAGCCGACAACACATGAAGATGTTTACTCCCCCTTAAAATTATTTCTTTTATGTACCATTTTGAGTTCACACTCTCTCCCTTTGGTAGATGTTGTTTTTTTCATGAAGTATTTCACCTTGAATGCTAAGCTTTAAGGCTCAGAAATCTTGTGCAAGATGGTGATATCCTCAGGCCCATGGGTTTCCAAAAATGAGGATGAACCTCCAAATTATGGACTGGTTCCCCTTGAAAACCTCCTACTTATTCATTGGCTTGTTTGGAAAAGGGATAGAAAACTAAAAATTAATGTTTAAACTTAAACTAGGAGGTGATACACTAATGATAAAGGAATTTGTACCTGCTACTCTCACTCACAATTCTCTTAAAACAACTCTATTATATGCACAACTCAAGCTTTTGACCAATATAAAATTGTTTCAATGGGACATTTTTTTTATGTTTTATTTTAAGGAAAACATATGTTTTCATAGCTTTAATCACCTAAGAAAATAGGGAGAAGTATTTTCTTTTCAACTTCATTTACACAGTCCTTTTGAAATTCTTTGTATTTGATCAAGTCAAAAACTTGGCCTACCACTACCTTCTAGGGTTCTCACTATGATTTTCCATTTCAAGGTGACTGTACCATCCTTGGTATGTTGCTCCTTGTAGTATTTATGGTGAATTCTCATTACTAAGAGTACGAACTCTATTTGCTGCTCCTTAACATGTTTCATTGTGTGGATAAGGACAGTTACATCTTCCTTTTATTTCGTATAGTTTTCTACCTTTATTGACTCAACATGACTATCCACATTGCTCCATTACCCTATCTCTTTTATGATCCTTGAAACTCTTCATCATGACTGACCACTCTTCATGCCAAGGTGGATGCTTATCTCAGAAATTGATCCTTCATTTTGCTGCAATTTGGTAACTTCTCAAACTATCCTCTACATTGTTAAGGAACTTTTAAACCTCTACCCTCCTTAAGACATGAATGTCTCTCATTGATGTGATTATTTTCTTTATGAAGATGACTGTGTTTCATCTATTTATGATTGTGAGTAATATCTTTCCTTTCTTTCTATGGCATTTTCATGAAACTGCCACCTTTAAGACTGTCCATTAATGGTGATGACTACACCTATTGGTTTTTTACCTTCATTTATTGTCTCTACATTATTATCAACAACTATAAACTCAGACCATTTCCACTCACCTAGTAATCCTTAGTATAGTTCAACTCTTAATCATACCTCATTGTCTTGGAAAGACCAACCTAAGTATGAAAACCAAGGTCATTGTCCTTCTAATCTAGATGGCTCTTAGTATGTTTTTTATGTTTGAATCGCATGAAACTTTTGATACTTGGTTTCTTATCCTAACCTTGAGACTACCATGTATGTAGCTTGTCATTATATGCCATAAACCTTAACTCAAGTAGAGACTGTGAGATGGGGATTATTAGGGAGGATCAATTATGCTTGATTCATGATGAATCAAAACATGATTTATTCACTACACCTCAATCTTACAAACAAGATCATTCAAATTGAAAGTTAAACTAAGCATTTATTGAAACTAAAAATTGTAAACTATGAAAATAGTTAAATTCCTTCTCTAACCCATTTGAAACTTATCCCATTTTGCAATTGGTGTTGTGTTGATTTGCAGTGATGACCCTTTCCCAATCCCATGATCAATGAGCCTATTTCAATTGATTCTATGGAAGAGAATTGATGAAACCATTGTGATAAATGGATGAAAACCTAATTTACGCTAAATTGAACAAGATGTAAGCTATATTAACATGATTTTATTCTAAAATTGATTTAACTATGCAATTGCTAAGCTGATCTAAGCTAATTCTACGCTAAAAGATGAAAACCCTAATTTATCAATAAGCTAAGACAGATGCATGGAAGCCATTAATGGATTTATTAAGCTATTTATGAAACTAAAAATGAACTAAAACAAGCTAAAAGTGAGTGAAATATGAGTGTGAGTGAAAGTTAATTCAACAACATAAGTTTACAATTGAAAGATGGATCCATTTGTCTCCAAATAGTGCTTTATTTATAGGAGAGCAAATAAGAAATAAAGGGTTCAGATTGAAAAGATTAATCAATGGTCAAGGATGAAAGAAAGAAGAGGCATGAATCATGGATTATCTTTAATGGATGAGAATGCAAGATGAGAATTAATCAAGGGCTCACATTTGTTTCAAACAAACACACTTTTGACCTGCACAATAGGTCATAAGGTTACTTGCCCAAGAGATTAAAAGATAACTTGCAATTGAAGCCAAGTGAGAATATCCCTTTTTCAAATGATTGGAGGAGAGAGAATATTCCTTTGAGAATATTCTCATGGATGAGGAAAAGGTTAATTTGCAAATTAAAACAAAATTTTAATTGTGCAAAAAAGGAGGATAAGGAATATTCCCCTTTTGGAGGAAAATTAGATTAATTTTGAATTAAACAAGGTTTAATCACACAATTAGGGATTTTTAGAGGAATAATTGATTTTCATTAAATTAAATGATTTAATGAATGGGGAAAGGTGAGATGAAATTTAATTAAATAACTTAAGGTTATTTAATCAAATAAGATGACTTAGGGAATTAAATTAAATAGTTTTATTTATTTAATTTAATGAGATGAAATGTTAGCGTGAAAGGGCGTGAATTAACCCGATTTGATGCGTTAGATTAATATATGGAAATGATGCAATTAATTAAATAACTAGGCTAATTTAATTAATTAAGCAAAAAGTCGGTGGGGTTTAGGACAAAATGATGTTAGTTAGCCAATGTGATCCATAAAAAAAAATGTTAAGTGTACATTTTGCCCCTCTTTGGAGCAATGTACTCGTTACATTGGTTAAAAGACTGATGTTGATTTAAATGCTAATTTTGATGCAGAAACAAATATCGATGTTCTCTTTGAGATGTTGATAGCCAAGCTAAAATTTGATTGATCTGATTGATTGATTGATAACACTGTTGAGGATTCACAACAATGCAAGGATTGTGTTAAATAACATGAGGATTGATAGGGAATGATTATCCCGATGATGGTTGATTTGATAGATTGATCAAGATTTGCTAGCAAGGCTAGGAACAAAATTCGTTAGATGATTTGACATCGATATGATAGAAAGATGGTTGGTTTTCCCCTTGAGAGATAGATTGAAGAATAAAATGTTCTGATCGAGCTCACAATAGATGCAAATCAGACTTATGCTTGAAATGCTTGAGATTTCAAGTTGCTTTTGAATCAAAGAGCTACAACTTTTCAGATTGTTGAGATGAAGATGATATAGATGCCCCACTATGCCCCAATAGAAGAGGGATTGCTGGTGTGCTAGCTTAGATATTGATGGAGAAATATTTCATGATGTATATACAATCATTGACTATGGGTAGCCTCATGTATATGTCAATGTAGATCGCATAGATTTGATGCTTAGATAGAATTGTTAGTAAAGATAGAAGAATAATAAGAATAAGATGAATGTATTGACCATTGATTTTGATGATTGCTTCAAAAATCCAACAAGCCCATCATCCATCGAGACTTTATTAGAGATGGTGATGAGATAATGCAGGATGAGGATGAATGCATGATGATGATTTTCTCATATCTTGGGATTGGGATTTTCCATTGTTCCTTATTGTTTGATATAACACATAGACACGATGCATCAAGGTATTGATAACTAGGATGGTGTTGTATCTAGTGTAATGGACTTTGACACTACCAATAGATAGGATAGTTCTTGTTCACATCTTGACATACGAAAACCTTGTCGGAATGTAAGTTAGAAGCTTAGAATACATTGTACGAAGGCATACACAATATTCAACAATGTACGCCAAACAAACTTCGTACACACAACCAAGCAAATATGTGCCAAGATTATTTTATGAGAGTATCCATAAGCACAAAAAATGAAAGATAATGATCGATACCCCATTCCTTTCTCTTTAAATAATTGCGATAGACATCATCAAGAGGTCCTCAGAATGGGTGATTAAGATAAATCATAGGGAAAGATCAAAGACAAATAGTCAGTGTTATCTATATCTCTTGCCATATTTAGATTTAGCTAAGGTGATTTCTAATATTGACTCCCATTGTAGGAAGGATGCATCCTAGGACATGTTGATCAGAGGGTTCTTTGATGTTAGGATGATGATGAGCTTTATGATAAGCCACTAAAATAAACTTCACTGACGCATTTACCTATGATCTAGAATTTAGATTTTAACAATTAAGTTCTCACTTGACAACTTGGTATACTTGTTTTTTGCTTTCCTTGCCAAAGGGTGAAGCGAACGATCGATTTATTATGGGTGAAAGCGAGATGAGATGGATGGTTTTTGGTTTTTTGGAATATTTCATTTTTTTTGGTATTTTGAAAATGTTTTGAGGCTGTTTTTGGTCTTTTTGAAAGTTTATGTGAATGTTTTGGGATTTTTGGTTATTTGAGGCTATTTGGGGTTTTCTGAGAAATTTGAGGCTTTTTAGGTTTTTTTAAATGTTTTTCTATTGTTTTTTGATTTTCAGTTTTCAAATGTTTTTGTGTTTACTAAATATTTAGATGTTTTGAAATTTTCTAAGATTTTCAATGTTTAGGACTTTTCTAATATTTGGATGTTTAGGTATTTTTGGGGAGTTTCGACCAAGAACCTAACCTAAAGACCTATCCTAGAGGTCTCAATGGTTGATCAAAGATAAGCCTTTCCTACATTATACATGCAAAGACCATGTAGTTCGACCGACTTGACTTATTAAAGATGAAGATATGAACAGTTGATGGAAATGTCAGTTTATTATGACGAACTCCTAAAGACTGACCTAGGGTGTCTTGGGGGAACATCAATGACGGTCTTTCCTATGTTCAAGCTTAGAGACAACATAGTTTGACCGAGGAACTTCTTTTGGATTTTTGATTTTTGACCTTTTTAGGGATTTTGATGTTTTCTGGATGTTTTGGATTTTAGTTGTATAGAATTTTGCAAATGTTTTTGGACTTTCTAATGAACGTTTTATGAATGTTTTGGGATTTGTGACGATATTTCCAAATAAACTCAAGATATAGAAGAACCTGATATGATCCATAGGGAGAATCCCCCAGTGTGACATGTTAGACTACTTCGATATAGGCAGAATAAACTGACCTTTGGAATATGCTAAGTAGTACTAAAGGGATACAATACTTCACATCATCAAGCTATGATAAGGATGCAAATGGATAATGGATGAATGGTGGTGCAAAGAATGATAGGAAAAAAGAGCCAAAGAATAGATGGAGGTGCTTTATTTATGCAAGGCGCCTGTTTGTTAGGTTTTTACCAAGGTACTTGCCCAAAGTGCCATCGAAGTGGTTTTCACTAGAGGATTTTTTTTTTCATTACTTTTTCAATCCTTTTTCTCATTTTTTGGATTTTGATCATTTTTTGATTTTTTTGTATTTTCAGATTTATACCCTTCAAGACTAGGCATAAAAATTTTTGAGATGCAATTTATTAGTTGGCTCCTGCAAGGGTTCACCTTCAGGTGTTGATAGCTAATATGCTCCTGATCCATAGCTTGTTGTGATGAAAAAGGGACCCAACCAGTTAGGCTCAAACTTTCCTTTACTATCCTGATCTGGTAGATTCTTTTGATTCTACTTTAGGATAAGATCCCCTACTTGGAAAGATCAAAATTTGATCTTCTTGTTATAGCTTCATTTCAGTCAGTTTTGATATACTTGCAAGTGATTGAGGGCATCAAGACGATGGTCATCTAGGAACTCTAGCTCATTCAACCGAGATACTTTATATTCTTCATCAGTGATTAGGTTCTGTAGTGACACTTGTAGTGAGGGAGCTCAACCTCAATAGGTAGGATAGCTTCTGATTTGTAGACCAAGGAGAAAGGGGTTGAACCTATGGGTGTGCAGATACTGGTTCGATAGGCCCAAAGAACAGGATTTAACTAAAAATTCCAATCATGGCTAGCTTCGTTGACTATTTTCTTCAGGATTTTCAAGATATTTTTGACATAGCTCTTTCACATCCTAATTTTTAAAGGGTGTCCCATTATCTAAGATTAGGGTTTGTGGGACACCATAATGGTAGATGAGGTAATTCAGGATAAACTTGGCAATTTTCTTCCCCGTTATGTAGGTCATGGGAATGGCTTCTACCCACTTAGTGAAGTACTCAATGGTGGTTATGATAAACTTGTGGCCATTAGATGAGGTTGGGGTGGTTTTTCGTATGAGATCAAGTCCCCACTATGAAAAAGGCCAAGGTGTGATCATTGGTTGCAATTCTTGAGCTAGTGCATGAATCATATCTCCATGTTGTTGACACTACACACACTTTTGCAAATATTGATGAGCTTCCTTTTCCATGGTTGGCCAATAGTACCCCATCCTCAACAGTTTCTTATCTAACATCATACCACTAGAATGGGACCCACATATGTCATCATGTACTTCTGTTAAAGTGGTTAAGGCTTCCTCATGGTTAAGACATTGCAGTAATATTCCTTTGATACTTTGACGATAAAGGTTATCTCCTAGGATCAAAAATCAAGATACATTTTTAACGAAGGTCTTTTTAAATTTCAATGTGATATTAGATGGGAGAGTTCCTCTGCTTAGGTAGGTAAGGATGCCATGATACCACAGGGATCTAGGACCAACAATGATACACATGAATTCAGATTCATGGATTTTGAAAGTTGGTATTAGAAGCTGTTCTACCAAGAATTCACATTGGAGGACATTGTTCGACATGTCCAATAATGATCTGATTATTGTCATGGCATCTACTGCTCTGTTGTTCATGTGAGGAATCTACTCAAAAGTTATGTCTATAAAGAGATATTTGAGATTCTATACCATCTTCCTATAAGGAGTGAGCTTGTAATATTTGGTTTTGTAGTCGCTGTTGACTTGGTTGATAACTAGCTGCGAGTCTCCATAGACGTTCATCTCTTGTATCTTCCACTGAACCGCTATACTTAGATCTATGATTAGGGCTTCATACTTAGCAATGTTGTTAGTGCAAGGAAATGATAGCCTGTATTACTTTGGGATACAATCACCTTAAGGGGTAATAAAAATAATAGCTGCTCCAAATCCATGTTGGGTGAATGATCCATCAAAGTGCATCTTCCACTGAGCTGTGAGGTTGACAAGAAATATTGATTCATCAAGGAATTCAGATATGAAGGGGTTCTCTGCATAGATAGGTGATTTTGTTAGTTGGTCTACAATCACTTGTCCTTTGATTTCCTTGTCTCCACATACTCTATGTCAAACTCAATTAATATCATCACCCATTTAGCCATTCGCCCTGTGAGAGTTGCTTTAGATAACAGGTATTTCAATGGGTCTATCTTTCAAATGAGCTTGATTTGATGTGACAGCATGTAGTGTCTAAAATTTTGTGAAGCAAAAACTATTGCTAGGAATGCTTTCTCAATAGGTGAATAGTTCATTTCATAGCCCACCAAGGTTGTGTTGATATAGTAGATATCCCTTTCTTTTCCATTTTCATCATGTTGTGCTAGAAGAGCTCCTAGTGTTGATGATGTTGCTAAGATATATATGATCAATAGTTTGTTCATTATTGGTGGCATGAGCATTGGAGGTTTTAGTAGATAATATTTGATCTGCTAGAAAGATTTATCACACTTGTAATCCCATCTCTAGGTTATCCCTCTATGGAGAAGATGCAAAAAGGGGTGGATCTTATCTCATAACTATGCTATGAACCTTCTGATGGACAATAAAGCCAAGAAGTTCCCCTGATGTAACCCTAAGGACACACTTTTTTGGATTTAGTCGTACCTTGTATTATTCAAGTCTATCAAAGATGGGTCCTAGGACTTGTATGTGTTCACTCCTTTTCTTTGATTTTTCCAAAATATCATCCACATAATCTTCAACTATTTTGTGGATCATGTTGTGGAAGATGTGTTGAATAATCAAGATACTGAGAGGAGGGTGAATCAGTATCTTCTAAAACTTATTGAACAAACATCATCAATTAACTTAATGCATATAATAGTGAATTGAAATAACACAACATGAGGTCACATAAACATAAACATGAGATTTTTACGTGGAAAACCCAATGAGGGAAAAACCATAGTGAGGATTAACTCACTATATATAGTTGTTTCAATACCGGTTACAAAAAATCTCACTACCCACATACAAAAGCTTACTGCTTACAAGGACTCATTGTCCAAAAATGGAGGCTCACTACTTGCAGATGTTATAGAAACAAAAAAGTGGCTTACAGCCAAAATGTGAACTGATGGAATTACACCAAAAGTGCTAATTTAGTTCCTTTGATACTCAGAGTAGTCACTCACATGACAATAGACTAATATCCTCTCTTCTACTCGCACACTTCACATGCATTCATTCATTCTCTTATTTTTTATCTTTAAACCATCTTTTATATATATCTGATATATTCACATGTATCAATTAGGTCGGCCTAATTGGATGCAACATCTATTTACATAAAGATAACTATTGGCTTCATATAGAGCTTCCCAATAGAAATTCAACTGTGTCATGTAATATTATGTCAGCTAGGACCAGAGCTAGGTCACACATATATCCACAATACATGTTAAACTATTAACTGATTATTAGGTCAGCCATGATTAACCTAATAACAAAGTGTAGTTACCAAATTCAATGCCAACTCACCATCCAAACATATGAACATACGAGAATGCATACATACACACTTCAAGTGATCATAAACCTTTTCCCAAAACTTTAAATCATGTTGATTACCAGAGAAAGTACGCGGACCAAAATACCGAACCAAACACTAGAGAAAGTAAACCTATTCTGCCCACCGGTTCAGGGTACTAGACAACCATGGTGACATCAATGACAACATACAGACTAATCTTCCAACAATCTGCCCCTTTGTCATTCATGGAAACATGTGCCAAAAATTCCAATTCAAAACCTTTCCCCAAAAAATCTTCCAAATCTCTCCCCCTTTGACATCAATGGAAAAGGGTGCCACAAAAAATGTAAGCATGGTGACATCCAAAAATTGTAGAAAGGTTCCAATTTGAAAAAATTTCAAGCATTCGACCTTTCAATTTTTTTCTCTTTTTCTCTTTCTTTTCTCAAAACAAAAACATTAGAAATTTGAACATTCAGGATTCAAATAGAAATGACACTCTTCACCTGAAACACCTTCTTGTACCTTTCTTTGATAATAGGATATAACTTCTTCCATTCAAATACAACATAATCCATTCTTGTGCAAATTATTTCCAATAAGGCCAACAATGTGAAAGAGGATGGCCAATCTACAGATGAGCACTGTCTTTCACAATCTTTCACATCAAAAAGTATTCCAGAAAGATGGTCTAACCGGACCTCAAAAATCTCCTTAAGGAGCCAAAAAATTTTCACCACATCATCTCTTTGTCTCTGTTCAATGATCAATTCTGCTTGCAATTTACCAACTCTTAGTCTTTGTCTTCAAATATATCAAACTTATTCCCAATATTGTTCACCTCAAATTCTATTGCTTCAATCCTACTTCTGAAATTTTCAAATGCAACAAGCCATCGAAGATAGTATTTGTAGGTATCTGACATTTCTTTGATGCATTTCTTTGTCTCACTTATATGTTTAGCTAACCTCTTCTTAGCTTTAGTACATCTCTTTTCAACCATGGTTTCTAACTTATGTCCTTTTGGACCTTTCAATAGCATTCTTTCCTCAACAACATCAACTAAATTATCTAGTAAGGAATCAGACACAATTGATACATCAATACCTTCTCAAAGTAGATACTCAACTAGAGCATCATCAATCTTGAGTCTATCAACTGGAGAGGCTACATTCCATAACTCACCAATTTTATTCATCTTTCCTTTAGCTAACATTGACTGGATGTCATTTGGATTAGAAGATTCAGATCCAGGCACAAATTCTTCTTCTTTTTCCTTTTCTTCCGGAATGACAATGATATCTTCAGAGATAACTTTTCTTTTCTTTGATTTTAGAGGGGAATCACAAATGACAACTTCCAATTCTTTTGTTCTGGAGGAATAACCTTCCTCAAATCGACTACACACAACAAATCTAGAGCTCATATATTTATGCAAAGATAAGAAATTTTTTTTGCATACACTTACTTTATCTTCCAAGCCTTCCAAGTAGCTATATATTTGTCTTGCAACATGAATCCCAAATTCCCACTTAACACCTTGCTTTCCCTATAACGAGTCCAAAAAATAGAGTACCATAAATGTAAACAAGAACCCAAAATGGAAAGGGTATCCTTCTACCAATGGAATTCATATGTTTTTGGTAAGATTTTCAAGAATTAATTCGTACATATCAAACTTCTTATTCTCTTTTACCATTTTATGTGCCAGATACACTGCAATGGCCGAAGTAGAGCCATTTTGATTTCTGAAGTAAATTTTATAAGAAATGCCATATGCAACATACCTAATGAAAGGATTGATAATAGTATCAATCAAAAATGCTTGAGGATCTTGGTCCACTCCCGTCAGCTCCTCTACTTCCTTGTATTTTATGGTCTTCTTTCCGGGAAGGTCTTACACGCTGCATAACCCGGTGACAACCTTGATCACTTCCTTCGTAACGGGATAGGATTTGTCCAAAACAATATTGCCATCCTTGAATTTATGCAAAAGGAACAAAATGAATTATCTATCAGTAATCTAATGGATATTTCCCCACAAATCCAAACCTAAGGTTTTTATGTTCTATAAGTCATTCAATTCCAATCCTAATTCCATTTTCTTTATTTTTTGATGATCAAATCCATCTAGTGTGACTCCCTTTAGCCTCAAAGAGATATTTCCACTCGATCTTCTATTGGAAGGTTCCATTATAGCACTTAACTTCTTCAAATTCAACAAAAAATTCTTCTTTTACCTTCCTTTGTGACTATGAGAGAGAAACTTTCGTCGCTTGTTTTTGAATGTCTTCAGAGATCTCTCGGATATACTCTAAATCACTGTAGAATCACTCCATGAGAGTTCCAAGTCACTCTTCAAATTCTTCAAATTCTCTAGATGATTAGAATGATTTACAAAATTTTCTTTATACCTTATCATTTTTCCCTAAATCATATTAATTGCAAAAAGTTGTCAAAAACTTTCTTCCACTACATTGAGAAACCCTAATTTACTCCACAAAAGAATATGCTCTCCCTTCTTTGCCCTGTTTCCTTTACATCACCTTTGTTCAATCATTCCTTACAAAATATCCACATGCCAGCATCTGACATGTAGTATTTATAGGGGGTTTAAGTGATTTTATGATAAAGCTCTGCTAAGACCATGCTAGATCTAATTCCTGAAGTAATCATCTACACTAAATGAGGGTACAAATGCATGAGTAGTCTTTGATTCTTCTTTCTTCTTCCATATCTTATCCATCTCCTTCTTAACCTCTTCTTTTGTCAATCTTCTTTACCCGTTAATCATCTTTCACCAAAGTAGACTACTTTTCCTTTTGCATACTTTTGAAATATGTCCCAGTTTTCTGCAATTGTAGAAAACAATACTTCTTTGATTTATTTTTCCTCCATTTACACCAGATCTGCACTGATTCAAGATACAAAGAGGGGGGAGGGTTGAATTAGTATCCTCTAAAACTTATTGAAAAAACATCATCAATTACTTTAATGCATATAATAGTGAAGAGCAAGAACAAAACATGAAGTCACATACACATAAACACAAGATTTTTACATGGAAAACCCAATGAGGGAAAAACCACGGTGAGGATTAACTCACTATATATAGTTGTTTCAATACCGGTCATAAAAAGGCTCACTGCTAGAGGGCTCACTGCCTAGATACAAAAGCTCACTGATTACAAGGACTCACTGTCCAAAAATGGAGGCTCACTACCTACAGATGTTATAGAAACAAATAAATAGCTTACAGCCAGAATGTGAACTGTTGGAATTACACCACAAGTGTTGATTTAGTTCCTTTGATGCTCAGAGTATTCGCTCGCATGACATTAGACTAATCTTTGAAAGGAAAACAGAGGTGTGAAATCGCTTTCCTAATGCTAATACAATAGAGGAGAAGTGAAAAAGACTAGTTTTAAAGCTTCTTAAAACAACTGAGATGAACACATACAAAGTAAAAAGGGAGAATAGAAATAAGCAATCACAGATAACACTAGATTTACATGGGAAAAAACCCACCACACCAAGAGAAGACACTTTGTATTACAATAAAATAAATTACATACAAAGCTCAGAGTCCTCACTCTCTGATAGTTAGCTTACAACAGCAGACTTGAGTATTCATGCACTCACTATTACAATACTTATTTCAGTATACAATGAATACAACTCACTTCATTCATTCTTTGTCTCTCTCTATCTGTGCTTTTTCACCATCTCCTTTTTTGACTTATATCAATCTAATCGACTATACAAGTCTTACATCACATTAATCATGCCAACCAATCATAGGTCTTATTGATGCATTGATCACCCAATCAAGCAAACCAATCTTCTGACCGATCTTCTCTACATTGGGCCACCTAGGCATTAATTCCCTTGCCTTAATCAAATTTTTTCATCAACCGAAACACGTCTTGCATTTACTGTTTTTCACCACTTCAGACATTGACCAATCAAGTATTGATTTCTTGCCACGCGTCCCCTTCCTATTCACTCATCGATTTGACCTTGAGTCAAAATTGCCACCTGAGCTCCAAGCTTCTCTTATTGCACCATCATCAAGCCCTGTGAGACCTCCCACGGTATGGTGGTTCCTCCGCCCAACTGCAGGTCTCTCCTAACACCATCATGGTACCAAGGTAGTGGCTTGTCTTCCAGCCCACCGCTTAGCACCATGTCACCACCAAGCTCATCAGAACCTTCCACGGTGTGGTGGTGCCACCACTCAACTATGAGGCTAAGCAAAGCCTCCCGTAGTCTAGTGGTAACCACCTAAGCCAACCATCGAGCTCCACTGTGCTATCAGGCCCCGACCACAAGACCTCCACAACATGGAGGTAACCAACCTGACTGATCACCACAACTTACCATTCCACCGCGATATGGCTAAAAGGCCATTGCGGTAGGGTGGTAAGCATTATTCGTAGACCACCTACCATCTACCATGGCAACCATGGCTTCACCGAGCAACACCCATAGTAAGGCGATAACCATCAACCTAACCACCGCCCTTCACCATGCCACCACGCCATTGCCAAAACACACCTGCAGTATGGTGGTAAGCCTTTGCTTAACTATCGCCCGTCAACCGCGCTACCACCAGCCTAGGAAGGAGACTCCATGGTATGGTGGTGAAACTTCCCAACAACAAACAGACCGATAGAGGCCCGTGGTAAAGTGGTAAACAGCCAGACCATGCCTCTATGAAAGACTCTTAGCGGTAGAGTGGTAAAGGCTGAGAATGGATGATAATTTTGCCAACTCTTTTTAGAGGTTCAAGCCAGAAGTTGAGGCACCTATTCCCAACAAGCTCCCACTTGACGAAGACTTCTTGGCTTCCTCTAGACTTTAAAAAATTATTGACGATCATAGGCCCCAAGACCCATCAAATATTTGCACCATCTAAACTTGTCTATGTTTACTGGCTTTGTTAATGCATTTGGAACATTCTCCAAAGTGTTAACCTTCTCTAAATAGACCTTTCCATCTTCCACCATATCCCTCACAAAGTGATACTACACATCAATGTGCTTTGTCCTGGCATGGAAAGTCGGGTACTTTGCCAAACAAATGGCACTCTGACTATCATAGCAAATTGTAATCTGCCCTACATTAAAACCAATATCAGAACACAAACGACTCAACCAAACAGATTCTTTGCAGGCATGTGTTGCTACCATGTATTTAGCCTTTGTAGTGGATAAAGTGACTATAGCTTATCACTTTTTCATCCAACTGACTGCACCACCATTTAACATGAAAGTGTATCCACTGGTGGATCTTCTACTGTCAATGTACCCTACCTAATCACAATCTACATATCCATGAATGTTGAGTGTTCTCTCTGATGCAACCGAATTACCATGGTAACACAGATCATATTTTGAAGTCCCCTTCAAATATCTGAACACTCTCTTCACAGCATCCCAATGTGGTATTCCTAGATTTTCCATAAACTGGCTGAGAACTCCCACTGCTTGGGAAATGTCTGATCTTGTATAGACCATTGTGTACATTAGACTACCAACAACACTTGCATATGACACCCTGCTCATGTCCTCCATCTCAGTAGCAGAGTTAGGACAATCTTCAATAGATAGTTTCATTCCCTGCATAATTGGAACAACTAGCTGCTTGCAATCATTCATACCAAATCTCTCCAGAATTGTATTGACATACTTACTCTGACTTACCCATAGCTTTCTACTCATTTTGTCCCTAGTTATTTCCATTCCCAGAATATACCTTGCTGCACCTAGATCTTTCATTTCAAACTTTGCAGACAACTGAGATTTAAGATCAAAAATCATAGACTTACTATTTCCTATGAACAACATATCATCCACATATAGGGTAATAATAAGCATATGATCATTTTCAGATTTTGATCTGACAAATCCCATAGACAACACAAAATTGTCAAATTTTTGGTACCACATTCTAGGAGACTACTTCAAACCATACAAATATTTCTTTAATTTTCAAACCAAACTTTGTTTACCTTTTTCAACGAAGTTCTCAGGCTGGGACATATAAATATCTTCTTCCAGCTCTCTATGGACAAACGTTGTCTTCACATCCATCTGCTCAATCTCTAAGTCATATGCTGCTACCAATGACAACAAAAATCTGATAGATGTCAACTTTGCTATAGGGGAAAATATTTCTCCATAATCAATTTCCTCTATCTGGGAAAATCACTTTGCAACTAACCTTGCCTTATACTTTTCTACACTGCGATCTAGACCAGTCTTCTTCTTGAATACCCATTTACAGCCAACATGCTTTCACCCTTCAGGAAAAGGTACCAAATCCCAGGTTTCATTTTTCTTCAATGATTCAATTTCTTCATTCATGGCTTCCAACCAAGAATTTGAATCAGACATGCTAATTGCTTCTTTTACAGTCCTAGGCTCATCAGTGCTAGTAATCAAAGCATAGGCACAGTTTGAATCTAACATAGATAAACCATACCTATCAGGTTGTCATTTTTCATGTGTAGACCTTCTTACTGGCTAAGGTTGTGGTTCTTCATCTTCAGAACTTTTAGAGCTGCTTGAACTCTCCTGAGTTTTAGGTACACCATGTAGTTCCTCTTTTTTTGGAGTTTGAGGAATCTGAACTACATCATTCTTCTTTTCTCTTTTATCTGTCTCTAGCCGTAGATCAACTGTTGAAGGTTTCAGCTCATGAAAAATTACACTTCTATTGTATAGAACCTTCTCGGTATCAGGATTCCAAAGCTTGTATCCCTTCACACCAATGCCATAGACAATGAAGATACATTTAATAGCCTTGTTCTCCAAATTTGATCTTTTCTCATTGGGCACATATACATATGCCTCAACCAAAGACACAAATATGTCTAAGAGAGGGCTTCTTACCAGACCACGCTTCTAAAGGTGTCTTCTCAAAAAGAGAAGAACAAGGTGAATGATTTACCAGGTAAGATCTTGTAGCCATAGCCTCAGCCTAGAACTTCTGCTCTAGACTAGCACTGCTTAACATACTTCTCGCTTTGTCCATTAACGTTATGTTCAACCTTTCAGTAACTCCATTATGTTGTGGAGTATAAGGTGTAGTTTTATGCCTTTTAATCCCATGGTCGATGTAATATCTTTCAAATTCTATAGAATAAAACTCACCACCATTATCCATCCTCAAGCATTTAATTTTCTTTCCAGTCTAGTTCTGTACCAAAGTTTTAAATTCTTTAAACCAACTGAACACTTTTGATTTACTCTTAAGAAAGTATATTAATTCCCTTCTCGAATAGTCATCAATAAAAGAAACATAATATCTAGACTTTGATAATAGGGAACATTAACTAGACCAAACACATCAGAATGAACATAATCGAGTACACCAAAAGATTTATGAGGAATCGAATAAAAAGAAACACGTTGTTGCTTTCCATAAATATAGTATTTGCAAAAATCAAACTCAAGGTTACAATCATCAAGCCCTTCAACAAGATTTTTATTTTTCAAGGTTTTTAAAACTTTCTCACCTATGTGACCGAGTCTATGATGCCATAGCATGGTCTTCTCTGCTGGGAGTTTCACCTCCAAAGCATTTTCAGCCAAAGAAGCATCTTCATCTTCCTCTATAGGAACAACTTTGCCTGACTTTACAGAGGCGTTGTTACATTGAACAAGACGTGCATCTAGCTTGTACAGAGTGCCAATATGTACACCCTTAGCCAGCACCATTGCACCTCTAGCCATCTTACATCCTTTACTTGAGAAATAAACTTCTACACCAGCATCATTCAGCTTACTGACAAAAACTAAGTTACGAGCCAAACCTAGTATGTCCATTACGCCACCAATCCCTTTGATTCTAGCGTCAAGGAACTATATCTTGACTCTTCCATGGACAACTATGTCCAATGTTGAATCACTCACTAGGTACACCTTTCCACCATCATACTTCTCATACTTAGTGAACCATTCTCTATGAGACGTCATGTGAAATGATGCACCTGAGTCAACTAACCAAACATCATCTAATGCCTAAGTTGCCAAAGCTACAATGAAGGCATCTAAATCACTCTGAGAAGAGTCATTGTCTAAAGAATTACTCTTCTTCCCATTACAATCCTTTCAGATATGACTAGGCTGCCCATAATTCCAACATTTCACCTTGGAATTTTTATGAGGAGATTTTGATCTCCCTTCTGATTTAGATTGGAATTCTTGTCCTTATTCTTGCCTTTCTCCTTCGATCTACCTCGAACAACAACGTCCTCTTTGGCCATCTCTGAAGACTTTCTCTGCATCTCTTCAGACAGCAGTGAGGCAACAATGTCTTCCATCTTTAAATTAGTGGTCATACTTCCAATAGCCATCACTAGATGATCCCAAGTGTTAGGCAATGAACATAACAAGAGCATGCAATGATCCTCCTCCTCAATCTTTACACCCAAAGATGCCAATTGAGAAACACTCATGTTAAATGAGTTCAGATGGTCTTCAACAGATGCACCTTCTTCCATCTTCAAGGAGTACAACTTCTTCCTCATGAATAACTTATTTACCAGAGACTTTCCTTGATAGATATCACCAAGCTTGTTCCATAATGAAGTTGCAGACTTCTCCTCATGGACGTTCAGGAGTACAAAATCAACCAAACTAAGCCTTGTCAGAGCTCTCACTTTTCTATCTGCAAGGTCTCATTCTTCTTGCTTCATACTTTATGGCATAGTTCCAGACACAGCAACCCAGAGGTCTCTATCCACAAGCAAGTCTTCCATTTTGAGTTTCCATAACTCAAATTTTCCACCATTAAATTTTTCAATCTCTACTTTACCTGATGTACTCACCATCTCAAATAGAACTAAGTTCTAAATTTATAATACTCCCACTGGAATAGTATTAGCACAACAAACCAACCTTACTAACAAGGATAACACAACTGGCCAAGCTCTAATACCACTTGAAAGGAAAATAGAGGTGCGAAATAATTTTCCTAATGCTAATACAACAGAGGAGAAGTGCAAAAGACCAGTTTTAAAGCTTCTTAAAATAATTGAGATGAACACATACAAATTAAAAAGGGATAATAGAAATAAGCAATCACAGATAACACCAGATTTACGTTGGAAAAAACCCACCACACCAAAAGAAGACACTTTTTACTACAGTAAAATAAATTACATACAATGCTCACAATCCTCACTCTCTGATAGTTAGCTTACAATAACAAACTTGAGTATTCATTTACTCACTGTTACAATACTTATTTTAGTATACAATGAATACAACTCACTTCATTTAGTCTTTATCTCTCTCTATCTCTGCTTTTTCACCGTCACCTTTTTTGACTTATATCAATGTAATTGACTATACAAGTCTTAAATCACATTAATCATGCCAACCAATCATAGGTCTTAATGATGCATCGATCACCTAATCAAGCAATTGATCTTCTGACATATCTTCTCTACATTGGGCCGCCTAGGCATTAATTTCCTTGTCTTAATCAGATTCTGTCATCAGTTGAAACATGTCTTTCATTTAATACTTTCACCGCTTTAGACATCAACTAATCAGGTATTGATTTCTTGCCACATGTCACCGTCCTATTCAGTCATCGCTTTGACCATGAGTCAAAACTGCCACCTAAGCTCCGAGCTTCTCTTATAATGCCACCACCGAGCCTTATGAGACCTCCCACGATATGGCGATTCCACTGCCCAACCGTAGGTCTCTCCTAACACCATCATGGTACCAAGGTAGTGGCTTGTCTGCCAACCTACTGCTTAGCACTGCATCAATTCGAGCTCATCATGACCTTCCACGATATGGTAGGGCCACCACTCAACTGTAAGGCTAAGCAAAGCCTCCCACGGTCTGGTGGTAACCGCCTAAGCCAACTGTCAAACTCCACCATGCTACAGGGCCTCAATCACAAGACCTCCATGGCAAGGAGGTAACCATCTTGACTGACCACCACGGCTTACCGCACCACCGCAACATGGCCAAAAGGCCATCTCGATAGGGTAGTAAGGATTCTTCATAGACCGCCATCCATCTACTGTGGCCACCATGACTTCACTGAGTGACGTGCATAGTAATGTGGTAAACGTCAACCTGACTACTGCCCTTCACCGTGCCATCACCGAAATACACCTGTGGTATGGTAGAAAGCCTTTGCTTAACTGTCGCCCATCAACTACGCTACTACCAGCCTAGGAAGGAGACTTTGCGATATGGCGGTGATGCCGCCCAACTACAGACAGATTGACAAAGGCCCGCAATAAAGCGATAAACCGCTAGACCACGCCTCTATGAAGGACTCTCAATGGTAGAGCGGTAAAGGCTGAGAATGGATGATAATTTTGCCAAGTCTTTTCAGAAGTTCAAGCCAAAAGTTGAGGCACCTATTCCCAACAATCTCCTCTCTTCTACTCGCACACTTCACATACACTCATTCATTCTCTTATTTGTTATCTTTAAACCATCTTGTATATATATCTAATATATCTGCATGCATCAATTAGGTTGGCCTAATTGGATGCAACATCTATTTACAAAAAGATAACTATCCGCTTCATACAGAGCTTCCCAAAAGAAATTCAACCATGTTTCATTCAATATTATGTCAGCTGGGACCAAATCTAGGTCACACATATATCCACAATACATGTTAAACTATTAACTGATTTTTAGGTCAGCCATGATTAACCTAATAACAAATTGTAGTTACCAAAGCTGATGCCAACTCATCATCCAAACATATGAACATATGCGAATGCATACATACACACTTCAAGTGATCATAGACCTTTTCCCAAAACCTTAAACCATGATGATTACTGAGAGAGCATGCAGACCAAAATACCAAACCAAACACCAGAGAAAGTAAATATGTTTTGCACACTGGTTTAGGGTACCAGACCAACATGGTGACATCAATGAAAACATACAAACTAATCTTCCAACAAGATGAGGGTCATTGCTCTTTGATAAGTTGTTCCTACATTCTTTAACCTGAATGGCATCACATTCCAACAATATGTTCCCCACAAATAAGTGAATGTGGTTTTATGCTGATCCTCCTTGGTGATAATGATTTGATTCTAGCCTGAAAATCTATCCATGAGTGATAGCATTTCATGCCCTATTGTTAAGTCCACGATGAGTTCAATTTTGCGAAGAGGAAAATCATCTTTAGGGCATGCTTTGGTTAAGTCTCTAAAATCAATGTAGATTCTAATGCCCCCAGTGGGTTTTGATACTGGTACCAGGTTTGAAACCCACTTAGGATAATCTATTGGTCAGATGAATCCAATGTCAAGAAGATTTTGTAACTTTTTGTTTTACCAAGAGTGCTATCTAAGGGTGCATCATCCTTAACTTATGCTTGATTGGATTGGATTTAGGATAGGCCTCTAAGTGATACACAACTACTTCAAGATTGAGCCCAAGTATATCTATGGATGGAAATGAAAACTTAGCTCTCTGCTCTTTCATGAATTCTACTAGGATCTTTTTTTCTTCATCCAACAAGGATTTGACATAGTAAGTGATCTTGGGTGCTTCTTTTGTTCCCACATTAACTGGAGTAGCCTTTTCTACTAGCACTGCTAACTTTTCAGGATGCATCACACTAAGGCGGAGATTGAATCCCTAATCTGTGGGAACCTCAAAGAGGTTTTCACCTTTGGATACATCCTTTCTTTCTACTTTCTTAGGATCAGAGAGTGCCATAGTGTGGGTTTCACTCAAGGATTTGCATGTTAGTTAAATTTCATCAATTTTGCATCTAAGGGATTCAATCGTCTCCCCATAGTATGCCCCTATGTCTAGTTCTATATCAAAACATGCTTTGTGATCTTCCCATGATAGGTTGTCATGGAGTCCCATGAATTCTGAGAGCACTTCATCATTTTTGAATAAATCTAGAATCGGTGGTCGTTGTTGGTCCATGTCAATAAGTTATGGGTATACTAGGTGTAGTTTAGTTGATTGATTGTTTGGAACAAAGGATGTAATGGATATCATGAAGAGGGAGTTATTTTAAAATAGGTCACCCATATCAAGGGGGAAGTCATCTAAATTCATATCACAAGGTGTAGGTAACCAAGAGGAAACCTCGACCCATTTAGTGCAAGTACCTTTGCCAATAAGGGTAACCTTTCTAGTAGTACAACCTAAACCCAAATTCTTTAATTGTTTCTCAAGAATGATAGGTTGTATTAAGCCATTGTCATTCTTTCCTAGTTTTTTATTCTTTTTATAACCCTTCCCTTCATGAGCTATAGTCCTTTATTTTCATCTTCCATGGGAAGATCAAGGATAGGTCATTCATCCTAATAGAGGAGTTTAGAGACATCCTCCTCATTGATATCTTCTTGATTTAGATCTCCCCACTTGGTGAAGGTAGTAGCTTCTAGCTTGATTGTTTCAAGCTCTTTGGTGCTAGATGTGGGTTTCCCATGAGATTGAGGAGAAAGAGGTAGCTCTCCTAAGACAAAAGTGTCCTTTAGTAGCTTATAATTTCAACAACCATCATCCTGGACCACTACTTTGATGTCAGGAATGTTTTTCACAATGGGTGTATTTGTTGCTAAGATGGATGCAAGAGATGATGGATCAACAAATGAGGTAGATGTAGGTGTAAGCCCTTTATCATTTTTAGGCACTTCCAAGAGTACCTTATAGAACTCTGCCTCAAGATTCTTCCAATAGTAAAAAGGCTTAGGATCTCCATGGATGATAATTTCTCTACCCTCAAAAGGAAACTTGACATATTGATGGTAGGTCGAGGTGACAACTTTTAAGGCATGAATCCATGGACGGCCAAGCAAAATTTTATATGAGAGATCAAGATATAGCACTCGAAAAGTAGTTTATGCAATGATAGGTCCCACTTGAGTGGGTAGCGCAATGATGCCTTGGGATGTCTCCGCTTGGTCATTGTTATCAATTTTTCAACACACCTAAAATTGACAGAGCTGATTGATTAAGGTTCATCTTAAGGTGAAGAGTTTCAGCTTATTTGTGCAGTTGCTTTAACCATTGCATACATTTCAATGTTTAGTTGTTTAAGTGCAATATGTTCCTATTTTTCCATTCATCATTTACAACATTAAGTATTGTTTGAAATGTAAAAGGAAATGCTTTCATTCTGATATTCATTCACAATGTTTCATACATTGTTAATAAAAAGGAAAAATACAGAATTGAACAAGTATTTCACAAATGCTGTTTTTGTATTCATTGGACAAAAGAAGAACCAAGTGTTCCACACAAGCCATGGGAATAGTTGAAATAGTGAATCAAAAGGAGTATTCTACACTACAGAAGATAGAAGGAAGAAAAGAACATGTAAAAAGGAACATAATCATCATTGCCTGATGATTGTCTTCAAGTTGCCTTTGAAGTGGTGCAACCTTCCTTTCTTTCCTGCTCCAAGTGAACCTGCAAGTGATTATAAAATTTTGTTAGAGCTTAGAATATGAACCTTCCTACATGATCTACCAACAATAATGTAGGATACTGCTTATGATGCATTGAAACAACTGAGCAAAAGATGAGTGCAAGCGAATACCAAGGAGGAAAGATCATAAGAAACATTTTAATTATTGTTTTTAATCTAACATTGTTTGTTTCTTATGCAGGTATAGGACAAGTCATGCTGCTATTTTTTTTTGAAGATCTTAAAGCATGTGGTGTAAAATGGGCTCCCAAAAGGGTTGAGACCCGGCATGTTGTCCCTCAACATTTCACAGAGGGTTTCTAGAAAGGAAATAATAAAATATTGCTCAAAGAGATATACATTTGAAGGAGTGAATTCAAGTTGTTACGTCTCAAAAATGAAGGTTTTAACCATGAGAGTTTGCCAAGCTCTCACAACATTTTTGGCTAATGTACAAGGCCAAATAATGAATTTGAAGCTTCTACTCTTTAGGTTCTCCGAACCTAGGCGGGTGTACCTATGTGAATGTGCAGATTTGAACTGCATATTTCTCCCTTAAGCAATCTATCCACAATGGAAATTTGGAAGTGGAAAGATAAAAACCTACTTGGTATAAATTATATAATTAAATATGTTCAGTTAATAGATGTCTGAAAAATATTTAATGAATTTAAATGAATAAAATAGGTGAGACCAGTTCCCTATTGGGTAAAATGGAGTCCAATGAAAGTCTGTGATGGATAGCTTCTATTTGACATAAATTCAAATTGTTCGGCACACAGGTATTTGTTTATAACTTGTATAAACATGCAAGATAGTGACTGACAAACCCTACTAGAGGCAGAATACCAATCCTAATTATCTAACTATTCTTACTAATAAATAATATTCCCAGATTACTATGATTGACCAAAAGGAATTTAATTCTTTCTTGAAGAAACCAAATAATCACATCACATAGATACAACAAACATGCATTGATAAATTTTATATATACTAGATATATCAACTTAAATAACCAGAAAACATTAAGTTGGAGGCAATCAAATAATTGAATAATTTTAACAAACAATTGATACCAAACTGGAACCATCGAAAGATAAGTCTTTCATTATTTTCCTCAAAATTAAACTTGCATCATGGTCTCTACTATGTAAAACATTCGGGAAAAAACTTTATATGTCTCACCGACCAACCCCTATTCACTATCTATCTCTTTCTTTTATACATTTCAGAAAATTTTCCCCCGCCTTTCACTCTTGGTCTCCTCGTATTCTCATGAGAAAAAAAAATTCATGTTGCTTCAAAATAAAACACAACCAAAAAAGTAACAAGAATAACCGTCACATCAGCAATGACTACTTTACTACATTACCTTGCCTTTCTTTCTCCTCTATTGCGGTGGCATGGTGTGCTTTGTCGTCTCTGCACTTCTACTGCTTTATCGCAAGCTATGTTTTTGCTTCCAATGATACCGCAGTGGCATTTTATGTTATTCCTCTGCGTACCGCTCTATCATGGTTTGCTTGATGACTCTTCATGGTATGGTGGTGTTGGCCTGTCACAGTCTTCTCTCCCTTTATTGATCCACCGTGAGCTTCATTTCTGCTCCTTGCGATACCATGGTGGCCCTTAATCAATGCTCTTCACTTCACCGCTCAACCGCGTACCGCTCTACCATAGGCTCTATTTCTCCCTTCAGTGGTACCATGGTATGTCTGTCTCTACTCTTTCTACGGCTCTACTGTGAGCTCTATTATATCCCTTCACGGTATGGTGGTCTCTCTCTATTACTGCTCCCCTGTATACCACTCCATCACAGGTCTTGTTTCGAACCCCCGCGGTATAGCGATTCCTCTGTGTTGACAGTGATCTTTATACCGCTCTACCATGGGTTGCATGTTAACCCTTCACGGTATAGTGGTGAAAAGATATATGATAACTGTTGCTAACCATGATACCGCGAGCTACTTTGTAAGGGGTTGTGGTAAGGAGGTATAACGTGAGGGCTATGAAGGGTGAACAATGTGGTAGCTGTATTGCGGTAAAAGGTGGTTTTGGCTTCGTGGATGACAAAAGAATGATTTTCTATGAAAATGATAGCTCAAAATTGGGTTCAAATGGAAATAGGCCCTTAGGATTTTCTAAATTTTTTGGTTCTAACAGCGGCTCCTATTGGGGATGAGTGATTTTCCAATCACTGCAAGAAACCAGAATATCACTAGGAGAGCAGACCAACACACCAAAAGATATAAAAAATGAAGGAGGCAGAAAATGGAGGAAGTGGAAAATTGGGGAAGATAGAAAATGGAGGATGGAAATGACCCTACACTACTATACATGGAGAGAAAACTTTGTTTTCAATAAGGGAATTTTGGGATTTTCCATGCACTAGAAAATCCCAGCCCCTTTTGAATTCCTAATCTACTGTGCATGGAAAAAGAATGTTTAAAGAGGTTTGTTAAGAATTATCCATGCACTGGCAATCCTTAATCCTCTGTTACTTCTTAAGAGAAGAAATGCTTTAGGAACTACTCATGTATAGGCAACTCCTACTCCTCTCCAGACATGTTTTGTAAATAATAAGAATCCTCTCCTCCTTTGCCAATGATCACAAAAGGTCGCAACCACAAAGCTTCAAATTTTCCATGCCTTCCCTTCTCTTGACACCGAGCATTCCACATCAACACTAGATCATTTTCTTCAAATTTTCAATCTTTGGCCTTTTTATCAAAAAGATATTTCATCTATGATTGCAGCTTCACATTTTTCTTCTAAGTCATTCTTCTTATTTCATCAAGTTCTACAAGTTGTTCCATTCTTTCCTCCATTCGTTCAAAAATATCCAAATCCTCTTGCAGAATAAAATTATAAATTGGTAAAAGGTTTTGTAGTGGCATCCAGGCTTATGTCCCATATACCAATTCAAATGGAGACTTTTCAATTGCATTTTTTATTGTAATCCTATCTACCCACACAACCATTCTCAAATTTGAGTCCCATGCCTTTTTATTCGTATCTAACATCCTCCTTATTATCTTTAAAAGACTCTTATTACTTGATTCTGCCTGACTATTCACTTGTGGATGATAAGGGGCAGCATACGAAATATTAATTCCATATGTGTTATAGAAGTCTTTGAATTCATCAGATCTAAAACACATCCCATTATTTGTGATCACTTTCACTGTTGTGCCAAATCTAGTTATGATGCTTTCCATCAGAAAGTTTATCACCACCTTACTTGTCGCTTGTTTACTTGGGATAGCCTCCACCCACTTAGTAAAATAATCAGTGGCTACTAGTATCCATCTATGTCCTCCAATTGATTTTTCTTGTATCTCTCCAATGAAATAAATTCCCCATTGGTGGAAAGGGACTTCTACCTACAAAATTCTAAGCAATAAGGCTCCTTGATATTTCAATTTCCCTGAGAACTTCTGACAAGCCTCACATTTCCTTACATGTGCAAAAGAGTCATTGAACACTTTAAGCCTATAATAGCTAGCTTTGAGAATCTTATGTGTAGTGGTCTTGGCAGAATAATGTCCTCCACACACCCCTTCATGCATCTAGACACAACAGTAGCATTCCATCCCTATTCTTCCAAAATAGATCCCCTTCTATAAAGACATACTTACATGCTTGCAGCTTCAAAGTTCTCTTTTGATTATCATTCAACCCCTCAGGACATTTCATGTGCTTGAGATAATGCATTATATTTGTGTACCAAGAAGTATGTTCAATACTTGCAACTACTTTCTCCTCACCTTCTATATTGCAGATTTGGTTTGCTTCAATGTTTGTTTCTACCATTAGCCTAGCCAAACCCTGTCCTCTTACCAACTTGGTAATATTAATTTCCATATTGAACTCTTGGATTTTATTAATCCATCTACATCTTTTCCCTGTCACCTCTGTCTATACTAGGATATCTTTCATAGCTACATGTGGGACATAGGCGATTACTTTAGCTCCAACAAGATAAGGTCTGAAAGCTTTTGTTGCTTTGACCAATGCAAAGGCTTGTTTTTCCATAATATCATATATCAATTCTGACCCCTGTAAAGATTTTATGAAAAAAAATATAGGTTGCTCATGACTTGCATCATTCTTTTGTAGCATAACAGTTGCTATTGTGTGAAATGAAGCAAAATAAAATATCTGAAAAGGTTTGGTAAAATCAGGGGACTTTAGGATGGGAGCTTCTTTGATAGCTCTTTTTATAGATATAAAGGCTTCCATGGCTTTTGCGGTCCAATCTATCTTCTCTCCTTTTTTCAGCATCTTGGATATAGGTTTAACAATCTCAGCAAAATTTGATACAAATCTCCTAACAAAGTTAATTTGACCAAAAAACGATTGGATTGCTTTGACAGTTTTAGGAATAGGGATTTTATCTATAGCTTCTACTCTCTCAGGGTCTATTCTAATCTCATCTTTTGATACAATATGTCCCAAAAGTTTACCCTCTATAACAACAAAATGACATTTTTTAGGATTAAGACTAATACCATATTCCAAAGACTTGATGAATATCTTCTCCATGTGCCCCACATGATCCCCTACCTTTTTGGAATAAGCAGTAAGATCATCTTGGTACACCACCATTATAGCATTAATTAGATCTGCAAATGCCACATCCACGGCCCTTTGAAAAGTGGCCCATGCATTTGTGAGACCGAATGGAATTCTAACATAAACATATGTCCCCCATGGTGTATTAAATGTTGTCTTGTATTGCTCAGACTCTTTGAATTTAACTTGGTTATACCTAGAAAACCCATCCATCATTGATAGTAGCTCACACCCTGTTACTTTGTGCAATATTGCCTCCATATTTGGGAGAGGATAATTATCTTTAAGGGAAGCAACATTTAGATTTCTAAAATCTACACATAATCTAATATCCCCATTTTTCTTTCTTACTAGAACAAGATTTGAGACCCATGTTGAATGTCTAATGGGTTTAATAATACCTTCATCTCCTAGCTTTTCCAATTCCTCCTACATCTTAGGTTCCAAAGTTGGGTTAATAGGCCTCTTCCTTTGTATGAATGCCTTTGTATCTAGTTTAAGTGGAATCTCATGCTGGAAAAGATCTTCTTTGTATGAATTAAGATCCTCATAAGACCAAGCAAACACATGTTTTTATTTTCTCAATAATTCAATCAACATTCCCTGATGGTTGGACTTATATTCTTTCCAATGTAGACCCTTTTTGGTGCTAATTCAGTTTCTAGATTTATTTCTTCAATATCTTCTCTCTTGACCGGTGTCTACTTCATGAGAGAGCGATCATTCCCATCATACACTCTTTATAATGCCACAAGCCCTTTGGGAGCTTGTTGGTTTTAAGTTGCAAGACTTCCTTCGCAAATGCAATATGTTTCCTATCTACTTCTTCCACAAAAGCATTGAAGTCAATCTCTTGTGCCTCATACTGATCTATGCAATGAAGAAACTTTAGAAGGCTAACATCATCATTGAAAACTTGCCAACTATATATGTTGTCAAGGATAGCAGGTCTTGTTTTGAATTCAACCTAAGATATTCCAGCCAAAGTGATATCATCTCTTTTCAGGGTTACATTAGCTAGAAAATCTGCCATCAATTTTTTTGATCTATCTATCCAATCAATTGAGAAAGCATCAAATAATTCAATTGTATCCCACACAAAATTTCTATATTGTTTCAATCTCTTGTTCTTTGCAGCATATCTTGATCTAATTTGTGAGACAACCAGCATAGAATCTCCCAAGATAGTTAACAATTTGATCTTGTGCTTGACAGTCATATTTAAACCGATCAATAAGGCCTCATATTCTCCCACATTGTTCGTACACTCAAAGGTTAACAAAAATGAATATTTGAATGTTACACCTTCAGGTGATATAAATACTACTCCAGCTCCATTGCCTTCTTGGCTGCATGCTCCATCAAAATACATTTTCCACACACCCTGCTGATCTTTAGAAACATGCTTATCAATTGGGTCAGTATTTGCTAATTCAGGCTGAAATGGTTCCAATCTGAAGCTCCATAAATCCACATTACAAAAACAATTGATCTATTCTTGAGGAACATAATCAACAATATGATTCATCCTTGGTTCTCTATACAACTTGACTTCTTCACCATTGACTGGTATTGTGGCATATGATAAATCAAACTGTACGTTGCCTCCAACTGCTGTAGTCCATTGTCTTGACAAAAGCATTCCAAATTGAGGAGGTGTGTCAATCACAGTTATATCAATACTATAAGTCACATGTGGGTAAGTAGCCAATTTCACTTCCACATCTTCCATAATTCCCACAACTGGGATAGGTCTACTATCCATAGCATAACATTTACCACCCTCAACATCTACCCACATACTGATTTGTTTCATCACCCCTACTGGCATACTATTCATAGAAGCACCTGAATCTATCATACAATTTCTTACCAACTTGCCATTTATGAGTAGGGTAGTATAGAATGGCTCAATTTGTGGTGGATTCATCAATGCATCATGTAGACAAACCTCTAGAACTTTTATCTTTTCCTTTTTATTACTAATTTCAGGTATCTCCTTATTTTCAAGGTTTGTGTTTTTACTACCCCCACTAGACATTAATTGAATAGAACTTTCCATTTACTCTTTAATCTTCATCATTTCAAGTAATGGGACAAACATTTTTACCTAGGAAAAAGCTTGCATGAAATCAAAAGAGGCACCTTCTACTCTAAGCATTCTCTTTTGCTTTTTTGACTCTCCTCTGTTCTCCTCTTTCTCCTTTTTGTTTGTCTGATCCGACTTTTGTTTGACCGTGGGCAATTCTTTGTTTTCTTCCTTGTGGACATAATTTTGTTCTTTTTTATCAAATTGCTTATCATCTGTCCTTTTTGAAGCTTCCTGGGGCATTTTCTTATCCTTCAAAACTATTCTTCTTGGAGCACCTTCATTCTCATTTACTGTTCTATTTCTCAACCAATATCTGCTTTTAGCCTGCTCAACTGCTGCAACAGTTAACCTTTTAATTTCTTCCTCAGTCAATCTTCTCATATTACATTTATTTGTCTGGTATGATGTACTAGGAGGAAATTGTTCATTATCACTTTCTTCATGATCAGAAAAAACTTGTTGTTCTACCACATGGACATTGTACTTTTGGTGATCAACATCATATTCATACGCTCCTTCTGAAGATGAATATCCCTGCTCACTAGAATGAAGAGTGTGGGAATTTAAATAGATATTATATTCCGCTTCATTATTGTCTTCTGGTATGTCTTTTCATGGCATCGACTAAGCTACAATACAATGATTTGGGGAATGTGGCAAGTCAAAAACTAAGCACCAAGGACTATTATCTATCAATATGCCCATCTTTTCTTTAAAGGATTAGGTGTCTCTTTATTCCTTGGCTATCCATCACTAGCTTTCCATCCTTCCAATTTGTATTATATGGCATGTCATTCAGCCTTGGCCTTTCATTTTTGTATGTATTTTCTTGCCTATTTGGATGAGCATATTGGGGAAACCTAGTAGTATCCCTCTTGCCAATCATTCCTGCAGATTTCCTATTATTTTCAATAGTTAGTGCTATCTTTTGAGATTCAGCTAAATTCCTGGGACACCTATTCCTAAGCTCATATCCTATCTTAGGATCAAAATATTTTAAATAGATACTTGATGCAGTAGGATCAACTAATTTGGATCCGGGAGATATCTTATTATGTAATTTAGAAAACCTCTGGTTGAAGTCATAAACTGACTCATTCTGATGCTTCTGGATAGTTACCAATTCATGTAGGGAAAACTCTGGTGCACATTGATTGCCATACTACTCAAGGAACTATTCATAAAACTCTTGAATGGAGTTAATAGAAGATGTTGGAAAACTGTTAAACCAATCTCTAGCATCTTCAATCAATGACATCATAAACAATCTCATTTGCACATCCTCATATTGCATATCGAAGTCTTGAAGAAATGCATTAAAGCTCCTTAAGTGTTCCTCAGCTGTGACTGCACTACTTCCTATGAATTTTGGGACAAGGCTTCTCCAACTGTTATCCATGCGATAAGGATATATTTGAAATCCATCCAAATCAAATTGTCTAATCATGGTTGTGTATGGTGGAGGAGGTGGATTTTGATGATGTTGGTACTGGTATAATGGATTGTTGTGAGGTAGTGGCACATATTGTTGAACTTGTGGAGGCATGTGTTGACCATGTGGGGGCATATATTGTTGGTGAGGGGGTGGTTGAGCATTTTGATGTTGTGGTGGAGCATTTGGGGATCTATATTGATTCCCTGATTGATTTTCTTGTGCTCTTGGAGGATTTGAAGGTCCTGCATTATTATTCCCCTGCCTATGAGGTGGCACAGATCTAGGTAAGTTAGCCATCTGAGCATTGATCTGAGCTTTCTGTAACTTCAACTCTTGAAGCTCTTTTATTGCTTGGAGCCTCTGCTCATACTCTATTCTTGTTCTTTCCACTTCTTGTCTTTCATGTTCCAATTGTACATTTATCTCATCCCGAGCCATGTGTTCATAGTTTTCTTTAAAGGTTGCTTCATAGAAAATTCCATCCTGATTCTCCTCAAGTAATGTCATTTTCTGATCATATTCATGTTGTCTCCTTTCCCTTTTAGCCTCAAGTCTAGCCATGAACTCCTCAACTTTCTTGGGGTATGATTGATAGAAGGGATTCCTTTTTTCCTTAGGTGTGTGAGGTTCTCTAGATGGGTTGTTTTTAGTTGCCAGTGTACCATAGGAATTATATGTCTCTAGGTGTGCTTTTGATGTTTTGTCTTTATTTGTCGGGCCCATGTCATCAGACACCTTCTTGCCCTTATCATTCTTATGATTCCATTTACTTTTGTCATTATTAGGATCCTCCTTATACAAAGATCTTCTTCCCTACATGTTGTGAGTAATTTTAATAGTCTGAACTCTAGGATGGTTCCTTTCTGATGTATATTTCACTTTATCAATTTTAATGCACTTGTTCATTCAGATTCGCCACTCACTTTCCAAAAGTGAGAAAATTATGTAGTTTGTTGTTCCTAGTGGAGTCTCAGGTAAGGTACTGACTCTATAATGAAGGCCTGAGTTCAATTTGACGTGTCCCAAGTACAGTCGCCAAACTGTTAGGTCTCAAAAACCTAGGTTTTAACCACGAGAGGTTGCTAATCTCTCACAATGTTTTTGGCTAACGTACAAGGCCAAATAATGAATTTGAACCTTCTACTCTTTAGGTTCTGCCAGACCTAGATAGGTGTACCTATGTGAATGTGTAGATTTGAATTGTATATTTCTCCCTTAAGGAATCTATCCACAATGGAAATTTGGAAGTGGAAAGATACAAACCTACTTGGTATAAATTATATAATTAAATATGTTCAGTAAATAGATGTCTAAAAAATATTTAATGAGTTTAAATAAATAAAATAGGTGAGACCATTTCCCTATTGGGTAAAACGAAGTCCACTGAAAGTCTATGATGGATAGATTCTATTTGGCATAAATTCAAATTGTTCGACACACAGGTATTTGTTTATAACTTGTATAAACATGCAAGATAGTGACCGACAAACCCTACTGGAGGTAGAATACCATCCTAATTATCTAACTCTTCTTACTGATCCAAATAATATTCCCAAATTACTGTGATTGACCAAAAGAAATTTAATTCTTTATTGAAGAAACGAAATAATCACATCACATAGATACAACAAATGCACATTGATAAATTGAATATATACTAGATATATCAACTTAAATAACCAGAAAACATTAAGTTGGAGACAATCAGATAATTGAATAATTTTAACAAACAATTGATACCAAACTTGAACCATCGAAACATAAGTCTTTCATTACTTTCCTCAAAATTAAACTTGCATCCTGGTCTCTACTCTGTAAAACATTCAGGAAAAAACTTTATATGTCTCATTGACCAACCCCTATTCACTATCTATCTCTTGCTTTTAAACATTTAAAAAAAATTCCCATGCCTTTCGCTCTTGGTCTCCTCATATTCTCATGAGAAACAAAAAGTGGCATTGCTTTAAAACAAAACACAACCAAAAAAACAATAAGAATAATCGTCGCATCAGCAACGACTACTTTATTGTGTTACTGTGCCTTTCTTTCTCTGCTATTGTAGTGGCACGGTGTGCTCTGTCATCTCTAAACTTATAATGCTTTACCACAAGCTATGTTTATGCTCTTAATGGTACCGTAGTGGAATTTTATGTTATGCCTCTGCATACCGCTCTATCGTAGTCTACTTGATGACCTTTCTTGGTATGGCAGTGTCGGCCTATCACAGTCTTCTCTCCCTTTACCGCTCCACCACGAGCTTCATTTTTTCTCCCTGCGATACCGCAGTGGCCCTTTATCAACACTCTTCACTTCACCACTCAACTATGTACCACTCTACTATGGGCTCTGTTTCTCTCTTTAGTAGTACCGCAGTATGTCTAGCTCCACTCTTTCTACTACTCTACCACGGGCTCTATTATGTCCCTCCAGAGTATTGCAGTCTCTCTCTATTACTACTCCCCTCTATACCACTCCACCGCAGGTCTTGTTTCTAACCCCTATGGTGTAGCGGTTCCTCTATGTTGGGAGTGATCTTTATACTGCTCTACTACAAGCTACATGTTAACCTTCATGGTATAGCAGTGAAAAGATATATGATAATTGTTGCTAACCATGTTACCATGAGCTAATTTGTAAGGGCTTGCGGTAAGGAGGTATAAGGTGAGGGCTATGAAGGGTGAACAATGTGGCAGTGGTATTGTGGTAAAAGGTGGTTTTGGCTTCGTGGATGACAAAAGAATGATTTTCTATGAAAACGATAGCACAAAATTGGGTTCAAATGGAAACAGGCCCTTAGGATTTTCTAAAAATTTTGGTTCTAACACAAGTATCATAAGAGCTCAAACAAGTGACCATCTAGGACAATCAATTCAATGTGCAATGAATTGAAAATCATAGGTGATCAGTTTCTCAAGTGCGATTTCATGAAATGTGATAGTGAACAGGCATACATAATACCTTGTTTGCAAGTTATTAGTTATAGTTGAAGAAATTTGAGGAGCTTCAGAACACTTTCATCATGGTATTGTTTCTCAAGGTCTTCCATGCTTAAATCAAGATTTCATGTCAAAATTTTTTTTTTATGAGACAAAAATGCATGAAGAGTACAGAGGAAAGGTTGTCTCCAGCAAGGATGAAAGGAGAAATAAAATAGTGCAAAGAGGACAATAGTTTGTTCCATCAAAAAATGATTTATGAGTTGAAAGAAATCTACATTATGAGAACAAACAAATTGAATGAAATCATGGTTGCCTTTCAGTGAAATTACAGTGAGTAGGGTTTCATTATGAAGGAAAGTGAAATGCCCAGACTACACATTGGTTTGTATCAAAAATCTTCAAAATGCAATGATGGAGGTATGTGAGCTCATAACCAGATGATAAATGTGCCTAACTAAACTCTCATGGCCGATGCATGAGAGTAATTTTCTCTCACAAATGATGATACCCATTTAGGGTATTAAACTATAAATTCAAAATATAGAGAGGAAATAACTATGGCTCAAGCTCATGCAAACATTGTAGCCTTGCAAATGAATTTAATAGTTTTGGTCATGATGGGTTCATAAATCTAGAAAAAGAACTAACATGTTGCTTGTGCATATCAAGGAAAGTATGAGAAATGGAGGTACAAAAAAACCCTAATGCATACTCTCATGGCCATGGCCCGAGAGGGAGTATTCTTTCTCTACCAAGCAAACCCACTTGGGGTTTTGAGTGTAGAAGCAAATACCAGACAAATTGCAAAGTTTCGAACTTGTGAGCTCTCAAGAAATGGTGAAATCAAAGCTACAGGCCACGACCGGAAGGGGTTTTGAAAACCCATGAAATGGAGAAGTGTAACTCAAAAATGGTTTTATTCAGCAACAATATATTTTTAGATCATGGGTCGAGCCCAAGAAAAGCCATTTTTATAGAGACAAGGAAATACAAAAATATGGTCGTGGCCTGCTCAATGGCTGAGCACCCAAAATTTTCAGATCTTCATGTTTTTTATAAGGAAAATCTTGATAAAGATTTTATTTAAGAGGGAAATGCTTGTAAGAATGGAGCTCACCTTCAATGTCTCTATGGAGGAGCTCAAAACCTGTGGTTTAAGCTTCCAGAAGCTCAAACGAAATTCTAATGGTGGAAACATCAAATGACAAAGGATGTCGACACAAAAAAATACACAAAAGCCATTAAAAACCAATTGAAGCCTGTGGCCTAAAGGCCATTTTTTCTCATCAAATGGAGCCAGAAGAATTTCAAAATGCATATAAAAGTGCTTACCAGTGTTGCAAAGGAGAATCGACCGAAAATGGCAAAGTTCAAGCTCAAATGGTAGTGTCGAAATCATCAATTCCTAATTCCCATGGCGACAAATTTTAGAGCCTTTTCTCTAAGTTGTCCAGATGAAAATGAAATGTGAAAACATAGGGCAAGCTTGTTTTGTGCTAGGCTTTCCTTCATAACCCTAATTTGAATTAGGGATATTTTCAAATGTTTTAAATAAATCAACCCCTGAGTTTATTTCCTTGGCCGAAATATCATGTGCTTAGGGTCGTTCCTTTTAGGCTTTCATTTAACTTCATTTGCCTAATTCGGCCTTAGGATTTTGATGAGCATTAATTTAAATATCAAATATTCCTTAGGTTTTGATGAAAATCAAATATTTGAATGCCTTAGGTTTTTTTTGATTTTATAGAAATCAATTTTAGAACCTTGAGTAAATATTTGTCCTATATTTTTATGTCTTTTTTGAGAAAAATCAATTGTAATAGGATCCTTGGAGATTGTTTTTTTTTGCAAAGATTTCTCCAAAAATATTGAGTTGCAAAAATCAAGATAAGAATCGAATTGAGAACAAGGGATTAAGATGAGCTGGATTTTTGTAATAAAGTTGCAAATCATGTAAGTCAGTATTTAAAACAATGTTTTATAAATTTCTTTTAAATATTTGATATCTATGTAGTCTAGGCAAATAAAAGGTGCCCAAGATCTTTGAATTTGATTTTCTTCTGGGGGAATTTGGAGAAAAGAGTGCGAACAAAAGTTTCCATTTTCAGTTTGGGGCCAGTTGTTCCTGATTTGGAGGTTTTTGTGGATGGATTCTTTGGAGATGAGGAATTTCTATCTTTTTGGTGATTTTTGGAGTTGCTTGGTGTCATCTTTTCAATCCTTTTGAATGGATTTATTTTTTGGAGAAGCAGTAGGCCTGAGTTTTTCTATTTTGCAATATTGAGGACACTTAATGTCTATAAGTTTGAGAAATTTTAATTTCTCAAGGGGGTTCAGATATCATTTTCTTGCTCTTACACACATGTTGAGAGCTTGTAAACTTCTTTTGTACTCAGATTTTGAGGATTTTCACTCCTTTATTCAATAAAATAGCAAAATTTCCTTCCTCACTTCTTGTTTATGCTTTGTAATAGTGATTTGATATGTTTTGAGATTCAATCTATCGAATCCTTCTCATGTCTTGCTATTGTAGAGTGCTTTGCAAGAGTTGCATTTGAGTCAGGTTGTGCCTTTTATTTGTTTTGAGCCTTTACACAAATCACTTTCGGATCAAATGTGTTTTTAGTTTGTGAGAATTAAGTTTTAAAGAGGTGTTGTGAGTGGGTTATTGTCAAAATATTCTTAATGTTGGTTAATCATCTTAAGTTATAGGTTTTCAATTACAGTTTCATTCTCTAACTCTTTCCTCTACAAGTCAATAGAGTAGGTGATTATCAACAAGGAAGCTGACCTTCTCTGGAGATTCATTCTCATAATGAGTTACCCACAACTCAAGAACATTTACATGTTTTAATAGATTCATGAACCTTCATGTTTAGTTGGGCGGAAATCTCATTGTCAATAGTTTTTTCGCACGCTCGGTGGGATGCTCGAGTCTTGTGTTTAGGGTTGTTTTAAAATTTTATAAGTTGTTGTCTGCTATATGCAGCAAAAAAATTTCTTCCTATTGAGGTTTTTATTTGAAAATATACTTAGTGACTCCTATTTTTCTGGTTGATTTGTAGATACAGTGCTGATAGCTTATGAAAATAATCTGGACCAGATCCAGTCTAGTTTTGTTTGACTACCTATAGCTCTCCTTGTGAAGAAGAAGAGAAAGAGCACCTAGGAGGACCGTTGATCCAACAAGAAGAGTGAAATCCACACCTTCGAAGCTCGGTCTCATCATTTTTGTGAAAAAGAAACCCAACTCCAATATCCCAAGCACCACCCATGGTGAGACAATTTACCTTTGCACCATTTAACAGGGGTAGCCCATTGTTGTTAGAAAGACACGATGATATCCATGTTACTACTCTGAAAGGACTACTCTACTTCACTGGTGAAGACCAGACAACTCCCATCAAACACATTCAGGATGTAGCCATCCTATGTTGGGTGCACAATATAACAAAAGAGAATGTAGATTTTAGATTTTTGGTTGCTTCGTTCAAGGGGAAAGCCCTTAAGTGGTTCAGATGACTCCCATTCAACACCATTTCAACTTAGGACTAGCTCAAAGATGGCTTACACCGATAGTTCATAGATAGGCCAAACCACCTGTCATTGCTTCAACAGTTGAGCACCATCAAGCGTGCTCCCCACGAGCATGTGGCTAAATTTAATTTTAGGTTCCAAAGAACTTGGGATAGGATACCCCTAATTTTCAAACCCACACCCAAACATGCCTTTTTATTTTTCCTAAAATCCTTGAATGTTGAGATATCAGTTATGATACAATCTATGGGGGGTTTTACGTTACCAAATGCATATGAAATTGCAATAAGAGCTTAAAATTGTCTTATCCAAGTCGGGAAGATAGCCCCTAGACCACCCAAACCCATTTTTCCTGAGATTCAGCCACCCATCCCTATGAGTTTGCCTCCTATTGCTACTATTCTGCCAGTTCCAACCATAGGTTACCAAGCTGCTATTTAGGAAAGTGTCATTCTAGATCAAACCAAAGAAATCCAGGAGATAAAAAACATGTTGCAAAATTTTGGTAAGACTTTCAACAATGAGTTTATAAGTTTGAAGAAGCAAGTCGGTCGTGAACATAGGCATTATCAGGCTCCTTACCAGTAGAACCAACAAAATAGGCCACCATTCCAGAATGAATTTCAAGGACAGAAAAGGGGTTTTAACCCCAAGCCTTTTCGGCCTTATGATCCTAATGTAGGTGGCCCTTCAAGAGAGCTTGTGCTGCAGAATAATTTGGCTCAAGAGAACAATTGGTGCTACCCATGCAATCAACCACACAATCAAGCTACATGCATAAGGGGAATGGAGAATCAAGCCCTCATGGTGCAGAACCATTATGTTGGCCCATAAAGTTTGCAAAGTGAATGTGTGGAGCAGCAAGGCAACCGTGAGGTTGCTCTAATGAACTAGCAAGGTACTAAACATTGAGGGATTAATCATCTCCAAGGGAAGAACCAACAAAGTACACCCATTGTAGCAAACACAATATCAAACAAAAGAGTGGTTGAAGCAGAATAGCAAGCTGTAACTTCACAATAGCAAGTTGCCAGAGCCCAGACTCATGCCACTTCATCATGAACTATCCCAGTAACTGGAAATTTACATATTCTACAGAGAGAACAACAATTTGCAAACCCACCATTGCAAGCTCAACTGAGGATGCATATTCTATAGAGAGAACAACAAAAAGTAAGTGATGTTGTTGTACCCTCAAGACAACATAAGGTAAATCCTATGTATTTCAATGTATTTGAACACTTAAAGAAAACTACAGTCAACTTATCTATTATGGATGCACTGCATATCCTAGGCCAGAAATATTTACTGCAAAATTCTTTATCTAAACTTTCATCTTCATCTGTTGATAATGCAAAAAATAGCAGTGCTATATTTTCTAATAGCTCAGAACTCAAAGGTGGGCAGCAAGGTCAATAGATACAACCCCCACCATTCTATCTAGGTATTATTATAGGGGATAAACTCATCCATAACTGCATGATAGACTCAAGAGCTAGTAGCTTAGTGATGCCTAAAAGTGTAGCAGACAGTTTAGGACTAGTTTATGAACCCATGACAAAAGGGGTGGTGCAATTGGATGTTTCTGATGTTCAAACAGTAGGAATCATTAAGAATTTGGCCCTCACATTACACACTTTCCCTAAATTTTCTATGCACCAAGAGGTTCATGTCATTGAATTGTCTCCTCACTTTGCACTTTGCCTCTCTAGAGACTTTACTACCAAGCTTGGGGTTTTCCTGTCAGTTGATTAGTCCAGTATATTTCTTAGAACCCAGTATGGTACCAGAGTGACCATCAACTCCGAACCTTGGCCAGTAACCACATTGAGCCATATGTCCCGAATCCTATAAAAACTAAACTCTACATCACCCATGTTACATTGGTGGTTGTCGTTGCACCAAAAGATTGACCTGTTAATGCTCGATACAATCGCCAGATTTATACAAGATCCACGGGAGGCGATTAAGCCATGTCACGAACCCGAGCACTACGCTACACAACACAAGGATACCAAGAGAGGATTCTTGCAAAAATCCCCCCAGCGCAAGCGAGGGGTTCAAACCCTTGACCTCGTCTCTTATACCAATTGTTGCATTGGTGGTTACCATCGCACCAAAAGATCTACCTATTAATGCTTGATACAACTGCTAGATTTATACAAGATCCATGAGAGGTGGTTAAGCCATGTCATGAACCCGAGCGTTACACTGCACAACACAAGGAGACCAAGAGAGAATTCTTGCAACAACCCATGGGTTGGAAGATCAAGCTATGACCTTAGACCCCAACACACCCAACGAAGATGTTAACTTGAATGAGTGGGTTGTCAAAGATCATGATCTTTATCCCTTCAAGCACACTAATGAAGTGGGGCTAAGAATTTATGTGATCTAGGAACCTAATGCAAAAATCTCAAATCTGATTAAGGATCAAGGTCAACCCTTAGACAATGGTCTGAGGGTGATAAAAGATCAAGAGATTGTTAAAGAATGGGAGGAGCTACTTTTGGATGATCAAGCATGAATTTCAAGAGCAGGCTCTAGAGCAAGCTGTGAAATCGGGAGTGGGCCAAGCCCAAGACCAAATTCCTCTCCAAGAAGGATATTTCAAAGATGAACTTTCTGAAGAGCCTAAAGGACTCATTGAGGGCTTCTGTGAAGAAAGAAATAGTCTCCTTTTATTCGACATCCTAGAGGAAGATAAAGAGAATCTATTCCTAGATGATCCCAGTTTGCCTACCAATAGTTTTGAAGACATGGAGGATTTTGATATTGAACCACCAATCCTGGAAAATTGGTTGGATGAGCTCCCCGATTTCAAGAGAAAAATTCAAAGAAGCATGTTCATCATGGAAGCAATACCAAATAGTGAAAAAAGTTTCTATGAAAAGTATTTTGATAAAATTTTGTTCCAAGGAGCTAACATTCAGATGAATGAGGAGCTGAATGATGACATGATAAAAGAATTCTATGAAGCAAAACCTAGGGAATTTATTATTGGAGACTTTGTGCTCAAATGGGATGAATACAAGAGCAAGCCTAGGAGGCATTCTAAATTTTATGCCATGTGGGATGAGCCACATGTGATCACAGAATGCAAAGAGCATAATTCATTCCAACTTTCAAAGTTAAGTGGAGAAGTTCTCCTAATTCCAGTCAATGGGATCCATTTAAAACACTATTTTTGAGGTTTGACATTCTACCCTATACAAAGTAGAGTAGTTGCTGCTAATAAGTGCTTAGAGAACTTTTCTTTCAGTTTTTTCATTTTCCATAAGTGCTGCAGCAGATGGTTTTCTGTTCGTCAGGGCTTGGTTGTTTGCTTCTATTTTGTTTTTTTTTCATTCTTTGCTACTGTTTGGAGGATTGTTGTTTCAGTTTTAGAATTTCTAAGTTATGGAAGGGTAGAATTGAATCCATGCCCAATGGATCTATACAAGGAAATTGGCCTAATGCTTAGCATTCAAGCATCTAGCAGAGGCATCCAAGAGTGTTATCAATTTTTCACCACAACTCAAATTGACAGAGCTGATTGATTAAGGTTCATCTTATGGTGAAGAGTTTTAGTTTATTTCTGTAGTTGCTTTAACCATTGCATGCACATTTGAATGTTTAGTTATTTAAGTGTAATGTGTTCCAATTTTCCATTCATCATTTATAGCATTAAGTATTGCTTGAAATGTAAAAGGAAATGCTTTCATTTTGATATTCATTCACAATGTTTCATACATTGTTGACAAAAAGGAAAAATATAGAATCAAACAAGTATTTCAAATTTTTGTATTCATTGGAAAAAAGAAGAACCAAGTCTCCCACACAAGCCATGGGAATAGCTGAAACAATGAATCAAAAGGAGTATGCTACAATACAAAAGATAGAAGGAAGAAAAGAACATGTAAAAAGGAACATAATCGTCATTGCTTGATGATTGTCTTCAAGTTTCCTTCAGAGTGGTGCACCATTCCTTGCTTCCATGCTCCAAGTGAACTTGGAAGTGATTATAAAATTTTATTAGAGCTCAGACTATGAACCTTCCTTCATGATCTACCAACAATAATGTAGGATACTACTTATGATGCATTGAAACAACTAAGAAAAATATGAGTGGAAGTGAATACCAAGGAGGAAACATCATAAGAAACATTTTAATTATTGTTTTTAATCTAGCATTATTCATTTCCTATGCGGGTATAGGACAAGTCATGCCATTGTTATGTTTTGAAGATCTTAAAGCATGTGGTGTAAAATAAGAGCTCCAAAAAGTGACCATCTAGGACAATCAAGTCAACGTGCAATGAATTGAAAATCATAGGTGATCAGTTGCTCAAGTGCAATTTCATGAAATGTGATGATGAACAGGAATACATAATGCCTTGTTTGCATGTTATCAGTTATAGCTAAAGCAATTATAGGAGATTTAGAACACTTTCATCATCATATTGTTTCTCAAGGTCTTCCATGCTTAAATCAAGATTTCATGTCAACATTTATTTTTTAGTAGACAAAAATGCATGAAGAGTACAGAGGAAAGGTTGTCTCTAGCAAGGATGAAAGGAGAAATAAAAATAGTGCAAAGAGGACAATAATTTGTTCCATTAAAAAATTATTTATGAGTTGAAAGAAATCTGCATTACGAGAACAAACAAATTGAATGAAATCATGGCTGCCTTTCAGTGAAATTACAGTGAGTAGGGTTTCATTATGAATACAAGTGAAATGCCCCAAATTGACATTGATTTATATCAAAAAGCTTCAAAATGCAGTGATGGAGGTATGTGAGCTCATAACCAGATGATAAATGTGCCTAACTGAGATCACATGGCTGCAGCCTAAGAGTAATTTTCTCTCACAAATGATGATACCCATTTAGGATATTAAAATCTAAATGCAAAATATAGAGAGGAAATAACCATGGATTGAGCTCATGCCAACATTGCAGCCCTCCAAATGAAGTTAATAGTTTCGGTCATGATGGGTTCATAAATCCCAAAAAAGAACTAACATGTTGCTTGTGCATCTCTAGGAAAGCATGAGAAATGGAGGTGCATAAAAACCCTAATGCATACTCTCATGGCCATGGACTGAGAGGGAGTATTCTTTCTCTAATAGGAAAACCCACTTGTGGTTATGAGTGTAGAAGAAAATACTATTGAAATTGCAAAGTTTTGAGCTTGTGAGCTCTCAAAAGATGGTGAAATCAAAGCTATAGGCCACAACTGGAAGGGGTTTTGAAAACCCATGAAATGGAGAAGTGTAACTAAAAAATGTTTTTATTCAACAACAATATCATTTTTACATCATGGGTCGAGCCCAAGAAAATCCATTTTTACAGAGACAAGGAAATACACAAATATGGTAGTGTCCTACTCAATGGCCGAGCACCCAAAATCTTCAGATCTTCATATTTTTTTATAAGGAAAAGCTTGGTAAAGTTTTATTTAAGAGGGAAATGCTGGTAAGAATCGAGCTCACCTTCAATGTCTCTATGGAGGAGCTCAAAACCTATGGCTTAAGCTTCCAAAAGCTCAAACCAAATTCCAATGGCGGCCACATCAAATGACAAAGGGTGGCGACACAAGAAAATACACAAAAGCCATTAAAAACTAGTTGAAGCCCACGGCCTAAATGCCATTTTTTCTCATTGAATGGAGCCATAAGAATGTCAAAATGCATATAAAAGAGCTTACCATTCTTGTAGAGGAGAATCGATTGAAAATGGCAAAGTTCAAGCTTGAATGGTGGTGTCGATATCATCAAACCCTAACTCCCATGGCAGCAGCTTGTAGAGCCTTTTCTCTAAGTCATCCAGATGAAAATGAAATGTGAAAACATAGGGAAAGATTATTTTGTGTTAGGGTTCCTTCATAACCCTAATTTGACTTAGGGATATTTGCAAATGTTTTAAATAAATCAACCCCTAAGTTTATTTCCTTGGCTGAAATATCATGTGCTTAGGGTTGTGCCTTTTAGGCTTTCATTTAACTTTGTTTGCTTAATTCGGCCTTAGGAGTTTGATGAGAATTAATTTAAATATCAAATATGCCTTTGGTTTTGATGAAAATCAAATATTTTAATGCCTTAGGTATTTTATTTTTATTGATTTTATAGAAATCAATTTTAGAACCTTGAGTAAATATTTATCCTATATTTTAATGATTTTCTTTGAGAAAAATAAATTGTAATAGGAGCCTTGGAGATTGTTTATTTTTGTAAATATTTCTCCAAAAATCTTGAGTTGCAAAAATCAGGATAAGAATCGAATTGAGAACAAGGGATTAAGATGAGCTGGATTTTTGTAATAAAGCTACAAATCATGTTAATCGGTATTTAAAGAAATGTTTTATAAATTTCTTTTAAATATTTGATATCTATGTAGTCTAGGCAAATAAAAGGTGGCCAAGATCTTTGGATTTGATTTTCTTCTGAGAAAATTTGGAGAAAAGAGTGCAAATAGAAGCATCCATTTACAGTTTCCAGCCAGTTGTTCCTGATTTGGAGGCTTTTTTGGATGGATTCTTTGGAGATGAGGAATTTATATCTTTTTGGTGATTTTTGGAGTTGCTTGGTGTCATCTTTTCAATGCTTTTTCCTGAGCTCAAAAATACATAATAGATTGCTTTTTTGGAGAAGTAGTAGCCCTGATTTTTTCTATTTTACAATATTGAGCTCACTTAATGTCTATAAGTTTGAGAAATTTTAATTTCTCAAGGGGGTTCAGATATTATTTTCTTGCTCTTACACACATGCTGAGAGCTTGTAAACTTCTTTTGAACTCATATTTTGAGCATTTGCACTCCTTTAGTCAATAAAATAGTAGAATTTCCTTCCTCACTTCTTGTTTATGCTTTGCAATAGTGATTTGATGTGTTTTGAGATTCAATATATTGAATCCTTCTCGTGTCTTGTTATTATAGAGTGTTTTGTAGGAGCTGTATTTGAGTCAGGTTGTGCCTTGTGTTCATTTTGAGCCTTTGCATAAATCACTTTTGGATCAAATGTGTTGTGAGTTTTTTAGAATTAAGTTTTAAAGAGGTGTTGTGAGTGGGTTATTGTCAAAATATTCTTAATGTTGGTTAATCATCTTAAGTTATAAGTTTTTCGATTAAAGTTTCATTCTCTAACTCTTTCCTCCGCAAGTTAATAGAATAGGTGATTATAAACAAGGAAGCTGACCTTCTCCAGAGATTCATTCTCACAATGAGTTACCCACAACTTGAGAACGTTTCCATGTTTCAATAGATTTTTGAACCTTCATGTTCCGCTAGGTGCAAATCTCATTGACAAAAATCATCATATGCTCTGATGGTGGTACTCTTTATTTTCTCAATGGTATCTTCTAAGTAACCCAAGTCTTTGATCAGCTTAAGGGTACAAAATTTCAGACTAGAACCTCCATCTACTAAGACTCTTTTAACCTTATTTTTATGAATGTAGACCACGAGGTGTAAAGCATGATTATGAGATGGTTGTGATGGTAGGTCTTGCTTGGAGAAGGTGAGAAGGTGATCGGTAATACGTCCTACCATAGCTTGAAACATATAAATATCCTCAGGGACTAATGACTCTAATAAAGCTTTCTCTAAGATCTCCCTATGTGTGGGGGATAGCCTCAATATTTCTAAAATTGATATCTATGTTGGGGTCTTCTTAAGCTGGTCTAAGAGATTCTAGTTGTTGTGATTTGATGTTGGAAAAGTAGACTATGTCCTAGACTGAGATGGGACTCCTTGGATAGTGACCCTTCCACATCATGTGGTGACTCCACACTCTGCACTAGGTCCTTTGATGGTGACAACAATAATGATGCTATCACAAGAAGCAACCACATTTGAATAGCTGTGCTACAAATTTTTGTAATCCTTAGCTTTTTCATTGTTCCATTTTTTATGATCTAGCATAGGGTTCTTGTATATCTTAAGATCTTGATTCCCAACTAGTACTTCAATAGAGATGGTTTCATTCTCTATGAGGTCTTGGATGATATTCTTAAGTCTCATGCAATTTGGCATTTTGTGTCCTTTGATTTTGTGAAAGTCACAGAGATCATTCTCACTGTACCAAGATGGTTTCTCTTGCAGTTCTTGATAGTTTTCAAAGTTGGGTAATGTTATCATATTTGAATCTACCAACCTTTTCATGATGGTTTTTATGGGTTTAGACAACTATGTGTACTTTCACTTGGGATAGTTGTTCCTTTTGGTAGTTCTCCTTTGTTGCATCTCAGTGTTGTTAATTTGATTGTTCTGAGGGAGTGTTGTTTTCTGCATAGTTGGTTGTATGCTAGCAACTTGATTGTTGTTGGGTCTAGGAGCACTTAGGACCACCTTAGCATCCACCACCCCATCATTTGTCACATTTGTGTTTTTATCCCAGACACGAGGTTTGTCATTTGAACTGGTTGATGGGCAGTTGTAAGCTTGATTATTGCCCTATGAGATTAGAGATTGTTCAATGTTAAGGGATCTAGGGACAAACTCATAATAAGATGTGATGCATTGCATTTTCAAGTGGAAAGAGAGACCGGGATCCATATTTTCTATGATAATTCCCACTTGCTCATACTAGTTGTTTTTCTCCATCATTGCAAGAAATTGGTGAATGATTCTCCTTTAGTTTGTTTGATAGTTTACAACTCTTCTAGACTAATGTCCATGTCAAGGTTGAAAGAGAAGTGATCAATTAATTTATCAGTGATTTCTTAGAAAAATTTGATGCCAGGAGACAAATGAGAAAACCAATCCATAGCAGTACCTATTAAGCTTCGAGAGAAGACGTGCATTAGATAAGAATCATTGTAGGCCACCTTCATACACATTACATTGAATTCTTTGATATGGTCCACAAAAATTCCTCTCCCTTTGTATCTATCAAACTTGGGGATTTCAAATCCGAGAGGGAATGTCGCCATTGCAATGTTTTGGTCAAATGGATAAGGACATAGATTCTGTGTATGGGGCATCTTTGTCCTGTCCATTTGAAGGTCCTACATTTCTTGGGATAGCGCCTTGAGTTGTGAAGCTAGATCATCTTGTGGGTTTGGTGAAGGAACACATGATGTGATGATGGATGAGTTATATATGGGATTTTGATATGATGGTGTGTTGTATGGGGTGTATGCTAGAGTGGGGTTTTGTGAAGGTGATTGAGGTGTTGATTTATATGTTCCTAATGCATTTGTATTGACGATGTTCTATTGAGGATTATAGTAGGAACTTTGATGTCATTGTTGTTGCTGATGTTGGGCATGCTATTGAGCTAGTAAGGCTTGCCATTGTTTTTGCACCACTAGGGATTTTTGTTGGGCTTTATGTTGTTGCTGCATCATGAGGGCTTGTTGTTGTTATTGTTGATGTGCTACTAAGGATGCTTGATAGGCTTGTTGTTGTTGTGCTACTAAGGATGCTTGATAAGCTTGTTGTTGTTGTTGTTGCTTTTGTTGTTGTGTAGCTAAGGATGCTTGTTTTTGTTGTTGTTGCTAGATGGCTTGTTGATAAGCTTGTTGTGATTGTTGTAAGGCTAAGGTATGAGTTTGTAATATAGGTCCAGTTGGTTGTTGGGACATTTGGAATGGATTGTGGGCGTTGATGTTTTGGATGGGTTGTGAGTTGGTGATAAGAGGTTGGGAGTTTCCTTGGTTCAACATTCCTTGTAAGATGGTGGATTGAGATGTAGGAATGTACGTTTAAGGCCCTATTTGATTTTACATAGTGAAAGGGACCGTGGGCAAGGATGAGGACTATGTTATTATATTTTGCAATGATACTAGCATACTAGGACCTTGAGTCCATTGATTGAAATGATTCCCTTGACCAATGATTAGGGGATATCCTTATGCTTGGGATGTAGTCAAGGTATTTCCTTGATTGATGGTGTTCATAATCAAGCTATTATTTTGATTTGGATCGCTAATAGATGGGTTGGATGTGTTTTGTGATGCCAATGGTATAGACAAACCCATGGGAGGATTGGGTAAATATGTCCCCATTTTCATTGAGGGTTGACTCTATGATATAGTATTTCCATGCCCTTGTGTACTATCTTGAGATACTTGGTCCATACTACTCTGTGTGATGATGGACATACTTGTGATCCTCATAGATGTGGATGAAGAGGGGTGTACTCGATAGGTGGAGGTTATGGTGGAGTAATGAAGTTCAAGAGGCTTTTGTTTCTGCTTCAGATTTTTGAGGATGGGAGGAGAACCAAAGGTAGGTATCCAAGTGGTTGTTGGAGGTGGAGGATTAGTATCAAGGGTACCCACAATTGTACTACTTTCAAAGGAAAGAGTTAGATCGAAGTCCTTGGCAAGGCCAATTGCAAGAGTAGGATTAGATGTTTGATTTATCCCTGATGGTGGAGTTGTGAAGCCTTGTGCCAAATTTTGTGCCACAAATGATGGGGAAATAGGAGCTATGTTTTCAAAGGCTTGATATTCCATGATCTCCTCCTTAGTGAACTCAAAGGGATTGTTTGTGATGTCTTCAATCTCATATGGTCCTATTGGAGATGATCGTTGTTGTGTGGGGGTGACTTGACTTCTTAAATCAAATTCTAGAGGATTTGGATCACTTGAGGTAAATGTGACATTGGTTTTCTCCATGATTATCTTGAATTGTGATCTTGTCTTTACCATAAATTTTGGGTCACTGATGGGAGAGTTTTGTTGAGATTTGTAATGTTTAAACTCTCTAGTTGACTCGAATCTAGGTAGAAGGGATACTCTAAGTATTTTGGAGCAATGATGATAATGGGGGATGAAAAGATGGGTGATATGGAAAGTGATCTTTACAATTGTTTTGGGACAACAATTTTGACTTGAGTTTGATGTTTTGATGTTAGGATAAAGGATGTCGATGAACTCGAGAATATTTAGGGTAGACTCACGTCCTTCAAGATAAACTAGTTCAAGGATGATAACTAACTTAGCTACGTGCATGAAAAAGGATATATTTCACATACAACGTAGCCAAGTTAGAGGTTGGTTTGATTGATTTTTAAGTCAAAAGATGTTATATTCGAAAGGTTTTGCAAAGTTTGATGAAGGGGTGGATGAAATGTTTGACCCAATTTTAACTTCGAATGAACCTTTTTTTTCCAAGACCAAGGTAGTGAGAATGATGCTAGACCTCTAAAATGTTCAAATCCTAAAGACCCAATGTCCGACTTAGATGAGAGTATAAATGGGGATGTTTAAACTTGTTCGCCTCCTCCTAGCTCGAGCATATTAGTTTCTTAACAAGCGATTACAATTGTAGTAAAGTATTACAACCCATTTCCTACCAAAATTTGAATTATGATGTCTACAACTATGATGATGGGATGCAAATCTTACTTCATGGATTTTGATTATGTGATAGACCATTCAGAGAAGCTCAATATCATGAAAAAGACCAATATTTTGACTCCAAAAGAATGCATATAATTCTGGACTATACCTTGAAGCATATCTATAAAAGTTTTCCACCAACTTGGCTCTATTCTTGTGAAGTGCTAAAAGGTGTTTCTTGAGAGCTTTTGGTTTAAGATGTCTGAGTTTAAAATGATGACCTGTAGATCTTATTTTGGGGATCTTGATTTTGTGTGAGATCATTAAAGAAGAAGAAGATATTTATTTTCAAGTGGGAGGTGGTAAAATGGGCCTTCTAGCCAAAATATTAGCTCTTCGTTCTTCTTTATTTAAGATAGTTGCAGTGATTCTCCATTCAGTAGATGTTTCCTTGGTGTTAAAAGTGAAGCTTCTCAAACTATTGATAATATCCATCTATTCTCCCTCAATGAATTCAAAGTTTGGTTGAATGATATCACCTATAAGGTTGGGTTGTTGAATGGGAGCGATTAGTCTCTAAATGGTCATGTGGGGTTCAATTGTGTCAAGTTTATCTTGCTTAAATGAATTGATTTTATAAAAACTTGTCTTGATTATGTTTTCAAACTAAAATGTTTATGTCAAAAACATCATAACTTTCACAATTTCCATTTCGTGAAAATCATGAGATTAGAGCCATAATTGCCTATGTTATCTTTGGGAAATATGGATTAAGATTAAGTCCAAATATTTAGAAGTCGCCAAGGATAGAAACCCTTAGGACAAGAAGTAATATCAAGGCTAAATCAAGAGGTATCCATATTTGAGCCATAGTGTTTTGAAATTCTGAGGAAGATAGTGAATTTTTGTTTTTGAAACATTTTAAAACCAAGCACGGTATCAAACTAACTCACAATAATTTATAACCCTAGGTTTGAAATGGCTATACTTGTTGAATTAAAACAATGTGAATAGTTAGAGATTTGGTGACACTGGCTCCCCCTTTCTTGGAACACACTTCTCGGGAGCACCAAATCTCAAAATCCTTAAAATTCGAAGATCAAAAGGATTTTTTTGTTTCTACAATTAAATAGTAAGAATGTGGGATGGCTTCAGAATGATTGTTCTTGCACCAAAAATTATTAAGCTTTTGGATTCTAAACACAGGTTTCTAATAAGGGCTTCTAGTTTATGGGGTGCAATGATAAACTTCCTCAAGAGGTCTCCCAACCCTTAGAACAAGGGCTTTACGCATCATAAAGATACTGGGGGAGATCTATCACATACCACATCCCATTGATCATAATTTTCATTGCAACCACACATTTATATTGTGGTTTGGAAGAACTTGGCTTTAGTTTTTTATCGCTTGGGTCGTTCCCTCCTTTTGAAGTGGGGAGGTAGGCCCTCTAATGGTGAACAATAGCAAGGAAGTACCTTCATAGTTCGATCATCTTTTCTTACATGAACAAAGAGAGAACACACGCCACGTCTTTTTCTCACACTCACAAAGGGGTTCAATTTTAATCCAAATTGAAAAATGTAAGTGATTTCCAAAGTGTTAGAGAATGTTTTTGTTTCTCAAGGTCACAAAATGGCATGAGAGAATTGCATACACATCAAATAACAATGTTGTAAATCAAGACACAACAAACAATTGTAAATTTTAATACCTGAAAGTAGTGATGAGTTTGTTTTAAGCACCAAATGAAATATGAAGTTGTCTTGTTCAATTTTAAACCCAAAAGAAGATGATGAAATGAGGGTTCAATTTTAGTCCTGTTTGAGCATTCATTTTAAACTCAATTAAAATTTAGTGAGGTTCTAAAGCATAAAGTAGAAAGCATGAAAAGTTGGGTTATAATTGCCCCAAAGCATTAAACGCTTGTTATAATCATAGAATTTCAAGATAAGAAAGATTTCTTCACTTTAGGTCCATGTCATTCAACCTGTAAAATCTTATTATTCTATCAACCAAAACACAGTTAGAAGTACATTAGTGATCAGATAAATTAAGGAAATTAAAGCACATGTCAAAAAATGATTGTAAAACTTCTTACCAGAGTTCGGTGTTGCTGCATATGATAGCGTCATGATTTGAAGTTTGGGAATTGCTCTGGTTAAAATGGGCATCGCTCTCCAAAAAAAATAGAGAGAATGATAGCGTCAAGATTTGGGAGCGTCGCGATTTGAACTCCAAGAGTGTCATTGTTTGAAGTTTTTGATACTTTTATATTAAATCGGCATCACCAGATTTAAATCAGTGACATTGCATTTAATGGGCATCGATATTTCAAATTGCAATAATGTCTCTATATGGTGATGCTCCTCAAAGAGTGTCGCTATATTGTGACGCTCTTCAAAGAGCATAGATATTTGTGATCTGGGTGTCATTGTAACATGCAAAAAAGTAGATGAACGAAATTCGAGCTAATTTTTTTATTAAATTATTAATTTACCCTCCTTCTAGCGCAAGAATGTGAGATGAGGATTGTCAAGGTGGATCGATTACGCTTGATTCATGATGATCTGAAGCACAATTTATCCACTACACCTCAATCTTACAAACAAGATCATTCAAATTGAAAGTTAAACTAAGCATTTATTGAAACTAAAAATTGTAAACTATGAAAACAATTAAATTCTTACTCTAACCCATTTGAAACTTATCTTGTTTTGGAATTGGAATTGTGTTGATGTGGAACAATGACCCTTTCCCAATCTTGTGATCAATGAGCCTATTTCAATCGATTCTATGGAAGAGAATTGATGAAACCATTGTGATAAATGGATGAAAACCTGATTTATGCTAAAATGAACATGATGTAAGCTATATTAACATGGTTTTATGCTAAAATTGATTTAACTATGCAATTTCTAAGCTGATCTAAGCTAATTCTAAGCTAAAAGATGAAAATCCTAATTTATAAATAAGCTAAGATGGATGCAGGGAAGCCATTAATGGATTTATCGAGCTATTTATGCAACTAAAAGTGAACTAAAACAAGCTAAAAGTGAGTAAAATATGAGTGTGAGTGCAAGTTAATTCAACAACATAAGTTTGTAATTGAAAGATAGATCCATTTGTCTCCAAATAGTGCTTTATATATAGAAGAACAAATAAGAAATGGAGGGTTGAGATCGAAAATATTAATCAACGATCAAGGATGAAAGAAAGAAGAGGTATGGATCATGGATTCTCATCAACAAATGAGAATGCAAGATGATAATTAATCAAGGGCTCACATTTGTTTCAAACAAACACACTTTTGACTTGCACACACAGGTCACAAGGTGACTTACCCAAGAGGTTAAAAGATAACTTGCAATTGAAGTCAAGTGAGAATATCCATTTTTCAAATGATTGGAGGAGAGAGAATATTCCTTTGAGAATATTCTCATGCATGAGGAAAAGGTTAATTTGCAAATTAAAAAAAAAAATTAATTGTGTAAAAAAAGAGGATATAGAATATTCCCCTTTTGGAGGAAAATTAGATTAATTGTTAATTAAACAAGGTTTAATCACATAATTAGGGATTTTTAGAGGAATAAAGTGATTTTCGTAAAATTAAATGATTTAATGAATGGGGAAAGGTGAGATGACATTTAATTAAATAACTTAGGGTTATCTAATAAAATAAGATGACTTAGAGAATTAAATTAAATAGTTTGATTTATTTAATTTAATGAGATGAAATGTTAGCGTGAAAGGGGGTGAATTAACCTAATTTGATGCATTAGGTTAATATATGAAAATGACGCAATTAATTAAATAGCTAGGATAATTTAATCAATTAAGCGAAAAGAGGATGGGTTTTAAGATGAAATGATGTTAGTTAGCCAATGTGATCCATCAAGACATTTTTAAGTTTCTACAAATACATAGTCAATTTGGAAAAAGATAATGGCAGGCTTCAATGAACACATTATACTAAGGGCAATAAAGGTCACTAAGAAAGTTACATCTTTTTTCTCTACCTTGTTTAGTAAGACCTAGAGATCTATGGAAAGGACAACATATTTTCCTTTCACCATATTTTGTTTTCTCATGATTTTATTTATGTTGCACCCCTAAGGATGTTATGATCATCCCTATCTTGAAAACCCATGATCAACACTTCCATCATCATTTGAGCTTTGTCCTTCTAAATCTTGCTACAAAATACCTGACTGGATTTTAGATGGCTCCCTTTGCATACTCTAACTATCATCTTTTCTTTAGTATAATCATTTATAAATTTGCAACCTTTAGTGCTAAAAGTCTGAAACCTCATTCATTCTGACTATCCCATAAACCTTTATCATTGTCCTACCTATCTCAAAGGTCTCAAGGTATTGTCATTAAACTCTTGACAATGAACCCTAAGAAAGGTTTGTTGCCTTCTCACAGAAAATAGATTTTGGTTTTAATGCTTCTTTGGTCATGAAATTGTCCTATGTATGCTTTATTACGTTTCAAACACTCCTAAGGCGTGCAAAGTTGTCTACCAAAGAAACCCACTATCATTTTGGCATATCTCATGATTGTTATAAAGGTCAAAGTGCACCATTATTTGATTTAACTCCTTAGTAATGGATTGTCTATTAACCCTATTTCAAATGTCCCATTGAAATTCTATCACTGTATCTAGGGTTTAAATAGCCAAAATATAACCTATTTATATAGAATAAAACAAGCACCTCTCAACTACATAAGACCTTTGAGATGTACCTGGTAGTTTTATGCATGGGAAATACATGAAAAGTCCTTGGATTTTTCAACTAGTAGCATTGGAGGTGCTTTTAGAAGATAGGAACTGCTCCCTTCTCCAATCTTTCAAGAAAACTATCCCTTTACTCTACCTTCAACAAGAGCAAAACCATAGTACTCATCTTCAACATGGAGTTATCTTTACATTTTCCTTTCTCTCCGAATGTTGCTGTCCGAACATGAAGTTAACCCTAAATCTCCTATTCCAATGTGAGCTTTTGCTTCCTTTTCCTTGAAACTTGGTGTTACCTTTTAGTTTTTCTTTATTTCTCCTTTAAATTCTATCACCTAAAATTGAGTTTGTTTTATTTCTTTAGGCATGGAAAGCATTATTTACTACACTTTGGCATGGAAATAGTTAAAACCTAAGGAGTTAACCTTCACTTCCCTTTTGACAAAAATATTTTAATAGGATCTTTTAAAGTGAAGATTAACTCTCTCCCCTTTTCAAACAAAAGACCTCAAGACAAAATAAATATTTAAATCAAATATTTAAATTTTATTTTAAATAATTTCCTAAGACTAATAAAAATATGGATTACAATAGCATTTGGAGTCCACTATTCTTTCTAAACAATTCAAGATTTGGATCTCACTCCCTCCCCCTTTGACATCAATGGAAAAGAGTCAACACTCTCTTCCTTACTCATACTAAAATTATGCAAACACATCCTTCAAGATGTAGGACAAAAAATTCAAATGCAGAGAAATGTGGAGCATTTATCTGAACCTCCCTAATTACAAAAGCACTTCCTTCTCCTCCTTTCTTTATTACTGGTACTATACACAATCCAAAAACTTGTTTCCCAAATAGGCTCCCCCTAAGTCCATGCTTCACAACATCTGAAAATGTACCATACAACCACCAAGATTTCTTGTGGTAGGGAGACCAAGCTCCCTCTCAACATGTGTTTCCTTTTGATTCAAGAGGAGGGAGAAAAAAATCCTAAGTTATTCCAGAGAAAATCAAATGTCTCCTTAGGATGTGGCTTTGTGAATATATCTGATACTTTCTCTTTTATCTCAGCATACTCTAACTTTACCTCTTTATCTACAACCTTCTTGTTGATAACAATGTTAGCCGCACCCCAACGATGCAGATAAATCCTCACATATAGACCATGAGAAACTATCTTTACTTGAAAGACTAAACCGGGACAACCTAAATCTTCAGGTTGACTCAGCTTAATCCCAAGGCTTGTTTAAGTTAGGTCTTGACCATACTAGGTGCTCATCAGGGTTTGTTGTGACAATGCTATTAATCACTAGGGGTAAATGGTAATTTTCAATTCTACAAGGAATCATAAGGTCTCGTTAAATATATTCCTGGTTTGATCATCAAACAATTTCATGAAATCAAAAAATATGCAATAATATTTCATGAATCTCAAACAAATTTTCCATCACTTAAGTAGATTTAGCCTTAAGCATTCAACAATCCAATGCAAACAAAAGATTTGCATTAAAATTTCCATTCATTCATCTATTTTTTGGAACATTTTCTGAAATTTAAACATCTATTCTAAAATAAAGTATCAAACATACTTGAAAAGTAAAAGAGCTCCCGGGTGTTATCCATGCATGCCCCAAGAATTAACCAAATCAAAGAAAACCACTCTATACTTCACCAGATTGCTTCACAGCTAGGAATAGAATGGTGCAATCTTTTAAAGAAGAGGGTTTGATTTGGACATTGAGTAGGTTATGTATGCACCCTTAAATGACGTAGCATATAGTCCTGTCGAGCTAAACAAATAACCAACTACAAAAGATAACAGTCAGTAGCTTTCAAATTATCTTTGATATTGATCGATTGTATGTGCATGCAAGTTTGTATTCTAGAATGATTTAGAAAATAGGAAAAAAGAAAAAAACTTAAAGAAGTTATGGCTCTTCTGACATCCACATATTCTAAACTTGAAAATAAAAGTAAAGCATTAAACAACATTTTATAGGAACAAGGCCCCAAGTGTTTGAACTTAAAGTCTATCAAAGGAATCATAAACAACAAATCAAAATATAGCATGTAGCAGATGCTAGTTGTCATTGGAATCTTCTAGACAAAGTCTAGGCTTTGACTTTTTCATCAGCATTAATCCTCAACTCCAAGCTCCGGTACTCAAACGCTTTGTGAAAAACAAGGCTACTAGTACTCTTCACATTCCAAGACAATACACCACCACCTAGATTGGGAACAACATGGAAAATCACTTTCAATAGCATATCCTTGTGTCTTCTCTCGATATCTGATATCTGGCTAGTCATTTCCTTGTATTGGACTTTGAGCCTCATAACTCTTCACCTTTCTTCAATTGGTACTCCTAGAAGGAAACCAATACTTTATGCATCCACTCTTTTGAAATTCCTTGAATTACCTTCCAACAATATTGGAGCTTGGCATAATTTTCTGATATCTGGAGGATATTTTCATTCCTCTACATCTTCTCGGTTTCATACTTGACCATGGTGTTTCTGCATTGTATAATTTCATCAATGACCTCTTGGTTTAACAACTAAAAATGGTCTTTATTTAATTTATCAAGCTATTATTTGAAATATTTTATGTCCTTTCCCTCATGTCCTATCATCCAGGGATCACAATCTTGACGTGCTAGTGTTTCAATGAAACTTTGATTTCTTTCAATCAATTTATTGCATTTCTCGATGACTTCTTTGAATCCTTCCACATATTGTATTAAGGTTTCACCATCTTAATTTACCTTCTTCTTCCATTTTTCACACATCAGAATGTCTTGTTCCATGATTATCTTTTCACTTATCAATTCTTGGACATTTGTTTGAATGAGAGCATTTAAACTTCACCTTTTAGCATTAATTTTCTCCTGACGAAACCTACATTCTCCTTCTAATATTTTAGACTTCTAACACTAATGGTATGCCTCCTTGTATTTCCTAATTTCATCTATGATTAATTATTCTCCTTGCCTTACCAAATGCTCCACACATTCTTCAAACACACTCATTTTAGGGTGAAGTGCTACGATAGCATCAACTTGCTCCTATGCCATGAGTACTGGATTTTGAGGCAATTCAGCCTATGCTTGGCCAGATTGGGCTAATGATACTATATAATTTTCCAGATGAGAAATTTTTGCTTTCAACTCTCTTTTCTTTTGTTTACTTTTTTGCACCCTAGCAAAATTTGTCTCTAAATTTCTCTTCATTTCCTCTAATTCTTGTCTCAAGGATGAATGTCCAACGTTGATACTTTTCACTTTGTACTCCTTAGGTGTTATTTCAGTTCTTCTTTTATCTACTACTAGAGTATCTATATGGAGTGTTTTTCCTCCATTTTGCATTATTCTACATCACATGTTTTGTTTTTTCTCTTTGCCTAGGTTTAGGAGTTTCCACTTCCTACATTAAGCTCTTAAGATCTAGAGGTACTAATTCTACTTCCAATAGGGAATCCAATTTTCCGATCAACTAGTCAGGTGCATATTCATTACTTTCTACCTCTATGACATCTCTTTGTTCTTGTTTTTCAGTACCTTTGGGAACTTCTCTTCTTATGTTTTCAAACTCACCTATCACATTCTCTAAGATGGGAACATTTACAATATTCATTTCCATGGATTCTAGATTACTGAGATTTACGATTGTCTCTTCATTTCCAAGACTTATATTTTCCTGTCCAGCCATGTGCTTAATATCAATATTTGGGGCATCCCTTTTTGCATGTCCTATTACATCAGGATTATCTTTATTCATCACCCCACCATCCAATGTTTGTGAAGGCTCCATGTTTTCAATTTCTACTTCGTCTTCTCCTTTCTCTTCAAAAACTTGTGGTTGTTCAACATCCTTTTCAATATCCCCTAGTGGGAGATGGGAATCAATTGTATCTCGAATAAAAAAATTATCAATGGGAACATGTCCAGCAATTTCCCCTATTTCCTTTCCAACAAGTATTTTAGGGTTTCCCACCTCTAGGGTGAGTGTTCCTCTTATAAATTCTTCTTCTTCAATATCTATAGGAATTGACCCTATATCCAACATTTCTTCCACCACTGCTTGTACCATGGGCTTCCCCTTAGATTTCTTCTCTTTCACTCATACCATCATCGCACCTAATTTCTCCATTTGTTCCCTAATTTGATCTTCATTTAGCTCAGAGCTCTCATCTAGAGCTACATGAGTCTTTCCCAGTGTTTATTTAACTGCAGTTGTATTAACCAAAGGGGGAGGATTAAATAATGATGCAACCCTCTAGGATGTAGACCTTGTCTGAGCATGATTATTCATTTTCATTCTGACCTCCTCATTAGTCATTGGTTGAATCTCCAACTTTGCCATGGAAGAAAATTCCTCTTTAGGCTTCCTCATCCCTTTGACCTTACTTGGTCTAGTTTCTTTATGATGGCTAGCAAGTGCCACTGAAACTCTTTAGCTTGGGGAATCAGGAGTTCTCTCCTCAATATGCACCACTATATCTTCCTTGCTAGCTTTTATTTTTTTCTTAGTGGGCTCCTCATACTCGAAATCATCTTCTTCTCTTTGTTTCTTCTTTATATTGAGTGAGTATGTGGTCCTAACTCCAACTTTTCTCAAGTTTATATAAAATTCATCAATCCATCATTGACTCCGCACCAAAACTTGTTCAAAAATTTCCTCAACGGTCATGGTTGAATTATAAATTGGATTCAAAGCATCTCCATCATCTTAATCCAATTGATCTAGAATGTCATGAAGCTCAAGAATCCACGTTGATTGCAATGATAGTCTTTGATAAGATATTTTCCTTACTATGTGCTCGTCAACACAATTGAGCCATAAGTCTTCTAAATGATAAATATGAGTGTGGTTGCTGGCTATTCCCTTCGTAATATTCCCCTCTAGATCATATTTCTCTTTGGAGTGTAAAGAACTCCAATCTATACATCTTTAATTCCTCTTCACACAAATCGACTGCTTTAGTCGCATTGCACTTGTAATTCCCCATTATGATGGGAAATCTGACATAACTTATTTTATGTGTCACACTGAAAAGAGCATGGGACAACTTCATCTATCTTACCAATTCCAATAATAATAATTTATTTGTCAAGTACCTAGGAAACATAAAAGTATATCCTTCAAAGCCTTTCACCCTGATGTAGGTGAAAGTAGGAAATTGAATGTACCAACCTCCAACCTACTTGATAAGATTTTTTACTTCTAGAGACAACCTTTTAGTTTTTTCACCCTCCATTATTCTTACCAGCTTCATGGAAAACACATCATTGACTCTTCGATAATGCTCCCTATATTCATGAATAGTAATTTTGGGTAGATGAGCATATATCAGACTATTTCCTGGTTCTCTACCCAGGGTACCAACTCTATTCAACCCTTGTTTATTTTCCCTTAGGGTGTAGGAATAGATCACATATGAAGACATATAAAACCATCTTGACTATGGGAATTCCTTCATCTAATCGTGTAGCCTATCATTGATAAAACTTCCCAAATGCATCTGCACAAGGCCTTCCATTAATTTGGCTATAATCACAAACATACATGGTTTGAACTTAATGGCATCACTAAGTCCAACTATCCCACTTAACATGGTTATAACATATTGAACATCTGGGTTGAACATAGATCTTAGAATTACCTTCGTTTGCTTTGTAATTTTCTATTGGCACCACTATGTGTTCATAATTTCCCTATTATGTTCTTCAACGCTTAGGTAAGTTATATCCTTTATTATCACATCCACTGGGTTCATTTGAGAAGATGTGAGGAGACCAAATGTATATATAATTCCTTTCATAGAAAGATCTACATAGATTCTTCCCTCCTTTTCAACAACTCTTTTGTTTGGGTCGTAATAATTCAAACACTGCATAACTAGTTCAGGAGCCTCCATTGCTGGCTGAAACCCTCCTACTAAATGTAACCCACTTGCTATAACATTCTTTGTACAATGAGAGGCATTCTCTTGTCAGGCTTGTGTGATGAATTCAACATCAGAAAAGCATCCCAGATGGGTATTAGTTATTATCCCAACCACTGGTATAGCTTGTGAAGAAAAATATTTAAACTTATTTTCTAGACTTGCTTCAAAAGAATTCTTTTTTACCTTTGCATCCTCCATTTTTATAGATATGTGCCTTGTGTGTGAGTTAGAGTTAAATTTAACTAGTTATCTTCAACAAATTTTTAAAACTTTCAATCTACCATTTGGTTAAATTCATTTCAAAACAATCAATAATCTCAATTACCAAAGGAAATACCATTATCTTGAGACATGCATGCATAAGATGACTAACAAAATTTCAGTTATCCTAGACATACCTAGTTTAACTGATGATAAAAAAAATCACTTTTGAAATGTAACTTTGAAACCCTTGGTAGCTATGTTCTTGGTTTCTCAAGGTTTACCTTTCTTTACACACCACAATATGAGTCTTGATCTTTCAATGTCCTTGCAAATTAGCAGTATGGCATGAGGTAAAGTGTTGTAAAAATAATTGCATTCTCTAGGTGGTGCCAAGTATGTTTGTAGTTCACCACCTTCATTAATTACCTATTAAAATGCATTAATTTTCTCAAATAAACGTGCAATCATGGTGGATTAGGGTTCAAATCATGAACATCTTTGTTTTTGTGCAGGCCCACCACTAGAGAAGAAGACATTGCAAAAACTTACATGGCACTCTTACATGTCACCTTGATTCTTATGAGGAAAGAGACTTTTGAAATATGTGACCATTGATGATCGCCAGATTTGAATCATCTGGTTCTAGACCTTAGAAATATTACTGGGAATCGAGAACATTTACCTACCGAGTCTATGAGACTGGGTGGAAAGAGAGGAACTGGGAATCGGGAATGAGAAAAACTAGAATAATTTGAACATTTTTGTAACAGAACCTTCAGTTTCCAATGGTCTTGTCATAGTAGGAGGGTCCTCAAAGAGAACAGTCTAGACCATGTAGCAAGAGTTACACAACAAAAGCCATTAGGAATATGGAGGCCAATGCATATTCAAACATTCTTATTATCAGAAATTTCAATTACAATCGGCTGGCAACATTCGAGTTCACAGATTGGGCTCATAGGCCTTATACAACATGCTCAAAATACAATATTCCTATATGATCCTAAATGTGAGTTGAAATCTTACATCTGAAATCCAATATTCATTATACTTCATATACTAATGATCTATTACAATGATTTATATCACATCCGAGATCTAGAATCATCACATTAGCCAAAGATCATTACAATTTCCGATGAAGGAAATGTAACATGCATGAAATAGGTCATCCTTCAATTTGAATTTATCCTAGGTAGGTGCATATGATGAAGTTTGGACCTAAATTAAGGTTGGAGACACTTCATAGAATAACTTGAAACACAACATGAGGATCCACAAGAGATCAAATTAGTCGTTAGGCTCAAAATTGCTTTAGTGCTATGTTCCATAAACTGTCACTTAATCCGAAAGTGATAACTTGCTGGAAAAAGATCCAATCGTGCTGAAATATTGGAATAAAGAAAATGAACATGTCCATGATGAAAACATAGATCCATAGGGTCTGATGAGAAAATATGATGAAATATCAAATCTGCCAACTTGAACTGAACAAGAACAAAACTAAAATGAAAATATTTTTGGTTGATGCAGGATTGCAAAGAACCAAGGATGCTCTTGCATTAGACATCGAGGGTCATTTGAAAAGTGAGTCCCTCACTTTGCTAGGGCTAAAGGAAAACCAATACTGTCTACCTCAGCCTAAGAAATCCAAGAAGAATCCTCCACTATTTTTCCTTTCCACTTTAACAGATATTCTTTGTACTATCTTTCACGTGTTTTCCTCCCATCTCTGATATCCAAAATCTCTTCTATCTCATCCGATTGTTGTTTAGGAAACTATTTCTCCAATTTTTATTTACTGTCTTCATTGAATTCTTCTTCATGGTACTAATGTAGATCTACAATGTTGAATATAGGTCATATACCCATGCCATCTCATAACTACTTCATATGCATTTCCCAAATCAAATTTCTTCAAAATCTTATAGGGTCCAAACTTCCTCATCTTGAGCTTATTGTATGTGCCAATTGGAAATATTTCCTTCCTCAAATACACCATCACTTCATCTCCAACTTTGAACTCCTTATGTCTCCCCTTTTCATCTACTTGCTCCTTATACTTCCAGTTCATATCTTCCAATTGTTTCTTTCCTTGAGTATGCACTTTCTTCTTATGTTCTGCAAATTCCTCTGCTTATGCACTCATTTTGTCTTCCTTGCTAGTGTCTTTCAACTCTAATATACCTCTAGGATAAAATCAAGTAAAAATATTGAAAGGTGTCCTTCCTGTACTCTTGTTCACTAAATTATTGTAAGGAAACTCTACTTGTGCAAGGACTAAATCCCAATTCCCAGTCTTCTCCCCAACCAAACATCTTAGAAAATTCCCCAAACTCCTGTTTACTACCTCTGTATGTCCATCATTCTATGGGTGAAAAGTAGAACTAAACTTTAAATCTATCTTTAACTTCATCCAAAGTGTCATCCAAAAGTAACCAACAAACTTTGTATCTCTATCTGAAACAATACTCCTAGGTAATCCATGCAATCTGACTACTTCCTTGAAAAATAAGTCTGCTACATGTACTACATCTATTGTCTTCTTACAAGGTATGAAATGTGCCATTTTAGAAAATCTATCCACCACCACAAATATAGAATCATTACCTCTTTGTTTCTTTGGCAAACCAATTATGAAATCATTGCTAATATCCTCCCAAGGTCTCTCCAGAATTGTCAAAGGCTTATACAATCCAACATTCTGACTACTCCCTTTTGCAGCTTGACAAACTCTGCAACTTTGCACAAATTTCCTAACATCCTTATGAATGTGTTTCCAAAGGTAATTCTCACTTACCAATGCTACTGTCTGATCAATTCCAAAGTATTCTACCAATCCTCCACTATGTTTTTCTTTCACCAAACTATCCCTCATTCAACTTCAGGGTATACACAACTGATTCCCTCTAAACAACATATCTTCTCAAATGAAATAATCTAGCCACTGACTCCTATTCTCCAAGACTAGCTCCTTACAAACTCCCCAAGGTTCTACAAAATTTGGGTCTTCCTCATACAAGTTCTTCAATTCATCAAAGCCTAATACCTCCACTCTCATTTCTATCAGTAATTTCCTTCTCCTACTCAAAGCATTCGCAACTCTATTAAACTTTCCACTCCTATGTTTCAAAACAAAAGTATAACTCTGCAAGAATTCCACCCATCTCATGTGTCTCTGATTCAACTTACCTTGACTATTCAAATACTACAATGCCTGATGATCTGTATACAACACAAAATCCTTAGGCAACAAGTAAGGTCTCCACTTCTTCAAGGCTTGAACTATGGCATAAAACTCTTGGTCATACACTAAATACCTTCCCCTAGCATCATTCAATTTCTCACTAAAATAAGCTATGGGTCTCCCTTCTTTACTTAATACTGCTCTAATTGCATTTCCACTTGAATCATAGTCTACCTGAAATACCTTATTAAATTCTGGTAAAGCCAACACAAGTTGCTCAGTCACCTTCTATTTCAACAAGTCAAAACTCCGGTCTACTCCAAATGTCCACCTAAAATCTTTCTTATCTCCTCTCATTGTTTCTATCATAGGACTACAAATAGAACTGAAATTCCTAATGAAATTTCGGTAGAAACTAGCCAATCCATGAAATGATCTTACATCTCTAATGCTTTCTAGTGTAGGCCATTCAACAATTACTCTTACCTTCTCAGGATCCACCTCTAATCCATCAACAAATATCACAAATCCCAGATATACCAATTCTTTCTTCATGAAACTACACTTCTTAATGTTTATCAACAACTGCTCTTCTCTCAACCTCTACAAAACCTGTCTTATATGAAACAAATTTTCTTCTCTAGTCTTACTCAAAATCAAGATTTCATCCAAATAGACAATCACAAACTTACCCAAGAATTTCTTCAATACCTCATTCATCAGCCTCATGAAAGTACTCGGTGCATTTGTTAGTCCAAAAGGCATCACCAACCACTCATACAATCCTTCATTTGTATTGAATGTTGTCTTCCACTCATCCCCTTCTCTTATTCTGATATGATGATATCCACTCTTCAAATCTATCTTTGTAAAGTATTTATCTCCACTCAAATAATCTATAATGTCATCCATCTGGGGCAAAGGAAATCTATACTTCATTGTGATTTTGTTTATGGCTCTAGAGTCTGTACACATCCTCCATTCTCCATCCTTCTTAGGTGATAGCATAGCAGGTATTGCACAAGGACTTAAGATTTCTCTGATCAAACTCTTGCACTTGTCTATACAACTCTTCATTCTCTGTTGGTGTCATCTGGTGTGATGCTTTATTAGGAAAACTAGCTCCAAGAATTAGATCCATGCAATGACTAATACTCCTCATAGGTGGCACTCCATCAGGTACATTATCTGAGATGATAGCTTCATATTCTACCAACAATTCCTTTATGTCCTCCAGTTGTTCTTATACATGCTTAAAATCTTCAGCCTTCTTAGCAACCAAGGCATAGCACATGTTCTCATGTCTCAGTGCATCCAAAAATCTCCTTCCATCAACCAAACAAATTCTCATACTCGTGCAAACCTCAACTTTAGGAACATCCTCCAAGGGCAACAAAGTTTGCTTCATCCCATTAGCAACAATGGTATATGTGTTCTTCTTTCCATCATGAATATCCTATCTATCATACTACCAAGACCTTCCCAACAAAACATGGCATACATCCATAGGCATGATATCACACAAAACTTCATCATGATAATTTCCTATCTTCAATTTCACCAAACAATGGTTCACTTACCAATATCTTATGCTCATCTTGAATCCATGCTATCTGATAAGGCTTTAGGTATTTCAATCTTTCCAGCTTCAATTTAGTCACAATTTCCTTGGAAACCAGGTTCTGAGAGCTTCCACTATCAATAATCACTCTGCAACATTTACCAGCTACCTTGCATCTGGTTCAAAAAAATTCTTTCTCTATAATAGTTCCTACTCCATCTCACTTTGACACAATACTCTTCTATTCACCAACACTTCTCCCTCTTCCAGTTTATTAGATGATCTAGCATGATCCTCCTCAGCAAAGGCTATTCTTCTACTATTTTTTGTCATTCTGCTTGTCTTTCCTTGATTACATTCAAATGCTCTATGTCCTTCTCCACCACACTTAAAACAAGTTCCCCTGAATACTCTTTTCTCCTATCCTCTATCACTTTTTATATAACCCTCATTTTGGTAACCACCATATCCTCCTCTTTGATAAGAGTTTCTATCATCTCTATGTTATGGATTATCATTCTTATTGACTTCCTTATCTTTATTCTGATCTACAAAATATCATCTTCCTCATCCAGTAAAAATTATTCCTCTCTGATATCTTCTACCTCTTCTTCTCTATCTCTTCTCATGTCTTTTATTCATCTTCTCTTCTGCTTTTAGGGCACATTGATATGCCTCCTCCACACTCATAAACTTGATCAAGCTAATCTCATCCTGTATAGATGGCTTCAAGCCATTCACATATCTAGCTACTTGCTTGGTTTCATCCTCCGAATGTCTAGATCTAATATTCAACTTGTAGAACTCCTCAGTATATTCTGTCACACTTGAATCCTTTTACTTCAAATTCTGCAACTTTTGGAACAAACTCATCTGATAGTCTGCAGGAATAAACTTCGTCTTTAACTTATTCACCATTCGATCCCATGATTTTATCTTCTCCTTTCCTCTTCTTTGCCTATTTGTCTGCAAATGTTCCCACCAAAGAGATGCATGTCCTTTCAACTTTGTACAAGCAAATTTCACCTTCTTGTCTTCGGTGGTACCTTCAAAATCAAAATGTTGGAATCAACCAACACTGAGAAGGGGGATGAATCAGTGTTGTGCAATTTCTAAACTTTTATTGATCTGATCATTCAAGCATTTAAAACATTCATTCAAAATAAATATGCAAGAACATAAAGAAAAAGTCCACAACACCATAAGACTAGGATTTTTACGTGGAAACCCTATTAGGGGAAAAGCCGTGGTGGATGGTGAATCCACAATATGATTTGAGTATACTCAAATGAAGTTTACAATATGGGGAATGCACTTGCATTCAAGCACACTACCTATAGCTCACTGCTTAAAGAAGAGTCACTTTCGTACAAAGAAAATATTCATATTAAAACCATATGAAAGTTTGAACTGAGAAAATAGCATCTACATATGCTTGATTATAGCTCGAGTTAGGCTCAATAGTCGATCTTTTGTCCTACAAACTGATTCTGCACTTTTGCTCTATTTTCTCACATTCACAACATAAATTCTTTATGCACAAGTGAAACTATACATTATCACTCTTCTACTCTGCTCTTATTCATAGTTTGCATCAATACACTTCTTCATATATCAAAATGATATGAGCGACCTCCTATATATATCCATGACTAAGATTTTAATTGCCACATGTTGGCTTCAATATAACAAAAGAATATTTACAACTATTGGCTCAAATCATGATTAAACCTTAATGCACATCCACAATGGTCAGCCACAACTTAGTTAGGACCAAAAAAAAAATACTTAAACAATTGTTTCCCAAACATCCGCAATACGCTACATTCACAAAGTTATCTTTTGTACTGACAAAACACTGAATTAGCCAATCGGATCTTCTAATTCACACATGAATCAATACGAGGCACTGAGATTCATGGATAACACAAAGAATAAATCGATCAACCTTCCCTAAGGTATGCAACACAAAATATTAACAAAAAATCTTCATGTGATTCGATGAACACAAAACTATCGGATGCTCTGTTCTTCCTTAACTGTTTACAATGTGACTGTCGGTATGATCAAATGATGATGTGTGGATCTATTCACCGACTAGGGTTTCCATTAATGACAACACCAAATTATATTTGCAATGTCTCTTGCCAACAATCTCCCCCTTTGGCATTGATGGCAACACTTAGTTAAAAATGATTAAGTGTTGGATTAGTACCAACATCAATTACATTGCAAAAATTTCAAAAACCAAACTCTTCTCCAAAACACAATTCTCCCCCTGAAATGATTATTCATTTTTCACTCTACTACTCTCCCCCTTTGACATCAATGGAAAAGGCAGGAATCCACATATCAAAAATCAGACAAAACTGTTATGAACAAATTGCTTATGTACAAACAAACTTCTTCAACTTACATAAACTTGAAAATATCTAGAAAATATTTCTTCAACATAGTAAAATTCGTGTTCCAAAATATTTTGAGACTCTCCAAGATTGTTATATGTCCACAAACCAAGAAGGATTGTCTTTGTAGACTCAAGATTTGCTGGATCACCCATTGCTTTAGCATCTTTGGCTTCTTTCAATGCACTTGACATAATTTCTAAATTTGGACAAATTAGGCCTCTGAGTTCACATACTCTTTGCATAATTTTATCACTATCATGCTTCAAGCTTCCTATCTTGTTGAGCAAAGATATCATCTCACCTTCTAACTTTCCAACACCACTAGTTAAAGGATCGAAAGCATCGAAAATAGTAGCTAATTATTTTTCGAGATCCTTAACCTTTTTCTCATTTACCTCAGTAAATTTTGTCAAAGATAAACATTACTTGTAAATATTCCCACCTTCAGATAAAGAATTTTGGATATTTTTCACATAGGTGGCTAGTAGGGTTTTATCCATTGCTATCATTTCTTTCAGCTCATTTAGTCTCTTGGCATCAAACTCCTTTTGAACTTTAATCATAGCTGATTTCTCAAGTGACTTGAAGTGAGTAATTACAGAATTGATAAGCTTCTTTAGTTCACTAGAGGAGGAACTGGTTGGATCCTTCACATGAGTGGGACTTATCTTTTCCAAGACTCCTGATGTAATATTTAGAAGTTCATTGTCCTCAATGTGGGACTTTAGCAGTTCTTCTCTAGCTTTCGCTTGTACAAATGATGCTACATTAATTTTATGAATTGGACTCAAGGTAGATAGGTCAATCAGAACCTCAACCAATTCAGGATCAAGCTCTTCCTTTTGTTCTACCAAAAATTTCTTCACTACCTCTGTAGTGTCTTTTGCTTCTATTTGAATTCCCTTCACGTTAACTTTCTTTTCTTAAGCCACAACTTCCTTAGTTGTAGGTTTTGGCTTATCTTCAGGGAACTCCACTTTCTCAACTGATACACTTTCCAGAACTTCAATTTCCATAGGAATTTTTGTATTGACCACTTTAGGAGGAATCTAAATATCCTCAACTACATCTTGTTTATCTTCTTCTTCTTCTCCTAGACCAAATGAAACATCATGAGTTCCTTCAGGGATAACATCAATTTTGCTGCTTAACAAAAAAAATCTCAGAATTTGCTCAGTTTCTTCTACAACTTCCTTTGTTTGGCCAATCATGGGCTTATTCACTCTAGTTTTTCTCTTGAACTCCTTCTTGGCTTTATTCAGTATTGACTTCATTTCTTCCATAGATATGACTTGACACAATTCAACAAGAATTATTTCTCTCATTTGCTCTACTTCCGATCTAGAATTTACTCTCCTCATCTCCAAAATCTCATATAAGCATTTAGGTAAATTAGGAATTATTTCAATAAGAACTTTATTGAAAATATTCAATGTTTTATTGTTTCCTCCTCAAGAATTCTCTAACCAGGTTTACCAAAAGATTCATACCACTTAAAGAGTGGCTTGAGATTCCCATCCTTAACCAAAACTTTTTCAACTTCTTCTACTAACATACTTGGAGGGTTAGTTTTTGTTTTCTTCTTTACTTGGCCATCTCCATCGGAGGGCTTGCTTTTTGTAACAGTTTCTACCTTAATGCCTTTGATGCTTGATTTCTCTAACTCCTTCATCAGACTTCTTTTCTTCATCTTCAGAAACTATCACATAGACTCTTATTCTTTTATCCTTCTTTCCTTTTCCTTCCTTAACGGATCCCATAGATTGAGTTTTCATAGGGTTTGACTTTGTTGCAGGGATGGATAGGGATGTAGAGCTTCTAGTCGACCTAGCTCAGGTAGATGGTGCTACTGGACCAGTAGATTCAGTTTTAGCTACCTCCTTTTTTTCTTTAGCTTCTTTTAATTTTTCAGTAGATATGCCCAAACTTTCTACTAAGACTTCTACCTCTTTTCTAACTCTTCTGACTATTACAATTTTTTTGAGTTCATTGTGCACATGTATGTTCTTTTCTACAAAATTACCAAATATCTCTTTAGATGGATCTAGAGGCTTGCTCAACAAATGTTCTGCATACATTTCTAGAATTCGTTCTTCAACTTCATGGCCCATTGGCATGATCCAGACTATTCTAGGATCAATGGCTTCCATCATACATTGATCAATATCTACCATAAAATAGATATAATCCTTGTATTTTTCCACAACAGAGGTAGGAATCCTCTCTTTGGTATGCATCATATTCTCTTTTTTTTGAAATATCCCTAGATAGCAGCTCTTCTGGTTTGACTATTGCCAATCCCATACAACATTTCTCTTATTTGAATAGCTACTCGCTAATCGCCTTGCCAATGAACCTTACCAATACTCAGAACTTATTTCATGAAATAAAAGAATAAACATAACAACAAGTTACCATACTTGAAATAATTTTTCTTGTCCTTTTTGATCTTACCCAAATTTTCCATCAGCTGAGTTCTGAGCAATTCACAAAGATCATAGTTTGCATTCTCCTTTACCATTTGATAGGCTACATAAATGGTGGTACTGTACATAGAATTGTCCTGAATTGAGTGATATATTTTGTAGCCAATGATCACTAATGCAAATTTCACATCCACTTCGATGATATCCTCAACTGTCATTGCTCTTCGATCATATTTGGAATCTGTTGCATCAGTCACCATTTGATTCTTTACAGACTTTAGAATCGGTAATCCACCAAAAGAATTTAGACTTGTAATGACACTTATGGCCTCCTTTGTAATCTTGAAGTGTATGCTTAACCACATGAATTCATCATGAACTCGACTCAAGATTTAATAGACCCATTCGATCTCTTCAAACATAGCGAATTTAAAAATTTGAGTAAACATCTTCTCTTCTAGGGTTTTATACTTTGGCTTCACATAGAAATCTTCTCCTATGATATGATTGTTATATAGATTCAACAGTTGTGTGCTTCCTAGCTCTTCAATGTTGGCATGAATGTAAGCCCTAATATCTTCTATGTGTAACACACCATACAAAATAGATTAAAAGTATCCTAATGGGTCGATATCAACAGACTTGTATGGATGCCATTTGAATTTGGGATGGGGTATGTCCTTAACTTCTACTACCAATGGATTAGCCATTTGCACAAATTCACAAATTTATAGGTTTTTCCAAAAAATACCTTTCCATCAGATCGTAGATTAATGTTGAATGATTCTACACACTTGAATTTCACCTTACCTTCACCAAGGTTCACGTCAAAGCTCTCCAAACGTCTTTTCTTCAAAATGCAAAGTGATGAATGAAAGATAGAAATGACCTTTTATCACTCACATACTTAACCCTTTTTCTCGCAATAAATGCTTTTTCCCTAACACATCTAATTACACTGTTTCCATGTGTTGTGACATATAAATCTTTTACAGACCTCTGATACTACATAATACACTCTCCAATAGGTTCAACAACATCTGTAGAACATCTATGCACTTACTGAACTTATCCACATTCTGGTGTTAGTTACCGGCAGGGGGTTAGGAAATTTTCTTTACAGCTCCCCCTAGGCCAAAGGCCTAAAATTAATTCATGGATGAGCTACCAAAACTAGGTTCTAGTGCTGGTGCATTTTTTTCACTAAGGGGACTTTTCTTCACCCATTTCTTTTGCATTTTCTTTGTGACAACATCTATAATGACTCTGCCTTTTCCCTTTGCATCCTTTTGCATGTTTCTTCTTTGATTTACCCGACCTCTTCTGTTCCAACAAAATCTGGCAATGTGACCAAATTTGTTGCAATTGTAGCACACAACATTTTTCTGTCCAGACTAGTTGTTCCACTGATTTTATTTTGATCTGCACTAGTTATCAGTATGCCCAAATCTATTGCATGTATAACATCTAACATTTCTATGAAAATTGTTCATCACATTTATGCATTCATTTGACTTGTGACCAAACTTATTGCAATTAAAGCACTGACCTAAGAATGATGGACCACTTTGATTCATCCTACTTCTACATTGAGAAGCCATAAGACCAAATTTATTGCAAGTAAAATAGTAGCCATTGAATATTTAAGCATTAGGTTGTCTTACCGGATTTCTTCCAGCTCTATTTCTCTAATTTTCTTGCCTAGGTCTCCTTTGTCCAAATTTGGAACTTTCTCCTTCTTCATATCCAAGACCTCGCTTGTCACCATTTGTCCTCTGACCTTTAATCAGTTCATCAAGCTTAGCTAAGCTAGCTTTGAACTTTTCTTCGAACTCATTTGTAGTAGCTAGTTCATCTTTGAGATCATCAATCTATTTTTCAAACATTTCCTCATTATTTGTAGATTGTTCCAGTTCATTGTCCAAATGACTGCATTCTTCATATTTTTCTTTCAAGGACTATGTAACCTTCTCTTCATTCTTCTTTCTATCTTCAACCTCCTTGGTCATCCTCATCATGATAGATTCCATCTCATGCTTTAGGGCTATATTTTATCTGGTAAGCTTTTCACATTCCTCTGTCTTTTCCTTTAGAGCTTGGATGAGTTGCTCATCTTCATTACTTTTTCTATCTTTCTGTTTAATCTGATCACAAAGTTCCTTTCTCTTCTCCTTAGACTTATTGATTTTATCATTCAATGAATCAATGAATTTCTTAGCATCCATGAGGTTTGCTTGCAATTTTTGAACTTCATATTTTGATTGATCAAGATCATCTAGGGCCACCATAATTTTTTGTTCAAGACTGCTTGAATCCATTGAAATACTTTCCAAGATCTCCCCAAGCTATTAGACTTCTTCTTTTAAGGAACTAGCTCTAATACCAATTGTTGGAAACAAGCAACACTAAGAGGGGGGTGAATCAGTGTTGTACAATTTCTAAACTTTTATTGACCTGATTATTCAAGCATTTAAAACATTCATTCAAAAGAAATATGCAAGAACATAAACCAAACATCCACAACACCATAACACCAGGTTTTTTTACGTGGAAACCCTATTAGGGGAAAAACCACAGTGGATGGCCAATCCACAATATGATCTGAGTATACTCAAATGAAGTTTACAATATGGGGAATGAACTTGCATTCAGGCACACTACCTAGAGCTCACTGCTCAAAGAAGACTCACTATCTTATAAAGAAAATATTCAGATTAAAACCATCTAAAATTTTGAATTGAGAAACTAGCTTCTACATATGCTTGATTACAGTTCAGGTTAGGCTCAATACTCGATCTTCTATCCTATAGACTCATTCTGCACATCTTCTCTATTCTACTCACATTCGCAACACAAATTCTTTATGCACAAGTCAAATTGTGAATTATCACTCTTCTTCTCTGCTCTTATTCACAATTTGCATCAACACACTTCTTCATATATCAAAATGATATGAACGACCTCCTATATATATCCATGACTAAGATTTTAATTGCCACATGTCAACTTCAATAGAACAAAAGAATATTTACAACTGCCATCTCAAATCATGAGTAAACCTCAATGTGCATCCACAACAGTTAGTCATAACTTAGTTAGGACCAAAACTAAAAATTCTCAAACACAAAAATACTTAAACAATTATTTCCCAAACATCTGCGATACGCTACATTCACAAAGTCAGCTTTTGTATTGACAAAATAGAGAATTAGCCAAATAGATCTTCTAACTCACACATGAATCAATACGAGGCACTGAGATTCATGGATAACACAAAGAATAAATCGATCAACCTTCCCTAAGGTATGCAACACAAAATATTAACAAAAAATCTTCATGTGATTCAATGAACACAAAACTGTCGGATGCTCTGTTCTTCCTTAACTGTTTACAATCCGACTACTGGTATGATCAAATGATGATGGGTAGATCTATTCACCAACTAGGGTTTCCATCAATGACAACACCAAATTATATTTGCAATGTCTCTTACCAACACAAAATACTTCTCCATCTCCATTATCCAATCAATCAATTCTTCCAAATCCAACTTACTACTATAATCTGGTGGATTGAAATGTGGTTTAGTATTTACTCTAGTTAGGGCTCTTATGAACCTCTCTTCTCCCTAATTGAGGCTAGGTTGATTTTCTATTTCCCCTTCTTCCTTTTCTTCTACCTCTTCATCACTCACATCATCAATTGGTCGACCTCTCCTTTGGGTCATTTCGACGGCTTCTAATCGAGGAACGATTCCTCTCAACATCTCCATTATAGATGGGTTTTCATTTCCACGCACTTCATTTCCTCTACTATTTCTTCTTCCTACCATATTTACACAAGTCCTTTGTAGCTGAAGATCAGATCCTCAGTCTGCTACCCCACCACAAATCTTCAACAGGACTTCACAAACTCTGATGATCTCTCACGGAATGAATCTCGCTCTGATACCAATTTTGGTGCAGTCACATTAGGAGGGTCCTCAAAGAGAACAGTCTGGATCATGCAGCAAGAGTTACACAATAGAAGCCACTTGGAATATGGAGTCAAATGTATATTCAAAAATTCTTATTATCATAAATTTCAATTACAATTGGCCGGCAACATCCGGGTTCATAGATTGTGCTCACAGGCCTGATACAACATGCTCAAAATAAAGTATTCCTATATGCTCCTAAATGCGATCTGAAATATTACATCTTGAATCTAATATTCATTCTACTTCCTATCCTAATGATCTATTACAATGATTTATATCACATCCGAGATCTAGAATCATCCACGTCGGCCAGAGATCATTACAATCTTCAATGAAGGAAACGTAACATGCATGAAATAGGTCAGCCTTCAATTTGAATTTCTCCTCAACAGGTGCATATGATGAAGTGTGGACCTAAAATAAGGTCATAAACACTCCATGAAACAACTCAAAACACAACGTGAGGATCCACAAGTTACAGGAAGGATCCACAGGAGATCAAATTAGCCATTAGGCTCAAAACTTCTTTGGTGCTCTATTCCAGAAACTGTCACTTAATCTGAAAGTGATAACTTGCCAGAAAAAGATCCAATCATGTTGAAATCTTGGAATAAGGAAAATTAACATGTTCATGATGAAAACATAGATCCATAGTGTCTGGTGAGAAAATATGATGAAATACAAAATCTGCCAACTTGAACTGAACAAGAACAAAACTGAAATGAAAATATTTTTGGTTGATTCAGGATTGTGAAGAACCAAGGATGCTCCTGCATCATCCAACCTCCAACTAAGGAAATAAAAATAAACTATCAGACCAACCGATGAATAAAATATTCATGCACACTAGGATGACTCATCCAGAGGGCAGGAACTTAGGACCGAGCAAAGATACAATATCCATGACACAAACACATCAACTGCGGGGCTACGGGGTCAGGAAAATTGATGAAACTTAGTGAAGAAAACCACAACACCCTGAATCTGAGAAGGACAAAATATTTAAGCAATGATTAGGCAAGCTAAAATAGGACTTGCATTTTACCATTTCCTTCGAAAGCAACACACCAAAGCAAGCAAAAGCAAAGGGCAGAGAAAAAAAAGGGGGTACACATTTTACCAAGGAGAAAAATGGGGTGTGTTGTGAGAACGAACAACAACTAGCAACCAAAAAAACAAAACAAAACAATAGAATTCCAATTTCAAACCTAATAACCATGCCTCAACTTTGTTTAGTCTTCAGATTATAAAAAGTTAGATCCTCATTCTGACATTTCATTTTCACTTTAGCCAGCATACAATATTAGACATTACTGAGCTCACATGTGTGGAATTGATTAATTCTACTATAGTAAACTCAGAGCATAGAAAATGTTTACTTTGACCTACATAATTTGACAATAAACATTTTCTACATAATTTGGAAATTCCTTTTAAGCCAACCTTGGATAGAGCCTTGTTGCCACTCAAGCATCCATAGCCCCGACAAGGTTATCTTTGTAATTCCCACAAACATAGCTCTACTGCCAGCCAGGAGTCCATAGCCTCGGTAGAGATATTTGGATAGCCTAAAGAGTTGAATTTCTCTTTTGATATTTCTTTGATATTCATTTTTTCTTTTGATATTTCAATATAAGCTCATTTTCTTCAACTTGTAGGCAATGAATCCCACTATTAGGTTGGGAATTATAGTGGTAGCAAAGGTCACCTTTTAATTTTTCAGTCAATGCAAACAACTGCTATCCCAAATTCTAGTAGAATTATTTAAGATATGGGCATTTATAGCTCAACATCAACTGAATGATTTATGCAGGCTAAAGTAAAAGAAATCGAAAAATTCCCCAATCATCTATAATTAGTGGACTACTTTCATTTTGAGGCATAGATCATATTTCTAGAATTGACATTCTATTATTTTGACCACCTTCAAATGTTGTTAATTACTGTATAACTTGATGATGCAAAACCTCAGAAAGCAAAAAAAAAAAAAACAAAAAATAAAACACCCAACAAAACATAAGAACAAAACTATTTACAAAACTATTTACAGACTAGCCTTGAAACTAGCAACCAACAGTAAGCCTGGAAGTAATGTTTCAAAAATTGCCCATTGATAGGCAATGTGACATCTTCTCCAGATAATTTTTTAAGTCTATAACTACTATCCCCTAAAATTTCAGACACTTGGTAAGGACTTGACCATAACTTGTCAAACTTACCATGTTCACCTTTACGCTCATGGGATTTGTCCCAATATAGGACTAAATCAGATATCCTAGAAGTTTTTAACCTACCCATTTTGTCAAACCATCATTTTACCATAGATTGGTGCCTAGCAAAATGATCTATAGCTCAAGTACATTTTTCATCTAAGTGCATCAGTTGCAACAATCGAGCTTCAGTTTGATCATCTAATCCGATGTACTCTTGAGCAAATTGCCAAGTAGGGATTTTAAAATTTATAGGCAATATATGATCTACCCCATAGACTAAGTGGTAAGGAGAGTTCCTCAATATAGATTTCATTCTAGTATGGTCTGCCCAAAGGGAGAATTTCAGTAAAGAATTCCATTCTCTAGGATTCTTTTCAACTAATTTCTTGTTTATATCCAGTAGATTCTTGTTTGATGATTATGCTAATCCATTTCCCTATGGATAATAGTTAGATGAGAATTTTAATGCTATGTCGTATTCAAATGCCCAATTAGAAAATTTTAACGAGGAAAAGTAGGGCCATTATTACATACTAGTGCATACGGTACTCCAAACCTAGTAAGAATGTTTAACTCCAAGAATTTGATTACCACCTTTGTGGTGCATTATTTTCTATGACATGCTCCAATCCATCGAGTACAATAATCAGTAGCAGTCAACCTGAACCGCTTACCTACAAATGATGGAGGATTGATGGCGTCGATGAAGTCTAAACCCCATTGTGAGAAATGGTGCATCTCCATCACTAGTTGTAATGGTTGAGCATTAAATATTCCTTTGTTCATAGTAGTTTGACAGGTGTAATAGTGCTTTACATGTTCATAAGTATCATTAAAAATAGTCGGCCATGTTGGAACTTGATAGGTTGTCATTGATGTCAACAGATAATGGAATTTTGTTGATTTCCAGTATTTTGCTACTCTGGTTATGAATGACTGTTGATTCAGTATTTTGATCTAGACCATCCTATTTTTGTATGATCTAATCAAAAGCTGATAACATGATTTACCCTGACATCAGTTGCATCATCTATCATGGTTTCAATGGACTAGGGTGTATGGGTTGTGAGGTACTGCTACTAGTTGATTAAAGACTGTGCTATGCTTATACACTAGCTTTGTACATCGATTCTTTTGTCTGAGTTCCATCTTAATAAAAGATATCATTATAGGAATTTGTATACAGGTTTGAGCCTACAAGATGTATTCTACCTTGGAGTTTCATTATGATATGTGAAGACATTTGGAAGATATGAATGATTGTATTCTACAGGCCTCAGTGAGTTTTCCTCCTATACATTGTTGTGGGAGATTCTGTATTTCTTATGATTGATTATCATACTGTGTGGTGTTGAAGATAAGTAGTTTGATGTCATCCAAGGTAGAAGTCAATATATTAACAATCTGTGTGTTTCACATTTGATGGAGTGTGCATATGTTTGGAGTTTTGGTTTAACTCTAGCCGACCTAATTATATATTAATATTAAAGGGATCTATCTTAGGTCCATGCTGACAAAGTTAGTTTTTTGAATCAAGGTTTCTCTAATTAGGCTGACCCAATTAAGAAAAATGGATGCAAATGTATATATATATGTATCTTTCTGTGTAGAGCGAGCGAGAGACAGTTGTGGAAAAAGGGAAGAGAAGGAAGTTCACATGTGAAAGATGCTTGAAGACATAAGTTGAAAATTTATATTTGTGAATGGTATAGATGAGCAGCTGAGTGAGCTACTCAAGTATTGTGATTCACTGAAACTGAACTCCAACACAGGCAAGGTGCATTCTTTATCAGTTCACCCTTTTGGCAGTGAGCCATATCTTCTGTATCTTGGTGGTTAGCTATCTCTTTTTGTATTTAGGCTATGAGCCTTTCAAGGACAATGAGTCCTGGAAGTGAGCCCTATAATATTCTATATCTAGATCTATTATATTGTGACCTAATCCTTATTGTGGTTTTTCCCACTTTGGGTTTTCCACGTAAAAATACTAGTTTCATGTGTGTTGACACCTTGTCTTCATTTCATGTCTCCTTTTGGTAATATAGTCAGATTTATGATAATGCTTAGATGGATTCTATGTGAATAGTTTTATGGAATACTGATTCACCCCCCCTCTTAGTATTCTAGATGTTCAATAAGCCAATAATAATGAACTCTCAAGATTATGTGTGCAATAGCTAAAGGTGCTCCATGAGCTATTGCAAATTTATTATGTAACTCCTGCAACACTTCATTTTCTTTTGTCTTATTCAAGCATCTTATATAAATTCTTTCATGATTCTTCTTGAATAGAATCCATCCTTTAATCATATAACTCTAATATTTTATCTTGAGGGATCCTCTTTGATTCCTTTTCATATGATCAGGGCAGTTATGGCTAACTAGGTAATGCCATATATCTGAATACCAATCATCTCTATCTTTTACATCCAAGGTAGACTACTAACTAGAGATTTGTGGATCAATTTTAGCAATGGATTTAACTAAGGCTTGTCCTTGGACTAGCTTCATGATTATAATCTCTAAATCAAATTCTTGCAAAATCATAACCCACTTAGCTCTCTTTTCTCTGAGCTCACTCTATTTTAGAAACATTTTTACTGTAGCATCAAGAACAATAGCCTTGACTATACTTCTGAGAATGTAATGTAAAAACTTTCAAACCTCTTTAACCAAACCAAAGGCTTATGTTTCAACATCCATGTATTTGATCTCCCCTTCTTTAAATTGAGCACTCATAAAAGTGATCAACTTTTCTGTTTTCTCACCTCTTTTTGTCAACACTGCTTCACACATATGACTAGAAGAGAAGAGTAAATATAAAAAGGTTTAACATAATAGAGACTAACCAAGACCGGTGCTTCCACAATCGCAACTTTCATATTTTCAAAGGCGATTTTAGCTTCATTATTCCACTCAATTTTTGCATCTTTCTTTCACATATCATTCAGTGGTTTCACAATCTTGATAAATCTAGTAATAAACTTCCAAACAAAATTGATCTTACCGAAATACGATTTCAACTCTTTCTTACTTCCTAGGGGATGTAACTTGAGTAGAGCACTCACTATGTCTAGGTCTATTGAAATCCCTCTTTCAGAAATAATGTGTCCTATCAATTTTCCTTCAATTACCCCAAAAATAACATTTCTTAGGATTCAACAAAACTCCATAAGTTTTGCAATTTTGTAATATTGCTCTGTGATTGCAAACATGATCTCCTCTATTCTTTGAAAATATTGTGAGTTCATCCATGTATATGATTATACACTTGCCTATCAAATCTTGAAAGGCATAATCCATAGCTCTCTGAAATGTGGCTCCATCATTTATCAATTTGAATGGCAATATTCTATAAGAAAAATTTCACCACTTTGTAGTGAACATTGTCTTCATCCTATCTTTATTCACAAACATTACCTAATTGTATCTGAAGAATCTATCCAAGAAGGACATCATCTGCAAGCCATTAATAGTTTGTTACACTTCTTTCAACGAAGGTAGAGGATAATTCTCTTTTTTAGAAGCCTTATTAAGATTTGAGAAATCCACACACAATCGTACATCTCCATTCTTTTTCCTAACATGCACCAAATTTTCACCCAAGTGGAATGCCTAATAGGAAAACTTAACTCAGCTGAGAGAAGTTTTGTACTTCTTTTTGGATCAAACATTCCAAGAGTACATTTACAGGCTGATGTTTCTATTGGAAAGGTTTTACATCAAGCTTTAACGGGATTGTATGAGTGGTAATGGAAGTATCATAAGTTTTCAAATCTCCATATGTCCATGTTATAACCTTCCAATAATCCTTGAGTTCCTAAGCGATATTTATTTTTTCTTCTGCAGTGTAGACCTTTCCTACAAACGCATTTTTAGGATCTTCTTTGGTATTCAAATTATATAATTCAAACAACCCTGCATCAATTTTGGGTAGGTCTTTCTGTCAAACTATTTGATCTACATCAAAATATCTTTGTAACTCAATTATCCCTTTCAGTATAGTATTATCTTTATCTTGAGCTAATTCTTCATCTTGAATTTCTCCATTGAGGTGATCTATTTCTTCAATTATCTATGCCTCAAATATACTGGTGTTAGTAATAAATTCTAGTATGTGACAATCATCTTCAAAGATGAAGGGACACAAAGACCACTGAGACGGGGGTTGAATCAGTGGACTACTAATTTTAACTCTTCTAAGCAATATGAAAATAAACATTAAAAGCATAAACAAGTAGCAAAGGAAAGGTATCTAAACTAACCACACAATGTGCATCCCACAACACAATATGTATGAGGAAAACCCAAGATGGGAAAAACCTCGGTGAGAATAGCTGTTGGAGGTTACTACTCCAATCCAGCTTCATAGTAAAAATGATTTTTGTTACAATGTATTGGCACCAACCCAAAAGGAACACCAATTCTAGATTTATGAGCACCAACTCAAAGGAGATTCTACCCCTAATTTGAGCACCCACTCAGATGATTATACAATGAGAGATTTTTTATCACAAATTCAGTATCATGTTACAAATGAAGTTTTGTAACTCAAACAAATTTCTATACTTGAAATACTTTTGTTAACTTTTTTTCCTTAAATAGCTTCTAGTTTTCAATCATCCACTACCTCTATAAGTATCCTTGCACTTACTCTACAGGACACTATAATCTACATCCACACAACAAGTCTCTACAAAACTAAAACATGCCTTCACACACTTCTGTAGAAAATATAACTTTTAACACTCAAAAATGGATACTGTATTTTTATAGAGTCATCTACTCTCTTCTCCACAATTATACCTTCTCTACCACAATCTCTACTCTGAAGGTTACAACATTTTGTACACTCTCTCTCATTTTTCAATGAATAAAAATCTTGGATATATATTACTACAATTATAATGAGGAGATTTTGAAGCCCTAATCTTCAAACAAATATTTCTACAACATTTTGTCAGTAACTTTTTGACATTCATGTAGCAATCTTCCTGCAGAGTTCTGATACTCCTGCAACTACTTTCTATAAAACATTAAAGAACCAAAATCTCATTCTCTTCCAGTTATATTCCATCTGCAAGATTTTTAATGCTCTTATTAAGTAACTAAAAGAATTGATGTTGCTTCTTCTTCTTAAACTAGTTGCCATCAATTTAACGTCTCTTCAAATATCAGATTTATTTTGCATTGATTATTTGATACCAATTTTATCAACATAAATCAAATTCCTATAGCTTCGATTTGTCAAGAATATTTGTAGCTTGAAAATCTGATCTCAATAATAAATAAGAAATCTAGGGCATCACCAACAACCAAGCAAACTAAACCAACACCACTTCAAAAATAAAATTTTCCACCAAGCAAAGAATAAAATATGATGTTACTCAAACAAAGAAAGAAGGTTTGAACATGTGAAACATCTGATATGCATTGAACAAAAACAACCACCTTTCTGAATGGAGGAGTTGACTTAGGGTATCCACCGACATACCTTGTGTTAAAGATAAAAACAAAAATAACCTGCTTGCTATCATATTTGCACATTATCTTTTGTCATACCATCCGAATACTAATGGAAACAAATCCAATCTCTTGTAACCTTATACAGGAAACCAACTCAAGCTGTGCCAAAAAAGCACGCATACAAAAAACCCTAGCCAGATAAACAATGGGTTTATCAGCAAAATCTCTAGATCATTACAATGCATCATTAATCTACATTTTATTTTCCATGTGTATGCCAAAACATTCTTCTCTTATCGGCCCATCTTGCAAATTTGTCTTTTTTATTTTTGTAAATTAAATATTGACCACCGTTTGTCTTTTTTCTAAGTTTATATTTTTGCATATTAAAATATGCACAATTTTGTAGTGGCAAACTACATACTTTCCTACAACTACATCTACATACCTCCTATAGTGCATACTTCTTGCAGTTGCATCTACATACCTTCTGCAGCGCATACTTCCTGCAGCTACAGTTGTGTTCCTCCTGCAACTATTATGAGTAGAAATTATACCATTGAGTTGACATCAATAGAAATCTAAAGCCAATCAATGAATGAAATGCCAACAATCTCCCCCTTTGGCATTGATTTCAACCAGCCAATCAATCAATCTGCTCTTCCTCCATAAATAAATTCTCCCCCTTTGACAACAATGGCAAAGGTTGCCATGCTATCATAACAAAGACCAATTTTAGATCGAATACCACCATGACGTCATAACTGTGCACCTGTAGCAACATAAAAACTAAACAAACATTGACAGAACATTACTACTATTAAATTATCTCCCCCTATCAGGATCATAAGAAGATGCAAATCTGCACTAAGCAAAGAGAAATGCAGTTCCAGGACAAAGGAAAACAATAAACATGAACATCAAAATTTACTATAAGAAATAACAAGGGTATAACAGGAGCAACAACCATCTCTACTTGAAGAACAACTGTGACACTTCTACCCCCTTGGAGTAGATAAAACACAGTGATGTAAGATGAAATAGAATAAGCTCCCCCTAAAACATAAACTTCCTTATCTAACTAAGTGCTTGAAGAGGGAGATACAACTCCCAATCTCATTTTCAAATACTCAAATGTGTCTTTGGGAAAAGGTTTGGTAAGGATATCAACTATTTTCTCACCAGTATTCACATATTCAAGATGAACTTCTTTTTTAGTCACTTTTTCTCTCAAGAAATGATACTTAATAGCTATGTGCTTGGTTCTGGAGTGCATGAATGGATTCTTAGATATATTGATTGCACTATAATCATCACACATAATTGAAATAGGTTCTAAATATGCTACCTGAATATCTTTTAGAGTTTGCTTCATCTAGAGAACTTGAGAGAAACATGAGGCATAAACTATGTATTCAGCCTCAACTGTAGACAACGAAATAGATTCTTTGTTTTTACTATGCCAAGGGACCAATCTATCACCAAGGAAGAAAGAACCTCCACTTGTGCTCTTCCTATCATCTATGCACCTAGCCCAATCTGCATCTGTGTAAGCTTGCAATGTGAAGTTCTCATGTTTAGAATACCATAAACCATAGGTCAAACTTCCTTGCAAGTATCTGTAAATCCTTCTCACAACATTCAAGTGAGATTGCTTTGGAGAAGCTTGAAATCTAGCTACCAAAAAAATTTCTTTTACAATATCTGGTCTAGAGGCAATAAGGTATAGGAGACTGCCAATCATGGATCTAAACATGGTTTGATCAACATCAAGTGAATCATCATTCCTGGAAAACTTGCATCCAATCACCATAGGTGTACTAATAGGCTTACAATCATCCATTTGAAATATTTTCAACATGTTTTTAGCATACTTGGTTTGTGAAGTAAAAATTCCTTTATCTATCTGTCAAATTTGGAAAAAAAGGAAGTAGGAAAACTCACCTATCATTGACATTTCAAATTCTTGTTGCATTTGATCAACAAACTTCTTTCATAGATTATGATGATTTCCAGAAAAGATGATATCATCTACATAAACAACAATAATAATCATATGATTACCTTATACTTTGGTTTAGAGATTGTTGTCAACACATCCTTTCTTGAAGCCTTGCTGATATAAATAGTTGTCCAATCTAGAGTACCATGCTCTAGGTGCTTGCTTTAACCCACATAGTGCTTTTCTCAATCTGCATACATAATATCTTTTTTCAAGTGACTCAAATCCTTCAAGTTGCTCCATGTAGAATTCTTCCTCAAGATTACCATTCAAGAATGCAGACTTAACATCCATTTCATAAAATTTTTAGTTCTTATATGCTGAGAATGCTAAGAACATTATAATAGCCTCTAGTCTTGCAACAGGAGAAAATGTTTCCTCAAAATCTATGCCCTCAATTTGAGAGTATCCCTTGCATATTAGTCTAGCTTTATTTCTAATCACTTTACCTTCTTCATTTACTTTGTTTCTGTAGACACATTTTGTGCCAATAATGTTCTTATCAGTTGGCCTTGGAACTAAATCCCATGTTATGTTTCTGTCAATCTGTTGTTGTTCCTCTTTCATAGCCTTTATTTAATCTTCACTCTTGTTTGCCTCATTGTAACTCTTTGGTTCTATTTTAATTAGAAGACACAAATTGACTTGATCATAATTTTCAGCATGTCTTCTTCTAGTTTGTATACCAAGATATTTGCTTCCTATAATTTGATTCTCAGGTTGGTACTTTTGAACATACTTGTTGGGGGGTTTATTTGGAGTTATTTCAAATACATCTTCTTCATTTTTTGACTACTCTTCACCTTCATCATGATTTTATTCAATATGATTTTCTAATTTTAGCTTTGACTACTATAAATCTTCATCTATTCTTACATGTACACACTCAACTACTCTCTTGAGGTGTTTTTTGAAGCACTTATATGCTTTACAATGAGTTGAGTATCCTAAGAATATTCCATTATCACATCTTGCATCAAAGCTACCAAGCCCATCATCATCTTTCTTAATGAAACACTTACTACCAAAAAATTTGAAGTATTTGAGAGAAGGTTTCTTACCATATCATAGCTCATAAGGTGTCCTTTTGTTGTGAACTCTTAGTTGTGCTCTATTTAGTGTGTATACTACTGTATGAATAACTTCTTTCCAATAAAAATCTAGTAGGTTTGACTCATTAAGCATAGTCTTGGCCATTTCTTTAATGCTCCTATTCTTCCTCTCAACAACTCCATTTTGTTGAGGTGTTCGAGCAATAGAATATTGTCTTCTAATCCCATGTTTTTCACAATAGTCTTCAAATTGATTTGATGTAAATTCTCCACCACGGTCTGATCTTAAACATTTCAACTTGAAACCACTTTGTTTCTCAACCATTTTTCTAAAAACCTTGAACCTTTCAAATGCTTGTGACTCATTCTGTAGGAAAGTTACCCAAGTCATCCTTGAGTAGTCATCAATTAGCAACATAAAATATTTGTCACCATTTAAAGATCTTGTCCTTGTAGGACCACATAAATCTATATCTACTAATTCAAGTGGCCTTGTGGTTGAGTACTCTTTTGTCTTTAAACTCACTTTAGTTTTCTTCCCTTTTTGGCATTCATCACAAATAATGTTTGTTGGTTTAGTTATCTTTGGCATATGTTTCACACAACATTTTGAGCTTAATTTGACAAGATTGTCAAAATTTACGTGACCTAGACTTCTATGCCACAACCAAATCTTATCCAATTGTCCAATCATACATTGAGCTTCATGATATTCTCTCAAGTTGTAGAAATTTCCATCTATTCTTTTACCTGCAGCAACCAATCTTCCATTGTTCTCTTTTCTGATTTCACATGCTTTGGAATCAAATGAGAATTTATAACCGTTGTCACACATTTGAATAACACTGAGTAAGTTGTGTTTCAGCCCTTCAACATAGTATACATCCTTTGTGAATAGTTTCCCATCAATGCTTAGGGTTCCTTTACCCTTTATCTTTATTGAGGAGTTATTCCCAAGCTTAACTAAACCACCATTCCAATATTCTAACTGTTTGAACTTGTTCCTATCACTAGTCATGTGGTTGGAGCATCCACTATCTATCACCCATAGATTTTTATTCTCTATGTGTAATTTTGTGTGTTCTAACATGCTTAACTGAACTTTGTCTTTACTCACCTCTTTCCATTCCTGCTTGGTCTCATTCTTCTTTGTTGCTACTGTTTGTTCATTTTTGTTCTTGGGGGCATCAACTACATTCTTTTAATGTTAAGTAGATCTTGCTCTACAAAACCTTGTAGTGTGTCCATAGTTATGACAATAGTAACACTATATATTCTTATTGAACATAGGAAATTTGAAGCCTTTACTAGTTTGACTTAAACTTTCACAATCTGCACTTCTATGTCCCAGATTATTGCAATGATGACACTCGATATTCAAATCTCTCAAAGGTGCAAAAGAAGTTTTTCTCATGAAATTTAGAGTTTCTCTTCTCACCATTTTTCAATGAATGAACTTATGACCATATGCATTACATTTAAAACAATAACCATGGAATTTAGGGGTGTACCAATCATTATACCGAGAAATACTTCTAGTTGTTTCTATTGTAGTAGTATATCTTCTCATGCTTGGGGTAGTAGCATTAATATGTAGGAAAACAACATTATTCTTTGGAGTAGCAATACTATCTCTTGGAACAACAACATTATCACTTGGGACAACATCAATATTATCAACAAATTTTTCACTTGGGGCATCAACATTTTTACCAGAGGCAGTAGTGAAAACAATCTTCTTCTTGGGTTTGTCACCCATATTGGAGCTCTCACCATGTTCATAACCTATACCACTATAATCCTTTCTCTTTTTTTTCCTACCAAGTATATCATTTAGTGAATTAGTGTTGCACTCATTTTTCATTCTCAATTTTAGGTCTTCTTGACAAGTCTCTAACTCTTTTCTTAGAGTTACTACCTCTTGTTCCAACCTTTGACATTATTTTTGCTTTGCTTGAACTTCTGACTTAAAAAATTCACTCATTCTTTGAGCTTCTTACAACTGTGTCTTTAGAGTGACAATACTCTTTTCTAACTGGTCTTGTTCTTTTAATGCACTATTCTTGGATTTGGTATGCTCTTTCTTCAACTTGTTTAATTCACTAAGAGCACATATCATCTCTCCTTCAAGATCAACCTCAACATTATCTTCATCTTCCTCATCACTATCAACTATTCTTGAATTTTTTGATTGAGCATTATTTACAATCTTCTTGTCATTTAGAACTTCTTACGCCATGAAGATATCTACCTCTTTCTCATCTTCACTAATGTCTTTAGCTGAATCACTTTCATCATCTGATGTTTCACTTTCAACAGTGAGAAGACTTTTGTTCTTCTTCAAGTTTTTCTTCTTGGATTTGTAGAACTTCTTGGGTCTAAACTTATTATTTTCTTTAGTGTTTTGTTCTTTCTTCTCATAAGGACACTTAGTAGAAAAATGTCCAATCTTGCCACAATTAAAACACTTGAAGGGTAGCTTGTGTTTATACTTTCCCAATCCTTTCTTCAATTTCTTGACAAAGTTTGCTTTAGCATTGTCAGGTTCTTCTTGATCAACTTTTTATGTTCATTCCTTTCCTTTTTTCACTAAGTTGAAGGCAACTTCTCTCTTAGAAGGTTTAGCACTCACAGTCCTCATTTCATAGGCAGATAATGAACCAAAAACTTCATCCATGGAGAAGGTCTTCAAGTCCTTTGATTCTTCTATGGAAAAAACCTTATTGTCATATATTTTTGTTAATGATCTTAGAACTTTCTTAAAAATTACATTATCTTCAATTTCTTCTCCAAGTCCTCTTATAGCATTAACAATCTCATCAACTCTTAGCAAGTAATCAACAATCTTCTCATCTTCAATCCTTCAAAATGAGCTCTAAGATTTTGTAGCTTGGCTTCTTTCACACTCTCAACACCTTCATAAATCTTGTGTAGCTTATCCCAAGTTTGTTTGGTAGATTTGTAGTGCATAACTTTGACAAACTCAGTATCAAACAATCCACTAAGAATAGCATGCTTGGCCTTGGCATTGTACTCATCCTCCTTTTTAGCATCAGGGTTAGTTAGAGGAGTTTGTGGAATAGTATAACCATTTTTGACACTCAACCACACATCACAACCTAAGGAGGACAAGTAGGTTTCCATTCTTCTACTCCAAAAGGCATAGTTAGTGCCATAAAACATAGGTACCTTCACAAAAGAGGATTCATGGTTAGACATTATGCTTAGTAATCAAAATCTACCCAAGTTGGAGAAAGCTTTCTAACAAGGAACCTAAGGCTTTGATACCAATTGAAGGAATACAAAGACCACTAAGAGGGGGGGGTGAATCAATGGACTACTAATTTTAACTCTTCTAAGAAATACGAAAATAAAAACTAAAACCATAAACCAGGAGCAAAGGAAAGGTATCTAAACTAAACACACAAAGTGCATCCCACAACACAATATGTACAAGGAAAGCCCAAGATAGGAAAAACCTCAGTGATAATAGCTATTGGAGGCTACTACTCCAATCCAACCTCAGAGTAAAAATACTTTTTGTTACAATGTATGGGTACCAATGCAAAAGGAACACTAATTCTAGATTTATGAGAACCAACTCAAAGGAGCTTCTACCCCTAATCTAAGCACCCACTTAGATGATTATACAATGAGAGACTTTTGATTACAAATTCAGTATCATGTTACAAATGAAGTTTTGTAACTCAAACAAATTCATGTACTTCAAAGAATTTTGTTAACTGTTTGTCCTTAAACAACTTCTGGTCTTCAATCATCCACTACCTCTACAAGTATCCTTGCACTTACTCCATAGGACACTATAATCTGCATCCACACACAAAGTCTCTACAAAACTAAAACATGCCTTCACACACTTCTACAAAAAATATAACTTTTAACACTCAAAAATGGATACTCTATTTTTATAGAGTCATCTACTCTCTTATCCACACTCGTACCTTCTCTACCACACTCTTTGCTTTGAAGGTTATAGCATTTTGAATAATCTCTCTCATTTTTCAATGAATAAAAATCTTGGATATATATTAGTACAATTAGAATGAAGAGATTTTGAAGCCCTAATCTTCAAAAAAATATTTTTACAATATTTTATCAGTAAATTTCTGACATTCCTACAGGAATCTTTCTGTAGAGTTCTGATACTCCTACAACTACTTTCTACAAAACATTAAAGAACCAAAATCTTATTCTCTTCTAGTTATATTCCATCTGCAATATTTTTAATTCTCTTATTAAGTAACTGAAAGAATTGATGATGCTTCTTCTTTTTAAACTAGTCGCCTTCAATTTAGCAATGCCTCTTCAAATATCAAATTTATTTTGCATTGATTAGTTTATGCCAAGTTTATCAATAGCAATAAGATTCTTGTAGCTTCGATCTACCCAAAATATCCATAGCTTGCAAATCTGATCTCAATAATAAATAAGAAATCTAGGGCATCACCAACAACCGAACAAACTCAGCCAACACTACTTGAGAAAGAAAATTTTCTGCCAAGCAAAGAATAAAATCTAATCTTACTCGAACAAAGAAAGAAGGTTTGAATAGGTAAAACATCTGATATGCATCGAACAAAAACAAATTCCTTTCTAAATGAAGGAGTTGACTTAGGGCATCAACCGACATACCTTATGTTGAAGATACAAACAAAAATAACCTCCTTGCTATCATATCTGCATGTTATCTTTTGTCATACCATCTGAATACTGACAGAAACAAATCCAATCTCCTGTAATCGTATATAGGAAACCGACTTAAGTCGCACCAAAAACCCGCGCATACAAAAAAACCCTAGCAGGATAAGCAATGGGTTAATCAACCAAATTTCGATATCATTACAATGCGTCATTAATCCACATGTTGTTTTTGATGTGTATGCTAAAACATTATTCTCTTATCGACCCATCTTGTAAAGTTATCTTTTTTCTTTTTATATATTAAATATTGACCACTATTTGTCTTTTTGCTAGGTTTGTATTTTTACATTTTAAAATATGCACACTATTGTAACGACAAACTGCATACTTTCTTGTAGCTACATCTACATACCTATTGCAGTGCATACTTCTTGTAGTTGCATCTGCATACCTTCTACAACACATACTTCCTATAGCTACAACTATGTTCCTCCTGCAGCTATTATGAGTAGACAGTATACCATGGAGTTGACATCAATGGCAATCTAAAGCCAATCAAAAAACACAATGCCAACAATCTGTATCCAATGCCAACATAACACTTGCAAATTTGTAACATTATCAGGAACTAAAGGTAACTGCACCATCTCAACTATAAACCTCCTCAAATCAGAAGCATCCAAAGGTTCTAGAGCACTAGCGATAGTAGCTAGAGCATCGATTCTTTGATTGAATATTCGTGAGATGTGAGTGATGTTAAAAGCATGAAAATATTCTATCAAATCCCACACTCTATTTTGGTAACTGGACAAGCACTTTTAATGACAAATATACTACTTTTGAACTTGCCTGACTACCAGCTCTAAATCACCAAACACCTTAAGAATCTTGACTTTCTTCTTGATCACAAGCATCAAATCATGAATGAGGGCTTTGTATTTTGCCACATTGTTAGTACATTCAAACTATAATCGATAAGAAGAAAGAAAATACTTACCTTGCAGACTGATGAGTTCCACTCCAATTCCAATACCTTGTTTCTATTTGGATCTATCAAACCTAAGGTTCCAAGTTTGATCCTCAACAACTTTGAGCTTAGCGTTCTTAAGAGTGGACATTTCAACATTTTTGATTTGTTTAGCCTGTATTTTGTCTGCAAGTATTTTGAGTTCAGGCCTGTCAAGCATAGCATCTTCTGAATAGTGTTGGATTTCAATTCTATGAATTATTCCCAAGCACATCATGTGGATGTCTTCCGAATGTATAGAATTGTGTAACCTTCACCAACCTTGCAACAAAAAACCTTTTAGCGAATTCTCAATTTTCCCACTCTTTCGAGCTTCTATAACAATATTCTTCCAAAACTTGTCTAAATGACTATCATCTTCTTTGGAAGAATCATAATCTGATTCGACTAAAAATTCTATTATAGGAGTCATCTAGTTATGATTTTCAACATTACATATGAAAACTTCTATTTTGACTCCTGAACTTTGAATTTTATAAACCCCTAGTTCTACATCTATGTATAGAACTTCATTTTTTTTATTGTAATCAGTGATCATATATTTCATGTGTGGTTCTCTCTCAATTCTGATTTGATTAGGAACTCCTTTCCATGGTAGCCACATATGTGAGAAATCAGTAGCCATGTATCCATTCAAAGTATTTGACCAATCTCTACTCAAAAGCATTCCATAAGTATCAGGTATCTCAACAACTTGAATATCTATATAGTATTGAATTCGAGGATTCAACACTAGTTGCATATGGATATTGGTTGACTCTTTGACTGCATTTACTTCAATTTTTCTCAATTGAGTGACTTTCTTCAAGGAATTTTTCAAAGTTAAACCTAGTGTATAACATATGGATAAAGGCATTACATTAGTAGATGCTCCAAAATTGACCAAACAATTATGGATATTTTCCCCAAATATTCTCAATGTGAGTGAAAATGGTAGGGACTCTATTTTGCCTTTATAGAAGGCTAGTTGTGCATCAGCCATAGGGATAATGTTTTTGTCTTTTTATTTGATGGTGCTATCCTTTGCCTAAGATTCTTTAAATTTTCCTTCTTTTGGAAAATCTTTGAAAGTGTTCAAGAAGGCTTTCCTAATCACAGGCATTTTGAGCAATTCTTATAGAAAGAGGTTGATTTTTACCTTTTTGATCTCTTCCGCTATATAATTAGTCAAATTTCTTTGATCAACGAAATCTACCTTTTCACTTTGTGAAATGTTTGATGAGTTATATTAAGGGTTTACCTTGGGTAACCCTAGAGTATTACCTGATTTTTCATCCAGTGGACTATTAAAGTTATTTGGCAAGATTGATGTAGTCAACAATCCTTTCAATTTACTTCCACCATTTTTATTACTTCTCAGGTGATAAGTATGTCCTTTTGAATATTGTTGAAATGCATGAATTTCATCAACTTCATCCTGAAGTTCATTTTCATCTTGATAAGGAAATGTTTAAGTTTCTAAATTCATGGTTGAACTATCTCCTTCATGCTCATGAGTATGACTCATAACAATAGCAAGTGAATTGACATGTTCGTAAATTTCAAGAACCATAATGGAATCATATCCTACTAGAACTAATTCATCCCCTTTAGGAGGATGAGAGTCACATTGTTCATTGTAATGCATAGTAGCCAGAAAAATATCTGAGGCAGTTTTAAACTACAAATAATCCACTTCATAATGTGTATTTGTGTTGTGGATTCTACACCAATTTTTCATTGCAAGATTAGCTAAATTCACCTTTGACATAGGTCTATCATTGGAGGAACTAATGTTATCTAAAGGTGTGGGTATTCCTCCATTATTCGATCATGTGTTCCAAGGTCTAGGTGGTCTAGGAGCATTATATGCTCGACTTTGCAAACTTTGATTATTACTCTGAGAGAGAAGTTTTGATTTCTTAATTGCGTAACTTTTGTGGTTAATTTTTTTAGTTGAGATGTAATTTCTTTGATTTCTTCATTATCATTAGGAGTTTTGACTTTTTGACTCTCTTGAGTCTATGAGAAGAAATAATTTCCATTAGGATGTAGCTCTATGATAGCTAGACTAGGGTGAGGGACTAAAGCTTGACTATTTCCTTATTGAAAAAAGGTATTTTGAGGAAATATCCCATTTTGGACCACTGAAGGAAAATAACTAGGATTCATTGGATGATTTATCGGGACTTCATTCACACTTGGGATAGGATAATTATTCAATCCATTTCCACCATTTATAAATAATCCACTTCTAAGGTGTTTCATTTCTAAATTTACACTTACAGCTTCAACATAGGCTTCTGGTAAAGTAGTGGGAGGATTTAACCTTCATTTAACAAACATAGTAGTTAAAGGATCTACTATTATATAATAAACCATGATGGAAGATAAATTATCCACTACATAAGGTACTTGTAACCTAGAACAAGCCTTCTAGAACCTATGATTAAAAGAAGTTATAGGTTCGCCATCGAACCTTTTGATTTGAGCAAACTGGCGATATAACAAGGTAGCATCAACTCGTGTTCTAAATTTGGCTAAAAATTGAATTTCCATATCTTGCCATGATCTAATTAAGTTACGAGGCAGGTTGATGTACCATTGGTAACCTTCATCACTTAAGTTATAAGAAAAAAAACCTATAGACAACATCTTCATGTTGTATCCTTAAAGATACTGATATGTTCTTCCACATCTTTGTGAACGTAATACTTAGGAGACAACTTGTCCAGATTTTTTGGGAGATCATTGTACACAAAAAATTGGATCAGTGATTCTAAATTAAAGAAATTCATTACTGTAGGTGAGACCGGTATAACAATAGTTGGATTTTGTGGTATCACAATTGCACTTCCTAACCCTTGAGGTCTAGATGACATTAGACCACTAACTTTGACTAAAGTTACTAGAGGATTACTAGACCGAGACCAAGTGACTCTGTGAGACTCCAACTTCAACCTTAACAAAACCAAAAGAACAACAAAAGGGACCCTCCTTCTAGCACTAGTTATTTTTTATCACAATGTTAGTCGCACACCAACAATGTAGATAAATCCTCACAGACAGACCGCAGGAACCTATCTTTACTTGAAAGACTGAACCGGGACAACCTAAATCTTCAAGCTAACTCAGCTTAATCCCAAGGCTTGTTTAAGTCAGGACTTGACCATACTATTAATCATGAGGCGTAAATGGTAATTTTTGGTTCTACAAGGAATCATAAGGTTTGGTGAAATATATTCTTGGTTTGATCATCAGACAATTCCATGAAATCAACAAATATGCAATAATATTTCATGAATTTCAAATAAATTTTCTATCACTTAAGTATATTTAGCTTTAAGCATTCAACAATCCAATGGAAATGAAATATTTGCATTAAAATTTCCATTCATTCATCTTTTTTTCGAAACATTTTATGAAATTTAAACATCTATTCTAAAATAAAGCATAAAAAATACTTGAAAAGTAAAAGAGCTCCTAGGTATTATCCACGCATGCCCAAAGAACTAGCCAAATCAAAGAAAACCACTCTATACTTGACCAAATTGCTTCACAGCTAGCCATAGAATGGTGCGAGATTTTAAAGAAGGGGGTTTAGTTTGGGCACTGGGTAGGTTCTATATGCACCTTTAAACAATGCAACATACAGTCTTGTCTAGCTAAACAAACAACCAACTACAAAAGATATTAGTCATTAGCTTTCAAATTAACTTTGATATTGATCGGTTCTATGTGCATACAAGTTTTTAATCCGGAATGATTCAGAAAATAGGAAAAAAAAACAAAACTTAAAGATGTTTTGGCTCTTCTGACATCCACAAATTTTGAACTTGAAAATAAAAGTAAATCACAAACAAAAAATCAAAACATAGCACGTGGAAAATGCTGGTTGTCATTGGAATCTTCTAGAAAAAGTCAAGGCTTTGAATTTTTCATCAGTATTAATCCTCAACTCCAAGCTCTAGTACTCAAACGCTCTGCAAAAAATAAGGCTACTAGTAATATTCACATTCAGGGACAATATGCCTCCACTGAGACCAGGAACAACCTACAAAATCACATTCAACAACATATCCTTGTGTCTTCTTTTGATATCTAATATCTGGTTATTCATTTCCTTGTATCAAACTTCAGGCCCAATAACTCTTCCTCACCTTTCTTCAATTGGTACTCCTATAAGCTAGCCAATCCTTGATGCATCTACTCTTTTTAAATTCCTTGAATTACCTTCCAACTATATTTGAGCTTGGCATAATTTTTTGATAGATGGAGGATATTTGCATTCCTCTACATCTTCTATGTTCCATACTTGACCGTGGCATTTCTACATTGTATAATTTCATCAATGACCTCTCAGTTTAACGACTAGACATGGTCTTTGTTTACTTGTTGGAAATATGACTCAACTTATTGGTTGGTCTATGGCAACATTTGGTCTACTTAACTCCATGATCACCCTAGTTGTACACCATCGACGAAACCATGATCTATGTTCCAACAATGGTCTGATGTCTTCATGTGGTCAACTTGCTTCTTGGTCAGCAAGACTCCAAGAAGTGTTATAGTGACAACCCGATGGGTTTGGACATGGGGGCATGTTATGTCGGTATGAAATTCACATATTGGTGAGTGACAATGTGTTGTCTCAACAATATGTTGATATGTGATGAATTGTTTGAGCGGTAAAGTGGACATTGGTTGGTCTCATGTCTCATTGATGCTACGATGATGGTTCAGGTGTTACACTCGTCGGAGTGACACAAATAGATCGATAGAAGGCTGGAGTGTATCACACTAATATCTCGACATAGTAACTATTGTTGTGACAGTTAGTGTGATGTTGCGAATGGGAACCGATTTTATATGTTTCCATGGATGAGTCTAATGATGAGACGTAGATTGGTAAGTTCTCTTGGAAGGTATTGTTGTATGTGAATACATTGTAATAGTGATTGAATAAGAGAGTGAGAGAACATGATTGATCAAGAATGTTATGCTTCCTAAATTGACTATAATTGGCATCTAAGAAGGAGAACTGTAACTTTGTATGTAATTGTCATTTACTGTAATACAAAGTTTTTTTCTTGGTGTGGTGGGTTTTTCTCCCGTAAGGGTTTTCCAACATTAAATACTGGTGTCCAATTATGTGTATGCTTTAATTGTTTATTTTGTTTCCAGTAAAGTGTATCTTTAATGAACAGTAATTGAACTTGAACCTATAGTCTACACTATTCCTCTTTGAATTAACATTAGGAAGGTGTTTCCACACCTCTACTTTTCCTTACAAGTGGTATCAAATCCAAGCCATTTGTGTTATCCTTGTGGGTAGGATAGGTTTTTTGTGTTAATTTTGAAGTGGGAGTCTTGTAGAAGTTTGGTAATCTTGATTACAGATTAAGATAGCAAGCACATTAGAGAAGATTAAAATTGAGAAGTTCAATGGCAGCAATTTTGAGTTATGGAAACTCATAATGGAAGACCTGTTGGTGGATAGAGATCTCTGTATTTCCATGTCTAGAAATAAACCTTTAGGAATGAAGCAGGAAGATTGGGAACTCATAGATAGAAAACACAAAGGGTTGATAAGACTATGTCTTGTAGACTTTGTTCTCCTAAATGTTCATGAGGAGAAGACTGCAACTTCTTTGTGGAAGAAACTGGGTGACATTTATCAGGGCAAATCCTTGGTAAATAAGTTACTCTTTAGGAAGAAGCTATACTCCTTGAAGATGGAGGAAGGGGCGTTTGTGGCTGATCATCTAAATACATTCAATATGTTGATTTCTTAGTTAACATCGGTAGGTATGAAGATAGATGATGAGGATCATCGTATGCTCTTATTGTGTTCTTTTCCCGATTCTTCGGATTATTTAGTGATGGTGATTAGGAGCATGAAAACTACTTTCAAGATGGAAGATGTGGTTTCTTCATTGTTATCAGAAGAGATGCATAGGAAATCTTCTGATATGGAAAAGGAGGCTCTGGTTGTTCGAGGCAGATCGAAGGAGAAAGGAAAGAAGAAGGACAAGAAGTCAAGATCAAAATTTGAAGGGAGATCAAAGTCTCTAGGAAAGAAGTCCAAGGTGAAGTGTTGGAATTATGGGCAATCTAGTCATGTTCATAAGGATTGCAAAGAGGAGAAAAAGAAGGAGAAGAAGAACTCTTCGGATAATGATTCTTCTCATAGTGATGCAGAGGCCTTCATTGCAGCCTTGGCGACTCAAGCATCAGATGATGTCTGGATGATTGACTCAGGTGCATCTTTTCACATGACATCTCACATAGATTGGTTCATGAAGAACAAAAAATATGATGGTGGAAAGGTGTACTAGCAAGTGCTTCAACACTTGAAATTTTTGGTCATGGAAGAGTCATAATTCAATTCCCTGACAGAAGAATAAAATGGATTGATGGTGTAATACACATACTAGGTCTGGCTCAAAATTTACTTTCTATAAGCAAGTTGAATGATGTTGGAGTACATGCTTATTTTTTGAATGGTGGCTATAAAATGACAAGAGGCTTAATGGTGTTGGCTAGAGGTGATCAAATTGGCACTCTGTACAAGTTGGATGTACATGTTATTCAATGTAACAGTGTCTCTAGAAAGTCAAGCAAGGCTGCTCATGTAGAGAAGGAGACTAAAGTTCCTTTGGGTGCAAATTCTTTGGAAGTGAAATCCTAGTAGAAAAGACCATGCTTTTCCATCAAAGGCTCAGCCATATTGGTGAGAAAGGTTTAAAAGCCTTGAAAACTAAAAACCTGGTTGAAGGGCTTGAGGACTGTAACCTTGAATTTAAATTTTGTGAACATTGTATACATGGAAAACATCATGTTTCATTTTATTCTAGTCCTCATAAATCTTTCGGCATTCTGGATTATCTTCACTCTGATGTTTTTGGCCCAGTAAATGTTCTTTTGTTATTGAAATCAAAATATTATGTTTCTTTTATTGATGATTATTTGAGAAGGGCATTTATGTATTTTTTGAAAAGTAGAACAAAAGTGTTCAATTGGTTTAAAGAGTTTAAAAACTTGGTTGAAAATTAGACTAGAATAAAAATTAAATTCCTAAGGACAGATAACGGTGGTGAGTTTTATTCTACAGATTTCGAAAGGCATTGCAAAGACCATGAGATTAAAAGGCATAAAACTACACCTTACACTCCACAATAGAATGGAGTTGTTGAAAGGTTGAATAGGACGCTAATGGAAAGGGCAAGAAGTATGTTGAGAAATTTTGGTCTGGAGAAGAAATTTTGGGTTGAAGTTGTGGCTACAACATGTTAGTGAATCGATCTCCCTATTCGGCTCTTGTTGTTAAAACACTTATGGAAGCATGGTCTGGTAAGAATCCCTCTCTGAGACATGTTCATTTCTTTGGTTGTGAGGCATATGCTTATGTGCCAAATGAGAAAAGATCTAAGTTGGAAAACAAAGCTATAAAATGTATCTTCATAGGCTATGACATTGGTGTGAAAGGATACAAGCTTTGGAATCTTGCTACTAAGAAGGTATTGTATAACATAAGTGTAATTTTTCATGAGCTAAAACCTTCTACATTGGATCTGTAGTCAGAGATGAAAGAACAAGAGGAAAGGAATGAAGTAGTTGAAATTCCTCTAACTCTAGATAAAGAGGAACAATGAATTCAAAGTGTACCTAAAACTGAGGAGAGTTCAAGCAACTTTGAGAGTTCTAAACAAGAAGAAGAACCACAACCTCAGACTCAATCTATGAGGAGGTCTACACATGAGAAATGTCAACCTGAAAGGTATGATTTTTCCATGTTGGATGAAAACTATGCTTATGCTTTGATTACAAATGCTGATGAGCCTAAGATTTTGAAGGAGGCCATAGAAAGGTTTGATTTGAATTCTTGGTTGGAAGCCATGAAAGATGAAATGGCATCATTAGAGAAAAATACAACTTGGGATTTGGTACCCTTTCCTAAAGATCGAAATCTTGTTGGCTATAAGTGGGTATTTAAGAAGAAAATTTGTCTAGATGGCAGTGTTGAAAAGTATAAAGCTAGGTTGGTTGCGAAAGGGTATTCCCAGGTAGAAGGAATTGATTATGGAGAGATATTTTATCCTATAGCTAAGCTGACATCTATTAGATTTCTTTTGTCACTTGCAGCAGCATATGAATTAGAGATTGAATAGATGGATGTGAAGACAACATTTCTTGGAGATCTTGAAGAAGAAATTTATATGTCCTAGCCTGAGACTTTGTGGAAAAAGGTAAAGAAAATTTGGTGTGCAAGTTAAAAAAATCTCTGTATGGTTTAAAACAATCACCTGGAATGTGGTACCAGAAGTTTGACACTTTTTTTTTGTCATTGGGATTTGTAAGATCAAAATCTGATCATTGTGTGTACATCAAAACTGAAAATGATTGAATTCTTATTATTTCCCTATATGTTGATGATATGTTGTTCATAGGAAATAATAAGACTATGATTTCTCATCTAAAATATCAGTTGTTTGAAAAGTTTGAAATGAAAGATCTTGGTGTAGCAAGGTATATTATGGGGATGGAAATAACTAGGGATAGAGAAAGAAGAAAGCTTTGGCTCAACCAGAGTAAGTATATCAATACTGTCCTGAAGAGATTTGGTATGAATGATTACAAGTAGATAGTTGTTCCAGTATTGTAGGGAACAAAACTATCTATTGAAGATTGTCAAAAATCTCCTACTCAGATAGAGGACATGACCAGAGCACCTTATGCAAGTGTAGTTAGCAGTTTAATGTATGCAATGGTCTATACTAGGCAAGACATTACCCAAGTAGTAGGAGTTCTTAGCTGGCTTACGGTGAATCCAGGTAGACCACACTAGGATGTTGTGAAAAGAGTTTTTAGACATTTAAAAGGTACCTCTTAGTATGCTTTGTGCTATCATGGTAACTTGGTTGGATCACAAAGATCTATCAGCATTCAAGGTTATGAATATTTTGATTGGGAAATGGAAATTGACAGCAGAAGGTCCACTGGTGGATATATCTTGATGTTGAATGGTGGTGCAGTTAGTTGGTTGAGCAAGCAATAGGTTGTAGTTGCTTTATCTACTACTGAAGTAGAATATATGGAAGCAACACACACCTATAAAGAATTTGTTTGGCTTATATATTTCTATTATGATATTGGGTTCAATGTAGGGAAAATTACCATTTTTTGTGATGGTCAGAGTGCTATTTGTTTGGCGAAAAATCCAACTTTCCATGCCAAGATGAAACATATTGATGTTTAGTATCATTTCGTACAAGATATGGTGGAGGATGGAAAGGTTAGTTTAGAGAAGTTGGATACTCTGGAAAATGTTACAGATGCATTAATGAAACTAGTGAGCACAAAAAAGTTCAGGTGGTGTGTCAATTTGATGGGCCTTGGGGCCTATGATATTCAATAATGTTGAGTTTGAGGGAAGCCAGTAAGTCTTCGTCAAATGGGAGCATGTTGGAAATATGACTCAGCTTATTGGCTGGTCTTTGGTAGCATTTGGTCTACTTAACTCCATGATCAACCTAGTTGTACACCATCGATGGAACCATGATCTTTGTTCCAATGATGGTCTGATGTCTTCATGCAAGACTCCAAGAAGTGTTATAGGATGGCTCGATGGGTTTGGACTTGGGGGCATGTTATGTCGATATGAAATTCAAATATTGGTGAGTGACAATGTGTTGTCTCAGTGATATGCTGATATGTAATGAACTGTTTGAGTGGTAAAGTGGACATTGTTTGGTCTAGCTCATGTCAATGGAAGATGATGTGCCATCTCACTGATGTGGTGATAGACTTGATCAACAAAGTATGTATCACTATGATAGCCTATGATAGGTGAGACATGGTCTCATGTCTCACTGATGCTACGATGATTGTTCAGGTGTAACACTCCTTAGAGTGACACAAACAAATTCATAGAACGCTAGAGTGTATCACACCGATATCCTAACATAGTAACTATTGCTGTGATAGTTAGTGTGATGTTGCAAATGGGAACCGATTTGATATGTTTCCATGGATGAGACGTAGATTGGTAAGTTCTCTTGGAAGGTATTGTTGTATGTGAATACATTGTAATAGTGATTAAATTAGAGAGTGAGAGAACATGATTGATCAAGAATGTTATGCTGTCTGAATTGACTATAATTGACATCTAAGAAGGAGAACTGTAACTTTGTCTGTAATTGTCATTTACTGTAATACAAAGTGTTTTTCTTGGTGTGGTAGGTTTTTCTCCCGTAAGGGTTTGGGTTTTCCCATGTTAAATACTGGTGTCTAATTATGTGTATGCTTTAATTGTTTGTTTTGTTTCCAGTAAAGTGCATCTTTAATGAACTGTAATTGAGCTTGAACCTGTAGTCTATACTATTCCTCTTTGAATTAACATTAGGAAGGCGTTTCTGCACCTCTGCTTTTCCTTACAACTTTCTCTAGCCATTTTTTGAAAGATTTTACTTCCTTTCCCTCTTGTTCTATCATCCAAGGATCAAAATCTTTCCATGCTAGTGTTTCAATGAAACTTTGATCTCTTTTAGTCAATTTATTGCATTTCTCGGTGACTTCTTTGAATCCTTCCACACATTGCATTAAGGTGTCACCTTCCCAATTTACTTGAGTCTTTCCCAAATTTCTCTCTATTGCAGGTGTGTTGACTAAAGGGGGAGAAGTAAATAATGATGCAACCCTCTGGGATGAAAACCTTGTCTAAGCATGAGTATTCATTTTCATTCTCACCTCCTCATCAGTCATTGGTTGAATCTTTGGATTTTTCGTGGAAGAAGATGTCAGTTTAGGATTCATCGTGCCTTTGACCTTACTTCATCTAGTTTCTTTATGATGGATAACTAGCACAACTGAAACTCTTTGGATTGGGGCATCAATAGTTCTCTCCTCAATATGCATTGTTCTATTTGACTTGCTGGCTTTTCTTTTCTTCTTAGCAAGCTCCTCATACTCAGACTCATCTTCTTCTCTTTGTTTCTTCTTTATATTGAGCGAGTATGTGGGCCTGACTCCAACTTTTCTCATGTTTCTACAAAATTTATCAATCCATCGTTGAGTTTGCACCAAAACTTGTTCAGAAATTTCCTCAATGATCATTATCTCTCTACTTTCATAATTTGGATCTAGAATGGGTTCATCGTAAACCTTGGTTCAATTATAAACTCGATTCAAAACATCTCCATCATCTTAATCCAACTAATCTAGAATGTTGTGGAGCTAAAGAATCTACATCGATTGCAATGACAGTCTTCGATATGATCTTTTCCTTACTATGTGCTCATCATCACAATTGAGCAAGAAGTCTTCTAAATGATAATCATGGGTTTACTTTCCAACTATTCCCTTGGAATCATTCCCCTCTGGATCATATTTAACTCTTTGGAGTGTAAAGAACTCCAATCTATGCATCTTTAATTGCTCTTCACACAAATTAGCTGCTTTAGCTACATTACACTTGTAATTCCCCATTATGATGGGAAATATGATAGAACTTCTTTTATGTACCACACTAAAAAGAGCATGGCATATTTTCATCTATCTTACCAATTCCAATAATAAAAATTTATCTATCGAGTACCTAAGCAACATAAAAGGATATCCTTCAAACCCTTCCACCCCGATGTAGGTGAAAGTAGGAAACTGAATGTACTAGCCTCGAACCTGCCTGATAAGATTTTGTGCTTATAGATACAACCTTTTAGTTTTCTCACCCTCCATTATTCTTACCAGCTTCATGGAAAACACATCATTGACTCTCTGATAATGCTCCTTGTATTCATGAATAGTAATTTGGGGTAAATGAGCATATATAAGACTATTTCATGGTTCTCTACCTAGGGTACCAACTCTATTCAACCCTTGTTTGTTTTCCCTTAGGGAACAAGAATAGGTCACATATGAGGACATATAAAACCATCCTAACTATGGGACTTCCTTCATTTGATCATATATCATATCACTGATAAAACTTCCCCAATACATTTGCACATGGCCTTCCATTAATTTAGCTATAATCATGAACATCCATGGTTTGAACTTACTAGGATCCCTAAGTCTAACTATCCTACTTAACATGGTTATAATATCTTGAACATTTGGGTTGAACATAGATATTAGAATTGGCTTCATTCACTTTGTAATTTTCTACTGGCACCACTGTGTGTTCATAATTTCCATGTTATGTTCTTCAGCAGTGAGGTAAGTTCTAGCATTCATTCTCACATCTACCAGGTTCATTTGAGGAGATGTGAGGAGCCCAAATGTATATACAATTCCTTTCACGAAAAGATCTGCATAGATTCTTCCCTCATTTTCAACAACTCTCTTGTATGGGTTGTAATAATTCAAACAATGCATAACTATTTCAAGAGCCTCCATTGCTAGCAGAAACCCTCTTGCTAAATATAACCCACTTGCTATAAAATTCTTCATACACTAAGAGGAATTCTCCTTCTGGGCTTGTGCAATGAATTCAACATCAAAAAACCATCCTAGATGGGTATCCATTATTATCCCACCCATTGGTATAGATTGTAAAGAAAAATATTTAAACTCATTTTATGGACTTGCTTTAGAAGTACTTTTTTTTACCTGTGTATCCTACATTTTTACATATATGTGTCTTGTGTGTGAGTTAGGGTTAAATTTAACTAGTTATCTTCAACAAATTTTTAAAACTTTTAGTCTACCATTTGGTTAAATTCATTTCAAAACAATCAAAAATCTCAATTACCAGAGGAAATACTATTATCTTGAGACATGCATGCATAAGATAACTAACAGAATTTCAATTATCCTAGACATACCTGGTTTTGTTGATGATAAACAAAATCTCTTTTAGAATGTAACTTTGAAACCCTTGGTAGTTGCGTTCTTGGTTTCTCAAGGTTTACCTTTATTTGTGTGCTGCAATATGAGTCTTGATCTTTCAATGTCCTTGTAAATTAGTAGTATGGGGTGAGATAAAGTGTTGTAAAAGTAATTTCATGCTCGAGGTGGTACCAAGTACATGTGTAGTTCGCCACCTTCATGAATTACCTATTACAATGCATTAATTTTCTCGAATAAAGGTGCAATCATGGCAAATTAGGGTTCAAATCATGAACACCTTTGTTTCTACGTAGGCCCACTACTAGAGAAGAAGATGTCATAGAAACTTACGTGGCACTCTTACGTGTCACCTTGATTCTTATGAGGCAAAATCCTTTTGAAATACATGACTTTTGATGATCACCAGATTTGAATCATCTAGTTCAAGACCTTAGAAAGATTACCAGGAACCGAGAACATTTACCTACAAGGTCTATGGCACCGGGTGCAAAGAGAGGAACTAAGAATCAAGAATGAGTAGAACTAAAATAATTTGAACATGTTTGCAATGGAACCTCCGGTTTTTGACCTTCAACTAAAGAAATGAAAAAAAAACTATCAGAACAACCAATGAAGAAAAGACTCATGCACACTAGGATGACTCATCCATCAGGTAGGAACTTAGGAACAAACAAAGATAGAGTATCCTTGACACAACCGTATCAACTCTGGGGCTTTGAGGTCTTGAAAATTGATGAAACATAGTGAAGAAAACCATGACACCCGAAATCTAGGAAAGACAGAGAATTTAAGCAATGATCAGGTAGGCCAAAACAAGACTTTCATTTTACCATTTCCTCCAAAAGCAACACACCGAAGCAAGTGAAAGCAAAGGGCAGAGAAAAAAAGGGGTCCACATTTTTCCAAGGAGAAAAATGGGACATGTTGTGAGACCACACACCACTAGATTCTTTGAGATGTTTATGGCACTAGTGTTATCATAAAGAATAGAAAAAGGTTCATCAAACTCAATCTTCATTTCCTTCAAATTCTACTTCATCCAAAGTACCTAAGTGCAGTATGATGTTGTAGAAATGTATTCTTCTACTATGGATAGAGAAATTGATTCATGTTTCTTTCTTAGCTAGGACACCAAACTATCACCAAGAAAGAATGCTCCACCACTAGTACTCTTTTGGTCATTAGTGAATCCTACCCAATCTACATCTGTGTATGCAATTAAAGTGAAATTTTCACTCTTTGGATACCATAGTCCAAAATCTTCAGTAGCCTTTAAATACAAAAATATCATCTTGACTACTTTAATATGAGTTTCTTTAGGTGCTAACTGAAATTTGGAAACCTTTCCAACTACTTGCATTATATCTAGTCTAGATGCTATGACATAAAACAAAATGCCAATCATGGATCTGTACAAGGTTTAATCTACAGGAGAAGATTTATCATTTTTACTCACCTTGCATCTTGCAACCATAGGTTTTCCTACCAGCTTTCAAAATTCCATCCTAAACTTACTTACCATCTCCTTTTATGTACCTGTGCTGAGAAATGAAAACTCCTTTGTCTGATTGTATAATCTACAACCTAAGAAAGAAAGATAATTTTCCTAGCATTGATATTTCAAACTCATTTTGCATTACCTTTTGAAACTTCTTGCACATGTAATCACTACTGCCACTAAAAATGATATCATCTTTGTAGACCACAACTATTATAAATTTATCTCCTATTTTTAAATACAAATTACTATCTACACTTCCTCTCTAAAATAATTGCTACTATAGGTATCCATCCAACCTTGCATACCAAGCTCTAGGAGCTTGTTTGAGTCCATACAAAACCTACCAAGGACTAGATTGCAAATATCTTCACTAAGTCACTATCAAAGGATAATTTTGAGTATCTTCGGTAGAAGATAGGGGTTATTGCCCCTCATTTTTCTAACTACATGCAAAGATGGTGCATCTATCTAGGGGTAGAAATTAATGAGATATATTTTTCTCTTGGATTGATGTTTTCTACCTCTCAAGGGGAGTTAGTAGTAATTTGGAGATTGGAGAGTTGTGAAGGTGTTGAGAAGAAGTGTTGTTGATAGGGGGAGTTGTTATAATTGTTTAAAGAAAATGTGAAGATTTGGTACATGTATATTTGTTGGTCAAAGGGGGATAATGTGTTGTTTTAGTTGAAGATCTTTTCCCTTTATCCTTAAAGTAACAAAATTTATTGTTGCTTTGTGTAGGTGTGTGTGGCCCTTTGTCCTTGATGTCAAAGGGGAAGAGTGAGCAGGCATGTGCTGCCATCAATGCAAAAGGGAGGGATTGTTGATAGTGGTTTTAATTGATGTCAACATTTGGTGAATTGTTAGTGGTTGTCAGTGATGTCATCTCTTGTGAAGATTTGTGTAGGGGAGATTGTTGCCATTTTTTTCATTGATGTAAACACTTGATGAGTTATTTATGTGGTTACTATTGATCTCTTAGTGAGATTGTTGCATTGTTGTTTTGCATTCAGTTCAAGTTGTCATTGATGTATAATGGTGTGTTTTTGATGCTCATGGTTGGTTGTCATGCCTTATCATATATTAATAAAAGAAGTATTGTGTATGGTTATTTTCAGCAATGTTGATTTCATGATGATATACTAATATGAGGATTAGAAACATTAATATGAGGATTAGAAGTATTTATAATGGAAGAGAGATGTTTTTGATGGCCTATAACATGTTGCATGTTCTCTCTCATTGTTCTTGAAGAAGTATGTGTTGCTGCAAGTTAGTTTTGGCCTTGCCATGTTGATGAAAAGTTTATGTTCCAGAAAGGTGTGTTGAAGACTATTTAGGAGAATGCTTTGTATTCCTCTATTGATGAAGATATAGTCTTGTGGTTTGTGATTAATATTTTGTATTTTTTTGATGTTGCACTCCTATCTGTATAGGTCACCAGTGTTGCAAAGGAGGTTTTTGTAAATTGCAAAAGGTTGGTAGTGTTGATGGATGTTTGGACTGGTCCATAAAATTCTCCACATTACTTTGCATTGATTTCTCCACTCCTATGGCTTGGTGAATTTTCTCTTAGTATTTGTCCAGTGTCTCAATTCTAATTTTATGTGTTGAAGTGTTTTGTAAGTTGATATGTTAATGTTATTGTAGACACTTAAAAATGTCCTGACCATATTGCATACCTAATTTTGATTACTAACATTATTTTCTATTCTATCTTTTTTATCTATTTACTTTAATAATGTCAATTATTTAATTAAATTCACCAGTTTCCTCTATTAATCGTAAAATTAATTTTATTTTGTTAATTCACCCTTTCATATTAATTTTCATCTCATTTGATTAAATAATGTAAATTATTTAATTAAATATCCTAAATCCTACTTTGATTAAATTATTTCTAATTATTTAATTAAAGATCTAAAATCCCTCCACTTGCATAATTAAATAATTTCTTAATTATTTAATTGACTAATTTCTTCTAATTCCTCCAATCATTCAAATAATATTCTCATGGAAAATTCCTCCAATTTGAATTCAAATATTTCCCTCCACATGGAAATATCTCCCACATGCTCCTAACATCATGGGATGTGTATTTGCCTTAATCAATTTAAGACCTTGATTAATATCAATGATCCATGTCATTGAGAAATCTCATCCTTTGATTTGATATTTGATCCATTCCATTTCCTCTCCTTCAATTCCATCCATTGATTAACCAATTTGATCTTAGTCATTGATTCCTTCAAAAAGTCTATAAATAGTATTCATTTTACATGAATTTCTATTCACAAGCATTCAAGAAACTAGACTATACCAAAATTCATACTTTTGAGATCAATTACCATTTGTGAATCACCATTGCTATTCATTAATCCAACTTCATGAAGCTTTGCACATTCAACATGGATTAGGCTTGTGACTAAGCACTCCACATTAGATTCAAAACTAATCCCCCAATGGGATGATTTTTTCATCTCTTAATTAGGTTTTCCATTTTAATTGTTTTGTCCTTTCATGTTTTAATGGAATATTAACTAGGAATTTATAAGAATCTCATTGGAATATGGTTTACATAGATCATTTGTTTTTTTACTTGGTCTATTTCAATTCTATTTGAAGTTACTCACCATGTACCAAACATAGTTGAGGTGATGGAATCCCTTGCAAGGAACTTTTTCTTCCAAGGAAAGAGGTGTGTCATGTATGTGCACATAATCTAGTCACTCATTCTATGTGTGGTATTTTATTGTGCAAACCCACTTTAAGAAGATAAACCATATCTAAATACTAAATATTATGTAATATATGGTATGTTTTCATGTGACGACCTTGTGACACCAATTAGTGAGTTCTTGTGGAAGAACACACACAAAGAATCTTACCACCTAATTGAGTTAGTTCTACATGTTTTATATTGTTATTTCAAAATCAAAACATCAAAAAAACTAGGTCAACTTGTATTTTAAAGATCCCTTGGATAGATCAATGCATTTTCCTGAATAGTGTAACACTTTTTTTTTTGTAAAAGAAATGCTTCTTTTTACGTATTGGCACCTTTACACACCATGATGCATTTTTGAAGGACAAAAAACATTTTATAGAGTGATTCCTTTGCTAGAAATTTTGACACTTCTTTCAAAACATCAAAACCTTTATAAAATATAAACGTTTTTTTAGCAAAATAGTTTGGTGCATTTTCTTGCAAAGAGAAATGATTTTTCCTAAATTGGAAAACTGCAATTTTCAAAAAACAAATATGATTTTTTCTTTTGGTTCTCAAATATTAAATTGGTTTGAAATTGATACAAAACCAATCTTGGCTCAATTATAGCACTCACCAAACAATAAATAAAGTTCATGTTCTTCAACATATTGGTCTTATCAAAAATATCTTCTAGGTTTTCAATTAGGATCAACAATCAAACAATCATAATCAAAAATTAAAACATTAACCATCAACACACAACTTGAAATTGTGACAAAAAATCTTATAAACCTAAGTTTGTCATAGCATGAACTATTCTAGCTCTATATTTAGAAATAATCTATTTCCAAGCATTTAGTTGGATTAGTACAAATCTTTTGGAAAAACTTTCCTTGGAGTCACAAGTCTACTCTCAATATTTATAAGTTCATAAACATCAACATCAAAATACATGAATAAAAACTTGGAGTCTAGATTGTGGTAAAAAAATTGAGTGTTTCCTATTATTTACACATTCACAAGGTCATCAATAATTGGTCCTAAACCTATTAGAGGTTAATTATTAGTAAAAAATTGGAGCAACCAAGGAATTCCAACAAATTAATTCACATTTCATAACTCCTAGGGTTGATACAAATTTTATGGTCACAACAAGGTCACAACACATGAAAAACATGGAAGAAAACCCTAGTGGTTCAAACATGCCCATCACAACTATTGCTAGTGAACCAATCTTTGGGATGCCTGATTTCAATCTTGGAGGTTTTTGAATCCACCACCATCTCAAGAAACAAGGGTTCAAATATAAGAAATAAAAAAAAAACCTCATGAATTCAGCTCTAAAGAGTTACTTGAAATGCAACAAGATCCATGTGTTCATCAAATCATAAACACAATGCTGAATTTAAATCCAACCTAATACATGCTCACACTTACACAAGGAGGAACAAAAATACCCTCAAATTTTGATGTAAATACACTTAGGCAACAACCATTCTAAATTTTTGCATCTATCATTCAATCTTCTCAAAATGAACCTTTGATTCATAACATCACACAACCCATATCAAAACCATCCTCATCACATTTACCAAGTCAACCAACAATCATAAGGATGGAGTCAACAAATTTCATAAATCAACAAGAAAATCAATTGGGTCAAAATCTAGGGAATCACACAACTTTGGTCATTCAAAAAACTACCATCCCTCAAAACACAAACATTCCACTTACATCTCATACTCAAGATACAAACATTCAACCCACATTTCATGCTCAACACTATTGAAATGCACAAGACAATTGAGAGGGGGGGTGAAGTAGTTGTAGCAAAAAACTTTTACTTCCAAACTTAAACTTTTACTTTATTCTCAATCTATTATTAAGTGTGAACATGAATATGCAAATAATAGAAACACAATCACCAGAGACACTAGATTTACATGGAAAACCCAATGAGGGAAAAACCACAGTGAGGATTAACTCACAATATAGATGTAAAGAAATACCAAATACAAAGGCTCACTGCCTAGATACAAAGGATCACTACCTAGATTAAGGGCTCACTGCCTTAGGACTCACTATCCAAAAAAGGAGCCTCACTGCCTATAGAAAAATACAAAAGAGATATATAAAAGATCCACCACTAGGAGTTACACACACTTTGCAACTTGATCGAAAGATTTACACCATAGAATATTGTTGCCTTGATTCACTCTTCCACACTCTGCTTTTCACACTTGTTCACACACTTTGCACTTGCTTGAATCAAATGATGGATGGATATTTGATTTGCTACAACTTGTCTTGGATTTATACCATCAACCTTAGAAACGTTCACCAAGGTCAGCTATACAATTCAAATCAAACTAGGTCGGCTACTCAACATTTCCACGGTGGATAAGAATGTTAGAGGACCAATTACATATTTAATTTAGGACCCAAACAACATCTTGGATCATGCACATGCTTCCTTAAGTTGATGCAAATGCTTAATGTAACGTGTAAACACCATGTCGTCCAAACCTAATGAAAACACCAACAATATTTGAAGTACACACATCACCAATAAGATAATATCACATGGAAAGATCAACACACTTCACCAATCAATTTACCATCTCTTGGAATACCTTAGATACATCCACAACAACTTCAAAAAACTTCCTTCTCAAGTAACATATCACTAGTCCAATTGGACCAACCAGAAAAGATACCAGAGCTCTGGAACAGGTCTTTCAGAGTGCCAAATCATAAGCAACTTTGCCTTAACATTGAAATCATTAGAGGAAGTCTTTTCCCAGATCCATAAGATCTGAAACAACATACCAAAATATTGCAGAGCCAAAACATTTCTCCCAACCTATAAACAGATAATTCTGACAACCAGTTCACACACCGGTGAACATATATTTTATTATCCACCAAACCAAAAGCTGAAACTCAGAATACATGATCCTTTTAAGCTCATGAACACACCTGCAGATCCACATAGGTATAGGGTCAACATAGAAGAAATGCAGACCAAAATACTGGATCATGCACAAAACACACTTTAACTCATCTTTCATTATTTCTTAAATTTTCTCAAAAGAACTTGGCAACAACTCAACTTGTACAGTGTTGACAAAAATGACAACATTAATGAAAACACCACCAAATACATCCATACTTGAAATAATCTCCCCCTTTGTCATTGATGGAAACACATGATGTGAAAAACCATCAAAGACAACATACATGCTTCTTGGAAGTGACAACCTACCAAGCATAAAATTTTCACATGCTCTCTCTCCCATAGGCATACATGATTTTCAAAAGTGACAACCTGCACAAGCATAGAATTTTCACATGCTCTCTCTCCCCCTTTGACATCAATGGAAAAGGAAATTATTTCCATAGAAAGCTCTATTCACGACCCCTTAGGAGTACATCCACATCACATACTACAACAATGCACTTCTCTACTCCCCCTGAGGAGTAGACCTCAATCATCAGTCGAAAACAAAAGAGAAATGTGAATCCACTAGACTGATGCACCTCCATGTGCACTTAGTTCAAATAAGAAGGGGTAGAAACCCCTAACTTCCCTCTAAGATAATAAAAAGTATCCTTTGGAAGGGCCTTAGTGAATATGTCTACAACTTGTTCCTTGGTAGGTACATATTCAAGTCTAACTTTATTCTATAATAGCTTCTCCCTCAAGTAGTGATATTTGATAGATATGTGCTTTGTTCTAGAATGCATCACTGAATTCTTTGAGATGTTTATAGCACTTGTATTTTCACAAAATATAGAGATAGGTTCATCACTTACCAAACCTATTTCCAACAAGGTTTGCTTCATCCACACAACTTGTGTATAGAAGGATGTTTCTGCAATATACTCTAGTTTTGTAGTGGATAAAGAAACTGAATCCTGTTTCTTGCTCAACCATGAAACTAATCTTCCTCCAAGAAAGAATGCACCACCACTTGTACTCTTCCAGTCATCAACACAACCAGCCCAATCTACATTAGTATAGGCATTTAAAGTGAAATAATCATCCTTTGGATACCATAGCCCATAGTCTAGAGTTCCTTTAAGATATTTGAATATCCTTTTCACAGCTGTAACATGTGCTTCCTTCAGTTCTGCTTGAAATCTTACAACCAAACATACTGCATGCATAATGTCAAGTCTAGTAGCAGTAAGATACAAAAATCCTCCAATCATGGATATGTACATGCTCTGATCAACTTTAGCAAATTCATCTTCCTTACTTATCTTACATCCATTTACCATAGGGATACAAACTGGTTTGGAATCATCCATCCCAATCTTTTTCAATAATTCCTTAACATACTTAGATTGTGAAATGAATATCCCTTTGTCAGTTTGATTAAATTGAAGTCCAAGGAAGAAATTCAGTTCACCAATCATAGATATTTCAAATTATTTTTGCATCTCTTCAGCAAACTTCTTACACATACCTTCATTTCCACCAAAGATGATATCATCAACATATACCACAATTATCAACATCTTGCCTTTCTTAGCCTTGAAGTAAATATTCTTGTCTACGGAACCTTTGTTGAATCCCTTCTTTGTCAAGTATCTATCCAATCTAGCATACCAAGCTCTAGGAGCTTGCTTCAATCCATATAATTCCTTCTTTAACTTACAAACCATGTCTGACTTGTCTGATAGTGAAAAACCTTTTAGTTGCTCCATATACACTTCTTCCAATTCTCCATTTAGAAATACAGACTTGACATCCATATAATATGCCTTGAAGTCTTTATGAGTTAAAAATTCCAAGAACATTTGAATGGCCTCCATTCTTGCTATAGGTGCAAAATTTTCTTCAAAATTGATTCCTTCAACCTATGAGTATCCTTTGCATACCAATCTTTCTTTATTTCTTACAACTTCACCATCTTCATTCATCCTGTTTTTGAATACCCATTTTGAACCAATTACATTCTTATTTGTAGGTCTAGGGATTAGTTCCCATGTCTCATTCTTCTCTATATATTGTAGTTATTCTTTCATTGCTTCCATCCAACTTTCATCATTACATGCTTCATTCACAGTTTTAGGTTCAATCTTAGAAAGTAAACAAAATTTTACCTCAACCAATTTTCTTCTTGTCTCCACTCCACTTTTGTCTCTAATTGAATGTTCCACTGGATGATTTCTCTTATCAAATTTAGGAGTCTTGGGTGTAGGTTCCAGAATCTCTTCTTCTTCACTTTGTTCTTTCTCTTCCTTTTCTTCTTGTATTTGCACACAGATATAATCATCAAGTTCAACTTCATTTATTTCCACCGGTCTATACATAGCTTCATCAACCTTCACATTAGTATTTTCAATTATTTTTCTCAGTCTCTATTAAAAAATGTGTAAGCATTGTTGTTATTTGAATATCCAAGGAGAATTCCTTCATCACATCTAGCATCAAACTTTCCAATATTTTCTTCATCTCTTCTAATGTAACATCTACTACCAAATACCTTAAAGTATTTCACAGTAAGAGTCTTACTAGTCCACAACTCATAATGAGTCTTAGTGTTGTTACCTCTGATTTCAAATCTATTAAGAATGTAAACAACAGTATGAATAGATTCTCTCCAATACACATCAGGAAGATTTGATTCTTTCATCATAGTTCTGGTAGCTTCTTGAATAGTCTGGTTCTTTCTTTCTACAACTCCATTTTACTGAGGGGTTCTAGGAGCATAATAATGTATTTTTATGCCATGCTCTTCTCAAAATGCATTAAACTCACCATAAGTAAATTCTCCACCTCTATCAGACCTTAAGCATTTAATCCTCAGATTTTCCTCATTTTCTACTCTTTCCTTAAATATATTGAATCTATTAAGAGCCTAAGCCTTTTCTCTAAGAAATGTAACCCATTTCATCCTAGAGTAATCATCAATCATGAGCATAAAGTACCTGTCACAACTTAGGATTCCTATTCTTGTAGGACCACAAAGGTATGTATGGATTAATTCTAGCATTCTGATAGAAGATTGATCTTTTCCTTTAAAACTAGTTCTTGTCTATTTTACCATCAGACAACTTTTGTAGATTGAATTTGAAGGCTTTGTGATTCAAGGCAAATCTCTCACAACTTCTCTAGAACTGATCCTAGTGAGGTTATCAAAATTCACATGTTCCATCCTCTGGTGCCAGAGCCAAATTTCACTAATCTGAGAAACAAAACATTGACCATTACTACCTTTAAGTTGATAGATGTTTCCATGATTTCTTTTTCCAGCTACTACCATAGTTCCAAATCCTTTCCTGATCTCACAAGTGTTATCCTGAAACACAAGCTTAAAACCTTTGCTGCACATTTTCCCAACACTTAAGAGATTATGCCTTAAACCCTTTACATAGTAAACATCATCAGTATTATGTTTTCCATCAAAGCTAATTGTTCCTTTACCAACAATCTTAGCACCAAAATCATCTCCAAACATGACTATACCTCCATCATACTTCTCAAGTTTAGTAAACTTACTCTTATCTTCAGTCATATGATTTGAACATCCATTGTCAATTACCCAAAATTCTTCATCCTGTCTGGCATGAAGAGTAGTTACAAGAGTGCCTTTTGGTTCATCCATCTTACTCTCTAGACTAGATTCCTTTACACCTTTCTTCTCCAAGGCCAGAAACAAACATTCATCTTTATCTTCCTCAAAATCAGACTCATCATCAGAAATTCCTACATCTTCCTTGACATAGTACAACTTATTGAACTTCTTATCCTTGTTATCTTTTTAACTATTGTTATTGTCTTTATTCTTCTTTTGTGTAGCTCTATTAGGACATCTTGATGCATAATGACCAATATTTCCACCACTAGAACACTTGAAGGGAAAATTACCTTTGTATTTACCAGTACCTTTCTTCAATCTCCTCATGAAATTTGCTTCTAGATCCTATGTATCATCATCATATGGATTATCTTCTATCTTTATTTCTTTAAAGGTTCTTTCAATCTTCTCCTTATCTCTTGCAAATTTTCTCATCTCAAATGCAGTCAGGACTCTAAATAGATGTTCCTTAGTAAATGTCTTTGGATTATATTGTTCTTCAAGAGGAGATACTTTTTCACTATAATTTTCTGGTAAGTTCATCGAGATCTTCTCAATTATATCTTCATCCTTCATGGTACCACCTTGATTCTTGATTTCAGTTGCAATGGTTTCAACTCTCTGATAATAGCTTGCAATGTCTTCTCCATCTTCCATTCTCAAGTTCTCAATTTTTTTCTTAGCAGTTAATTTCCTTGACAACTTTACTCTCTCATTACCTTCATAAATGTCTTTCAATTTTGTCCATATTTCACTTGCAATAGCCAAAGAGATAACTTTAATTCTTAGATAAAGCACTAAAGAGGGCATACCTTGCTTTTTCATTATCTTCAAGCGCTACAACTTCATCAATAGTGGAAGGACCAGCTGTTGGTATCACATACTTTGTCTCCAAAACTTTCCAGGTATTGAAACTAATTGAAATCAGATAACTCCTCATGTGTTCTTTCTAATCACTATAATTAGCTCCATCAAAAATAGGAAGTTACAACTTGTGTGCCATCTGATCTACCTCAAGCAGTTAATCTTTTCATCGAGGAACCAGAGCTTTGATACCAATTGTTGAAATTCACAAGACAACTAAGAGGGGGGGTGAATCAGTTGTAACAAAAAAATTTACTTCCAAACATAAAATTTTACTTCCAAACTTAAAATTTTACTTTATTCTCAATCTGTTATTAAGTGTGAACACGAATATGCAAATAACATAAACACAGTCACCAGAGACACCAGATTTACATGGAAAACCCAATGAGGGAAAAACCAAAGTGAGGATTAACTCACAATATAGATGTAAAGCAATACTAGATACAAAGGCTCACTGCTAGAGGGCTCACTGCCCGGATACAAAGGCATACTACCCAAATTAAGGGCTCATTGCCTAAAAAATATCCAAAGAGATAGATAAAAGATCCACCACTAGGAGTTACACACACTTCGTAACTTGATCAGAAGATTTACACCATAGAATATTGTTGCCTTGATTCACTCTTCCACACTCTACTTTTTGCACTTGTTCACACACTCTGCACTTGCTTGAATCGAATGATGGATGAATATTTGATTCACTACAACTTGTCTTGCATTTATACCATCATCAACCTTAGAAACATTCACCAAGGTCGGCTATATAATTCAAATTCAAACTAGGTTATCTACTCAACATTCTCATGGTGGATAAGAATGTGAAAGGACCAATTACATATTTAATTTAGGACCTAAACAACATGTTCGATCACGCACATGCTTCCTTAAGTCGATGAAAATGCTTAATGTAATGTGTAAACACTAGGTTAGCCAAACCTAATGAAAACACCAACAATATTTGAAGTACACGCATCACCAGCAAGATAATCTCATGTGGATAGCTCAACATGCTTCACCGATCAATTTACCATCTCTGAGAATACCTCAGATACATCCGCAACAACTTCAACAAACTTCATTCTCAGGTAGCATATCACCAATCTAATTGGACCTACTAGAAAAGATACCAGAGCTCTGGAATAGGTCTTCCAGAGTGCCAAATCATAAGAAACTTTTCCCAAACACATAAATCATCAGAGGAAATTTTTTCCCAAATTTGAAAGATCTGAAACAACATACCAAAAGATTGCAGAGCCAAAACATTTCTCCTAGCCTATAAACAAATAATTCTAACAACCAGTTCACACACTGGTGAACATATATTTTGCTATCCATCAAACCAGAATCTGAAACTCATAATACATGATCCTTTTAAGCTCATGAACACACCTGCCGATCCACACAAGCATAGGGTTGACACAGAGGAAATGTGGACCACAATACCAGATCATGCACATAACACACTTCAAGTCAGCTTTCATTATTTCTCAAATTTTCTCAAAAGAACTTGGAAAGAACTCAACTTGTATAGTGTTGACATCAATGAAAACATTAATGACAACACCACCAAATACATCCATACTTGCAACAAACACACTAGTCTTCCACTTACATCTAATGCTCCAAAAGTTCAAACCAATCTTCCTAGTGTTAAAAATCAGCAAGGTCAAGGGACTCAACAACTATCCCAATATCAATTATCACAAAATAAAGGTCCACAAGTACCTCAATATCAAGTGTCTCAATTTCAAGGTCCTCAAGAAGTATCACAACAATATCTACGGTCTCAAAATCAAGGTCTTCAACACATATCACAACATCAAGTGAGTTCCCAACATCAATTGTCGTGAATTCAAGGGTCCCAAAATATAATACCTCAACATCAAATAAATCCCCAACATCAATTGTCTCAACATCAAGGAAACCATCAACAAAAGCCCCAACATCAATTATCACAAAATCAAGGTTGACAAGTACCTCAACATCAAGGGTATAAAAATCAAATGGGTTATCAACATCATGTTCCTCTACAACATCAAACCTTACAAAATCTCATATCTCAACAACATAAATATCCCAATATCAAGGTCAAGTTTCCCCTCATCAATATCAAAATTTAATCCCACAACATCAACAATACAAATCTTATCAAGGTTAAAATAAAAACATCCCTTCATAATAAAACACTCATAATACCATTCCACAAAATCAACACATTCCATCAAATAAAAATATCCAATCAAATCAATGCATTACACCTACACAACATATCATCTCATATCCTTAAAGACAAGCAACTATTGCTCAAAAAAAGATATTACTCAATAACAAGCACACAAAGCATTACAAGATCAAAAATCATTACAAGAACAACAAGAATTACAAGGTCAACAAGCATTACAAGGTCAACAAGCATTACAAGCTCAAAAAGTGTTATAAGCTCAACAAGCTTTACAAGCTCAATAGAAATAGTATGCTCAACAACAATTGATTTTTCAACAAACAGAACAAGGTTTGTAATACAATTTGTAACAAAAACAATATGTTATTTCTCAACCGAATGTCACAAATCAACATTCATATGGAGCATATAACACAACACCACCCTCATCACCTCTAAATCCAAAATATCACATCAATCCACAATTCATACCATATAGCACATAACAACAACACACCGTCATATCAAAATCTAGCTTATAACTCATCCACCATCCCACAATTCACCACATATGCTCCACCATTGAATAATCCTACAGATGAAATATCTTCATAAATCAAGACACTCATGTAGAAAATCTAAGACATTCAAATGGGGAAAACTAAAAATTCATACACAGTGTAAGATCTATGCCCTTACCCCTTTTATCATAATACAATAGTGATACCATTCCCCCCAAATTTTGAGATTCCTAAATTTCCCAAATATAAGGGGCATAGTAATCTAGAGGATAATATTAGAGAATTCTACATGGCATGCATAGAAGTAGTAGATTCATACTTGATGTGTCTCTTCCCAAGAATTTTGGGAGGACAAGGTATAGAGTGGTTTTCACACCTACCTCTAAGAATCAAGACTTTTCAAGAGATAATAGATCAATTTGTAGCCCATTTTCCCTACAAAATTGACACAAACATAAGCTTGGAGGAAATCTATACCCTTAAATAGAACAAGGGAGAAGTATTTGCATCCTTTTTAGAATGATGGAGACATAGAGAAAGCAAATGTAAATAGCGTATACCTAAGATACAAGTAGAAATCATTGTAGGAAATTTGGAAACTGATTTAGCATTCCAATTGAGAATGAAATGTGTGTCAACGTTTGAGGAACTCATATCCAAAGGCCTTAACATTGAGAGGGTTCTCATCACAAAAGGAGCAATACAAATTTAAAAATTTAATCATCCATCATCTAGTTCTAGTGACAAACCCCATATATGGGCAAAAAATAAGAACAGTACTAATGATGGTGTAGTTGATGCAAAATTGTGATAAATGCTCCACCAAAAGAAAATACATAATAGCAAAACGCACAAGATTTTTTTTATCAAAATGTTAATAATGGAAACCCCCCAAGAGGACAACCACCTAAGAAAAATAATTAACCATCATGATGCAAATATACACCCTTGGGGGAGCCTATTGAAATGGTTTTACACAAGATGATTCGATCAAATCTCATCACACTCCTAGATTTTAAAAACTATGAAGATCCTCAAGTCAAATCTCCACGGTACAAAGAGGAAGATCATTATGAATTTCATTGAACTGTATGAGACTTAAGAACATGATCCAAGACCTTATTGATCAAGGTGAGGTGATTATTGATCAAAAACAATGAAACAATGACCTTGAGATATACAAGACCTTGATGCCTGATCACAACAAAGGAAATGATACCAAAAATAGAAAAGGTTATCACCAAGTCGGTCATGTCTATCATAATATTGTAGGGGCATGTGACCATCACATATCTATCATCATGATAAAACGTCCTACTATTAAGTGTGTAGTCACCACATGAAATGGGAAAGTAACCATCCAAGGAGCCCCTTCACAACCTAGAACCTCATCAAAGTTAAATCCCATAGATTATAGTCTGTTAGATCAACTAAAGGAAACCCCTGGCACTTAGATTTCAATCTTGGATCTCTTGAAAATTTCTCCAAACACATAACAATATCCTAGAAAAATCCCTTTTGTCATCATCCATACCTAATGACATTGATACTAAGTAGTTCCAAGCTATGGTTGGACACATCACTTCCACCTATCAACTCACATTTTTTGAAAATTACCTCCCATCACAAACATCTCATAACCACACTTTGCACCTTGAGGTCTACATCCACAAGAACAAAGTCAAAAGAGTCTTGGTAGATGGAGGTGTAGGTCTAAATATTTGTACTCTTCAATTGATAAAGAACTTGGTTTATTCAAAAGATGTAATTGAAAAATAAAAAGGTGTCACCATCAGAGCTTATGTTGATAATGAACAGAGTTCAAAGGGAATGATAAAGATAACTATCAAATTAGGACCAACTATTCTAGAGACAACTTGCCAAGTCCTAGATCTTGATTTACCTTACAAAATTCTTCTTGGGCGACCATGGATCCATGCCATACAAGTTGTAGCATCAACATATCATTAGTGTATGAAATTTCCATATAATAACATATAGATAACAATTCATGGTGATACTGAGCCTTTTTATATTTCAAAACCATGGAGGAGAAGTATTACAATGTCCTATAAGTTCCCAAGAATGATGCAGTTTTAGTACCCTCATCCTATGTTGACCCATCTATCTTAGCATCCACATCTGAAACTAAGGCATCAAAATTGAAAAATATCTTGGAGATCAAAGCAATTATCAAGGACAGTGGTTGTGGAGATTATAATCTCAAAGAGTCTTATGTTGTGGGGGAAATTCCTCTTTCTCTGAGATCTTATGGAAAGCCTCAACATATTGACAAAGTGACAAAGACAATCAAAATAGAACCTACCACTTTTCAAAAGTGGGGAGATCTAAACAAGGAATTCATTGATGAGGACACTCCATCAGAATGGGTATATTAAGATAAGAAAGAAGAATCCCCCCTTCTCATGGATGACAATAACAAAGGGATTTAGCTAATGAAAGGAATGGGATACAAAAAAGATGGAAAGCTTGGTCTAAATAATCATGGATTGCAAGAACCTATTGTCCTTAAGAAACTTCCTAAAAATCTTTGTCTTGGATTCACCATGAGAAAAGTGACACTTCTTGGCAAGGGTGCTTCTATTAAGGAAGTTAAATCTTCCTCTTGGTTAAAAACATCACATAACAACAACATCGATGAATTCCCCCTTGATGTTATAGTCTTATTTGAGGATACCTATATTTTCATGATCACTATGACATCCTTCACATCTTATAGACAAACTACTAAACTAAGACTTGTTTATCCTCAACTCCTTAATTGGGACCAATAAGGACCACCAGTTCTCGATTCATTCAAAAATGATGAGGCTATCTCTGAATTTAGGGAGCTCCGAGACCGCATAATATTTGGAGATCACAAAGTAGGATTTGACATTGAGCTAGATAACCAAGCATACTACAATGATATGATTGAATCCCTCAATCACAAAATTAAAAATTTTAAAATCATAACTCGATCTCTATGTGAAAGTGGCACTATGTCACTTTTTGATCATAAAATAGTAAAAAAAAAGGACTTATCTGAGGGTGAAAACCTCTTTGAAACACCTAAGGATGAGGGATTCAATCTACTTAGTATTGTGACAGGCCATGAGAAATAAAAATTACTGATAGAGGCATCAAATCTGGTCGATTTAGTAATGGATGAGGCATCACAGTTCACATTCTATGCTTATCCCCTAGATGATGAAGAAGAGAATATCTTGGAAACTTTCCTTAGAGAGGGAAAATTTAGCTTTGCTTGGTCCTATGTAGACATGCTAGGGCTAGACACACCATTGGTTGTATGAATCTACAAGCCTAATAAATTAAATTTTATGAAGGGAAATCTTGACAATAATTAATGTCAATACGTAATACTTTACCTTGACCAATGTGTGTTCTAGGAATAGGGACCTAGGACCCATTCGCCCATGGGAGAATGGGTCCTCCCTAGGCCTTTGAACCTAAATTTAAAACATTTTTTTGGTGGTATTTTAAGGTCCTCAAATCCATATTTGAATTTCAACTTGTAATGTTTGAATTTCAGGAAATTAAGGATACATACCTATAAATACAAGGTTATTTTCTAAGTTTCACCTAGATTTTGATTGAGATTTGAGGAGAAAATTAACAAGAGAAAATTTGGTGATCAAGAAAATTCAAGAGCAGATATATCAGTTACTTATTGCAGCAATCAAGATCCAAGCATCATTTCAAAGTCTTCGTACATCATGCATGCTTTTGGAGCTAACATTATGATATAGGTTTCAAAGATTCAAGTCAAGCATTCAAAGCATATTTCAAGTATCAAGATCCACATCCATTGAAGCCATTTAATGCAAGTTTCAGATCTCTATTCAAAGGATTATCCAAGGATTTGGTGAGTGGTAACATAGCATTGTTCATTCATCATTCCTTTCATGCTTTATTTCAATTCAAGGTTTAATTACCAAAATGGGGTTTGACCAAGGCAAACCCCCATTCACCAAAAACAAAAAAAAAATCCTCTTTTGTTTGTGTTATAGATCTTAGGTTGAAGAAGGATTGAAGACTTCTTTAAGAACAAGATAGGAAAAGTTTTCAAAGCTACAAAAGTTGTCAAAGTTGTTGTCAAATCATAGAATCTAACCTACAAATCTAATTTTTGACTTTCCGACATTGCAACCCAGATCAAACAGAAGCTACAAACTGGTATCAAAGGCTCCCAAAAGTTGTTTGAAATCCCTAAAAAAAGACCCATTCACCCATGGATGAATGAGTCCCAATTTTCCTCTTGAAACTTCCTTTTGGTGATAGGTACACATCACCCAGATCTTCTTAGATCTGCAAAAAAAAAATTGTTTTTGTCTATCATATGTTTTAAATTGATGTTACAAGTTTGAATTGGCATAATTAGGTTGATTTGTAATTTTTTAGCTTTTCTCCCAAATGTGTCATTTATCCTTGCACCACTATCCTCCATAAGGAAATTAGTAGATTCTCACATTGAGTTGATTCACCAAAGGGTTGTTAGTCAATTATTTGTGGGCATCTCATTTCCTAATGAATGAAGGAAGATAGGTCTATCAAACCTCATTTTCTCACACACATTTTGAATCACCTATTTTTATTTATTTCAATAATATTCTTTATGTTGAAGGATTAAAGAATATTCTATTGAGTGTTAGTCAAATGTGTGACAATGGATACAAAGTCACATTCAATGCAAAAGGCTACAAGATAATGAAATATAAATCAGGAAGACTAGTTGTAGATGGAAAAGGGACTAAAAGTAACATTTACAACTTCAAGGATCTTATAAGATAGATTGATGAGAGCTGGTTATGGCACGTAAGAATGAGTCATGCCAACTTTGATAACTTGGTAAAGGTAAGTTCAAAGAAACTTGTTAGACATATGCCCAAGATAATCAAATCTACAAATACTACATGTAAAGAATGCCAGCAAGGTAAGTAGATAAGGGTTAGATTTCAAACAAAAGAATATGCTACTTCAAAACCTTTGGAGTTAGTACATACTGATATTTGTGGTCCTACAAGGAAAAAAGGATTAAAAGGAGAAATATACTTCATGTTACTCATAGATGATTACTCAAGAATTACTTGGGTAACCTTTTTGAAGGACAAATCTCAAGCATTTGAAAGATTTAAAATCTTTAGGTCTATGGTTGAGAAGGAAATTGAACAAAGGATTAAATGCTTAAGATATGATAAAGGTGGAGAATTCACCTCAAATGAGTTTAGAGAATATTGTGAAAGACACGGGATTAAAAGGCAATATTTTGCAGCGAGGACTCCACAAAAAAATGGAGTTGTTGAAAGAAAGAACAAAATAGTCAAAGAAATGGCTAGAACAATGTTAAATGAAGCCAAGTTACCTAATGTATATTGGAGAGAAGTAGTACATACTACAATATATACTTTAAATAGAGTTCAACTAAGGGTAAAAAATGAGGAATCCTTATGAACTATGGAATGGTAGAACTACTTGTGTTAAATACTTTAGATTATTTGGTAGTAAATGCTACATTAGAAGAGATGAACACAATTTAGTAAGCTTTGATTCAAGATGTGATGAAGGAATAATTCTTGGATATTTCACTCAAAGAAAATCCTATAAATGTTACAATAAGAGGCTATAAATAATTTTGGAAATAATGAAGACATGAAACATGTTAAACCTGATACAAAATATTTGTGAAGAAAAATAAGGGTTTGAAGAAGAAATAGCTAATGAAGAATCAGAAGATGAAAATGAAAGGGCACTTACAAGATATGCTCAAAAGGATCATCTGGTTGAGCAGATTATTGGAAATAAAGATGGAGTTCAAACAAGGAGAATATTTGAAAATAAAAGAGAGCAAGTTAATTTTTCTTTAATGTCAGAAATTGAGCCTAAATTTTTTGATGAAGCTAGCAAAGATGAAAATTGGCTAAATGCCATGGAAGAAGAACTTAGTCAAATTGAAAATAAAAAAACTTGGGAATTGGTTCCAGGACCCGTTCATAAGGATGTAATAGGTACAAAATGGGTCTTTAGAAAGAATCTAAATGAGGATGGAGCTATTATAAGGTAAAAGTCTAGATTGTTGTGCAAAGGGTATGCACAAATAGAAGGTATAGATTTTGAAAAAACATTTACACTAGTTGTTAGATTAGAAGCTATAAGAATGTTTCTAGCATTCTTGGTTTTTAAAGGTTTCAAATTCTATCAAATGGATGTTAAGTCTTCTTTCTTAAATGGGAACCTAGAAGAAGAATTGTACATAGAAAAACCTAAATTTTTTCAACTATCAGTAGAAAGTAATCATGTTTGTAGACTAAAGAATTCTCTATATGGTCTAAAACAAACAACTAGAGCCTAATATTCAAGACTAGATCAGTACTTGCAACTATGAGGATTAAAAAAAGGATGTGTAGATAGAAATTTATACTTTAAAATAGAAGGTGATCATATGCTAATTGTTGTTGTTTATATAGATGACATCATTTATGGTGGTAACAACAATAAAATGAGAAAAGAGTTTCCTACTCAAATGCAAGATGACTTTGAGATGTCCATGCTTGGAGAACTTTCATTTTTCCTTGGTCTACAAGTAGAAAAAACTTATGAAGGGATATTCATATTTCAAACCAAGTATGCTAAGGAGGTGCTTAAGAAATTTGGAATGGAAAACAACAAACTAGTAGGTACTTCAATGATAACTGGATGTAAATTGAGTAAAACAAATGAATATCTTGATGCAAATCAATGATAGGTATTTTTTTATACCTAACAACATCAAGACCTGACATTATGTAAGTAGTATGCATGGTTGCAAGATTCCAAGCTGCTCCAAAAGAGTCACATGTCAATGCAGTGAAAAGAACTATTAGATATATCAAGAGTACAATTGACTATAGACTGTGGTATCCAAAAGGTGAAATTTTAGTTTGAAAACATATACAAATGTTGATTGGGAAGGAAGTGCAGATGATAGAAAAAGTACTAGTGGTGGTGCATTTTTCTTAGGAAACAAACTTAAGGAAAATATAATTTTTTCTTAGCATATACATGTTGGAATATGTTGTCATTGATGTCAAAAGTGCAAATTTTGCAAGGGAGATTGTTGACATGATGAAATGAGAAGAAGTGGAATTGTTCATGCAAGAGAGAGGTTGGCATGATGATAGTTCAATGGCATTCCTAGATGATATGAAGATGCAATGGATTTGGTTCTAGAAGCATGTGGATTGGTTGTTGGTGTAGAAGAGAAAGTTGCTCAATATGTTGCATAGTTGAAAAATGTTGTAACCTCTTTGCAACAATTGCTTCCTGGTATTTGATGGAAAATTAGGTAGTAGATTCGATATGATTTTTTTGAGAGTATTCCAATGATGTGCTCTGCAGGTCGAGAGAGTGAAGGATGTGCCCAAAAATGTATTATTTCTGCTCTCGGGTGTTTTAGAGTTTATCAGTTAAACCCTAGGTCATTTGTAGTGATGGTGTCATGAACAGATCTTCTATTTTCACATTGAATTTCAACAATAGGTTGCAAGTCACTTAAGCGATAACTTAAGTCATTTATTCCATGTTAGTGACTGGCCCCGTCGCCTAGGTTGGTGGTGTCCTACAGGTGTGATGAGATCGACGGGCATGATTAAGTCTTGAAGATCTAACGCTGCCCACATACCCTGATGAGATTTTAGCAAGGCCTGTGGGGTTAGTGGGGAATAGTTGAGATCAATTGTGTTAATCAATGGTGCTTACTACATGTTTGGTGGGACTAGATAGTGGAAGGTGGCATATGCACTATGTTGGACAATAATGATTGAATTTGGTGAGACCCGATATGTTGATAGATTATGACAGAGATGATAGGTGGCGAGGTATGATTAATAGATATACTAATTCACATCGTTGTTGTGAATTAGGTGGCGATGACGAGGACAACACATGGAAATAGCCTATAGACCCCACAAGGCTTGTTATCAAAGCCCATGCGATAGTGATCTTTGGAAATGTGTCCTGGTGGACCCCGTGTATGGAAAGTCATGTATTCAGAGATCTATAAGGCATATTGTTTGGCAATTGATCTAATGTTGATTTTAAGTTAGTGGAGATTGATGATGTGTATTTAAACACAATCGATATGATGGCTGTGTTTTAAAGATACGACGATGAATGAGAGCTAATAAATCATGGCACGAAGAAATAGATCGATAGCCTAGATTCAAAGATAAAGATCTCAAATGGCTAAGTCTGTTTGAACAAGGTTTCGACTAGAAAATGACATAGAGGAAGAAATAAATATGTCCAACTACACCCAATGACCAATGTAAATAAAGATTTGATCTTCAAGATGGTGGAACCACTTGCAAAGGTGATCGAGATCAGATCAGATTAAATAATCAGAAGAACGCAATGAATGCGTATCAGATTCTAGTGTTTGACAAAGAGCTAATTTGGGAAATTCTCTACAGCAAAATTTAATGTGGAAGCAACTCGATGCAGAGGTAAAGTGAAAATGGAGATATCTGATAGACTCTATTAGATGAGCTAGATGATGGTGCAAGGGTGAAGGTGAACTAACTACTTGTTGGTGAAGCTAATGAACAAGGGAAACCCTAATATGATGAGAAATTTTATCTGGAAAAGGGTGTGGATACCGAGGTAGTTATTGTAGGTTGGTGAAGAAGGAAGACAATTAGGTATTGTCTATGTGTCGAATTAGGTAGGAAGAAGAAGTGTGATAAGTTTGCTAGAGCATAGAGTGCTGAACAAAGAGTTGTATAGCTAAGAATGTAGTAGAGAAGAGAGCATAGAGTAGAGGAGTGTGCAGAGTAGAAGTATGTGTTGTTGAGAGTGAAGCTACAACAATAGAGGGTAAGTTGTAGTAAGTGAAACAAAGTATTGTATGTATTGATGCATCTCAGGTTTATGTAGAACCATTTATATGCACATTTGAGCTTGTAATGTTGGAAGAGGTTGTAGCCTCATTTGTACCAAGTTGGTGCTCAGAGTAAGGGATTGGTGTCTCTTTGGAGTTGTAGCTCCTAAATCAAAGAGTAGGTGTTTCCTTGGGTTGTAGCCCTGGAACATTGTAACAGAGATTTGGATTGTGAGATTGGATTAGGATAGTAGATCCTAGTAGCATTTCTCACCATGGTTCTTCCCATCTTGGGTTTTCCATGTATATCATGTGTTATGTGATGTGTTATGTGCTTGATTATATTTTTGTATCACATGTTTAGTATCTGCACATTAAGGGTCAAATAAATTAGTCTGCACAAAAGTTATTAAGAGCCAAATTTTAAGATCTACTAATTCACCCCCTTCTCAATAGATTGTTGTGTTCCAACAATTTGTATCAGAGCCCTAGGTTGTCTAGGAGAAGATTAATCAGTGCAAGTAGGTCCTTGACTTTGTGAACACAAATGACCAATCAAGAAAGCACCTCCTCATCCAAGCCACCTAAGTTTGATGGAACAGATTATTCCTATTAGAGCTCATTAATGAAAGGATATTTGGGATCCTTAGGTTTTTATGTGTGGATGTCAATAGTAAATGGATACACACCACTTGCCATGCTCCTTATTGATGTTGTATCCAAAAAGGACTTTGAGAACAATGAAAAGGCATGGTTCACAATCATGAATAGTCTATCTAGGTATGTGCACAAAAAAGTTATGTAGTGTAAGAATGCAAGAGATGTTTGGGATAAATTAAAGAAGATTTATGAAGGAGATGACAAAGTAAAGTTGGAAAATCCGCAAACATTGAGAGATAGATTTGAAGGTCTAAGAATGATAGAGGAAGAAAATATTGCATACTATCTAATGAGAGTTAATGAAATTATGAGCTCTATCAAGGTATATGGAGAAGAGATGAAAGAGGATGTGGTTGTTTTAAAAGTTCTTAGGTCAATGAGATACAAGTATGATTCTAAGATCTCAGCCATGGAGGAAGGGAGAGAAATAGATAAACTATCTCTAAATGAACTACATGACATATTCATAGCCTATGAGATGAGGATGAGAGATGAAGAACCATCTAGGAAAGAAGTTGCTTTCAAGACTTTCAACAAGGAGAAGGATGTGTCTACCAAAAGGGACAAGGCAGTAATGTCTCCAACTGAGGATGATGAAACTGATGAAGAAGAGGCAAACTTCATTAGAAGACTAAGAAGAGGATCCGGAAAATATAAAGATAAGTTTCCATTCAAATGTTTTGAATGTGGTAAAGTAGGTCATTTTTCTGCTAAATGTCCTTACAAAAAGAAAGGAAACTCTAAACTAGAGGTAGATGATAAGATGAAGAAACCCTACTACCCTATGAAAATGAACTTTTAGAAGAAAAAGAAAATTCTATGCATCCAAGAAGATAGTGATGTATCAGACTATAATAGCTCAGACAATGAATGAAATTGTGCCTTTATTGCTAGAAACCATGAGTTTCTCTTTATGGAAAAAGAGTCTAAGGAGTAGAAGGGTGAAAAGGCTAGAGATCTTCCTAAAGAGGGTGAAGAAGGAGTAATTGACCTGGAAGGAGAACTCATCTATGCTTTAGATTAGATAGATGATCTTAGAGATGAGAATAAGAAGTTGAAAATGGAGAACAAGGAGCAAAAGAAACTTGCACATAAAGAGTTGGATAAACTAAGCAAGGAACTACACAAATCTACCTAGAATGTCATAGATCTGAAGCTAAAGCTAGAAGAAGCCAAGAGAGCAGAGGATGTGATTAATTCCAAGCTCCAATATGAAGCAGACAGATGCATGAAGCTTGAGGAAGATATTGTTACTTTGAGAAGAGATCTAGAAAAGGAAAAAGAATAGATAGAGAAAGGAATCGAGTTGAAAAGTGGCTGAAACATTCTAGACAAGTTATTGAGTTCTTAAAGGCCTGCAACTAAATAAAAATCAGGCTTAGGTTTGGAGAAAGGGAAAAGTTTTTTTTTATGCCTCTACAAAGCTATATGAGAGGTTTAGAGTAGAACAAAAGCATTATTCTTTCAAGTAAAATGACTTCAATGAGAGGTCTATAGAGAAGGAGAAAACCAAGGATGAAAAGAAGCCTTTCGTAGACAAGAAGGATAACCAATCAAATCCTGTTCACCAAGAGAACAAGAAAAGCTTCAAGAGGACTAATGATGATGGGTTTACTAAGGTGAGAAACTCAGGAAGATGGACGCATACCATACCCCCTCCTCTAGTACTAAATTCCATGACTAGGTATTCCACATATTTCTATGGATATTGTTATTCATGTAATCCATTTGTTCATAGGGCTAGGGAGTGTAGAATCATTCCTAAAAGGAGTGCAAATTGTGAAATTAGAAATTAATTTTCTCCTTTACTTGACATGAATATAGTCTTCTATAACTGTAATAACCTTAGCCACATAGCAAATAATTGTAGAACACAGTTTACAAAACCAAATGTTCAGAATGAGAAAAAGAAGATCTTACCTCCTAAGAAAAACAAAGAATCAGATAATAAGGAGGAGATAGTAGAAAAGATAGAAAGGAAAACTAAAAAAGTGTGGAAAGAAAAAGGAGAAAGCTCCACACAATCATTGATTGCACAAATAGCTCTGCATGCCAAGAAGAAAAATCTATGGGTGATAGATAGTGGCTGCTCCAAACACATGACTAGAGATAAGAGCAAGTTCATCAAACTCTAGAAATACAATGGAGGATCTGTGAGTTTGGGTGATAACACGATAGTCAAAATATGTGGTAAAGGCATCTTAAGTTTGGATGGAAAAACTCCCACAAAGGATGTCTTGTATGTTGAAGGTTTAAAGCACAACTTGTTAAGTGTGAGCTAAATGTGTGATAATGGTTATAAGTTACATTTGATTTAGAAGATTGCAAAATCAGAAAGAATGGAAAGATATTTGTACAAGGGTTGAGAATCGACTACAATATTTACAACCTTGCTGAATTAATTGGTCAAAGTTGTCTGATTGGACAAGCTGATGAAAGTTGGTTATGGCACAGAAGATTAGGCCATATCAAACTTGAAAAATTGGTAAAAGTGAGTTCAAGAGGTTTGGTTAGACATATTCCTAAGGTAACAAAGCCTACAAACATCATATGCAACAAATGCCAGCAGAGAAAGGAAACGAAGAATAGCTTTCCAACTAAAGAATACTCAACCACAAAGCCTTTACAACTAGTTCACACTGACTTGTGTGGACCCATAAGAACAAGAGGACTGAAAGGAGAAAGATACTTTATGCTTCTAATAGATGACTATACAAGGATGACATGGGTAACATTTTTGAGGGACAAGTCACAAGAATTTGAGAGATCCAAAATATTCAGGAAGAATGGTTGAGAAGGAGATAGGAAGGAAGATAAAATGTTTAAGGTCAGACAAAGGAGGAGAATTCACATCTGGCGAATTTGTTGATTACTATGAGGCACATGGAATTAAGAGACAATATTTGGCACCAAGAACTCCAGAGAAAAATGGAGTGGTAGAGAGGAAGAATAGAGTTGTACAGGACATGGCTAGAACGATGCTAAAATAAGCCATATTAACTAATATGTTTTGGAGAGAAGCAATCCACACTATGTAGAAGTTGTCAAAACCAACTTTAGACTCCAAGATCACCTACATGCAAATGGATACCTATCACAAGGAAGAGAATGGATGGAGAAAACAAACAAGGGTTTGAAGAAATATTTAACCACAAATAAAGTATTGATTGATTGATAGATGGATCATTACAAAGAGTACATATGCCTGATTATATAGGCAAGTGCTAAACCTAAAATGAAAAGGATGTTGCCAAGTGTTCAAATCACACTTCATGTGACAACAAGAAATCCTAACCAACTACCTAGGGAATGATAACAAGATGGAGATAAGTTCTAGAAAAGACAAATCATCTTCTAGAAGGGAATCTTATCTCAACAACTTTATTAAATGATTAAATGCAACTTAAGACTAATATGATTAATTAAAACCTAAGTTAACTTATGCTAGTGTAATAATTAATTAATTACACTAACACACTATAGTTTATATTCTAAATAGAGTTCAAATTCGAGTACATAGTGATAGTACTCCCTATGAATTGTGGTATGATAGACCTATGTCTATGAAATACTTTAAAGTATTTGGAAGTAAATGCTACATCAAAAGAGAAGATGAAAGCTTGGGAAATTTTGAATCAAGAAGTGAGGAAGGAATATTTTTAGGATATTCCACTCAAAGTAAAGCCTACAAATGCTATAACAAAAGGCTAGACAAGATTGTGGAAAGTGTCAATGTGAAGACTGATGAAAGTATAAAACATATCAAGTCTGATCAAGATAGTTTGATGATGCATCAGACTATGAAGAAAATGTAGCAAATGATGAGGAAGAACCTAAGGAGATAGAAGTTCAGAAATCCCCTACAAATTATGTTCAAAAGGACCATCCAACAGAGCAGATAATAGGGGATAAAAATGGAGTTCAGACCAGAAGGAGAATTGCAAAGAACAAAGAACAAGTAAATTTTTCTCTCCTGTCTCAAATTGAACCAAAGAATTTCTTTGAAGATAGCAAGGATTAGAGCTAGATAGAAGCCATGGAAGAGGAGTTAAACCATATTTAAAATAAAAAAACATGGGAACTGGTTCCTCGGCCTCTAAGCAAAAATGTGATTGGCACCAAGTGGGTGTTTAGAAACAAGCTGAAAGAGGATGGAGCAGTAGTAAGAAAGAAAGAAAGATTAGTGTGCAAAGGGTATGCACAAGTTGAACACATTGATTTTGAAGAGACATTTGCACCTATAGCAAGGCTAGAAGCAATTAGAATGTTTCTTTCATTTTCAGTCCACAAAGGATTCAAAGTATATCAGATAGACTATAAATCTGAATTTTTGAATGGAAACCTAGAAGAGGAAGTCTACATAGAACAACTAGAAGGTTTTCAGCTGTCAAAGGATGATGATTATGTTTGTAGATTGAGAAAGGAATTGTGCAGTCTAAAACAAGCCCCTAGAGAATGGTATTCAAGACTAGAACAGTACTTGCAGCAACAAGGATTCAAAAAGGGATGTGCAGATAGTAACCTATATTTCAAATCTAAAGATGAGCACATGATTATAGTTGTTGTTTATGTGGATGACATAATTTTTGGTGGTAGAAATGATAAATTGTGTAAAATATTTAATACAAACATGCAAGATGAATTTGATATGTCAATGTTAGGAGAATTGTTATTTTTCCTTGGTTTGCAAATTGTACAAATTGATAATGGGATATTCATATCTCAAACCATTATTCTAAGGAAATGCTCAAGAAATTTGGCATGGAAGATAGCAGACCAGTCAGTACCCCCATGATAACTAGTTGCAAGTTAAGAAAAATAGATGAATCACCTGAGGTGAATCAAACAATGTATAGGTCAGTGATTGGAAGCTTGTTGTACTTAACTACATCAAGGCTAGACATTATGCAAGAAATATGTTTAGTGTCAAGATTTTAGGCAACACCTAGAGAGTCACATGTTAATGCAGGTACCCCAAGAGTGAGGATTTAATTTTAACTGCATACACAGATGATGATTGGGCAAGAAGTGTGGATGATCAGAAAAGAACCAGTGGAGAAGCTTTCTTTTTGGGAAACAAGTTGGTTTCTTTGATGAGCAAGAAACAAGAATTAGTCACTCTATCCACTGCTGAAGTAGAGTATGTGGCAGCAATAGCATGTTGCACTCAAGTTCTATAGATGAAATAGACACCCAAGGATGTCAAGGTAGAGTACAAAGAACACATTTCAATTATTTATGATAATTCAAGTGCCATAAACATATCAAATAATCTAGTGATGCACTCTAGAACCAAGTACATATCCATTAAGTATCACTTCATAAGAGAAAAAGTTTATGATAAGGAAGTTAGTATGGAGTATGTTCCCACCAAGTAATAGGTAGCCAACATTTTCACCAAGCCTCTTCCCAAGGAACAATTTGAATATCTAAGGAAAAAATTGGGAGTCATTGCTCCCACACCATATCACTAGTCACTAGTGATGGAGCATATATCCAGGGGGGGTTTCAATAATCTTTCACTCATCCCTAGAAACATATCAGATAGATCAAGGTAGGCATCAATGGTTTTACAAATTTCTAACGACTTGATGGTTGTAATATTTCAGATTCCCATCTCCTCTTTGAATTTCTTTTCAAAGGTAGAGTAATGTGTTAGTGGGATTCTACCCTTTTCCATTGATGAAAAAGGGGGAGAAAGTCATGCAAATGCTCAAAGAGGAGCATTGGAGAAAGTAGCAATAGAAGTAAAACATGATACTAGTACAAATGTTGAATTGGTTAATTGGTATCATTGAGCATTTAAAGTTTTGCCATCAATGACAAAGGGGGAGATTGTTGGAATATGTTGTCATTGATGTCAAAAGTGAAAATTGTGCAAGGAATATTGTTGACATGAAGAGAGGAGAAGAAGTGGAATTTTTCATGCAAGAGAGATGTTGACATGATGATAGTTTAGTGGTGTGCCTAGATGATATGGAGATGCAATGGATCTGATTCTAGAAGCATGTAGATTGGTTGTTGGTGCAGAAGAGAAAGTTGCTTAAAATGTTGCATAGTTGACAAATGTTGTCACCTCTTTACAATAGTTGATTCTAGGTATTTGATGGAAAATCAGGCAGTAGATTCGATATGGGTTTTTGGAGATTATTCCAATGATGTGCGCATAAATGTATTATTTTTTCCCTCAGGTGTTTTAGGGTTTATCAGTTAAACCCTAGGTCATTTGTAGTCATGGTGTCATGAATAGATCTTCTATTTTCATGTTGACTATCAAAAATTGGTTGCAGGTCACTTAAGTGATAACTTAAGTCATTCATTCCATGTTGGTGACCAGCCCTGTCACCTAGGTTAGCAGTGTCCTGAAGGTGTGATGAGATTGACAGGCGTGATTAAGTCTTGAAGATCTAATGGTGCCTACATACCTCACTGATTTTTTAGCAAGGCCCAAAAGGTTAGCGGGGAATGGTTGAGATCAACCATGTTCATCAACGGTGCTCATTGCATCTCTTGTGGGACCAAATAGTTGAACATCACATATGCACTATGTTGGATGGAAACAATTGAATTTGGTGGGACCCAATATGCTAACAGATTGTGACAGAGATGACAGGTGGTGAGGTATGATTAATTGATATGCTAATTCACATTGTTGTTACGAATTAGGTGTTGATGATGAGGAAAATACATGGCAACAGCCCACAGACCCCGCAAGGATTGTTGTTAGAGCCCGTGGAATAGCGGAATTTGGACGCATGTCCTAGTGGACCTCACATATGGCAAGCCATATATTAAGAGATCTATGATGCAAATCATTTGGTGATTGATCTAACGGTGATCTTAAGTCGGTCGATATTGATGATGCATATTTAAAGGTGATTGATCTGACGACTATATATTAAATATACGACAATGAATGAGAGCCAATGGATCATGGCATGAAGAAAGAGATCGATGGCCCAGATTCAAAGATGAAGATCTCAAATGGCTAAGTCTATGTGAATAGGGTTTTGATTGGAAACCGACACAATGGATGAAATAAATTGGTCCAATTGCACCCAGCGACCAATGTAAATGAAGATTTGATCTTCAATAAGGTCGAACCACTTGTAGACATGATCAAGATCAGATCAGATTGAATAATTAGAAGAATGCATATCAGATTCTACAATTTGACAGAGAGCTAATTTGATAAATTATCTACAATAGAATTTAATGTGGAAGCAAATCAATGCAGAGGTAGAGTGAAATTGGAGATATGTCATAGACTCTATCTGATGAGTTGGATGATGGTGCAAGGCTCAAGGTGAACTAGCTGCTTGCTAGTAAAGCTAAAAAATAAGGGAAACCCTAATATGATGAGCAAGCTGATCTAGAAAATGGTGTGGATATCGAGGTAGTTATTGTAGGTTGGTGAAGAAGGAAGACAATTAGGTATTATCTGTGTTGAATTAGGTAGGAAGAAGAAACTTGTGAGAAGTCTTTTAGTGCATAGAATCCTAAACAAAGAGTTTTATAGCTAAGAATGTAGTAGAGAAGAGAGTGTAGAACATAGGAGAGTGAAGAGCAGAAGTATGTGTTGTTGAGAGTGTAGCTACAACAACAAAGGGTAAGTTGCAATAAGTGCAACAAAGTATTGTATATATTGATGCATCTCAGGTTTATGTAGAACCATTTATATGTACATTTGAGCTTGTAATGTTGTAAGAGTTTTCAGCCTCATTTGTACTGAGTTGGTGATCAAAGTAATGGATTGGTGTCTCTTTGGAGTTGTAGCTCCTAAATTAGGGAGTAGGTGCTTCCTTGGGTTGTAGCCCTAAAAAATTGTAATAGAGATTTGGATTGTGAAGCTAGATTAGGATAGTAGATCCTAGCAACATTTCTCACCATGGTTTTTCCCATCTTGAGTTTTCCACCTATGTCATGTGTTATGTGATGTGTTGTGTGCTTGACTATATTTCTATATCACATGTTTAATATTTTCACATTAAGGGTCAAAGAAAGTAGTCTCTATAAAAGGTTTTAAGATCCAAATTTTAAGATCTACTGATTCACCCCCCTCTCAGTAGATTGTCATGTTCCAACAATATAGATGCTAATTGAGAGAAAATAGTAATGTAAATATAAATATAATTCAAGAAAAAATAATTTGATAAAAATGATCCTTATATTCCTCCTCACCTAGCATAATTTACATATTCTATGCAAACTATTGTTGATTTAGTTTGATCCATTATTTCAGATTTAGGTAGTTTCCACCATTAGAGGGAGAGGAGGAAATTTTATGTAGATGGTGTTGGCATAATGTTATTGATTTCAAAAGGAAATTGATGTGATAAAAAAGGATGAGTCTATTGATATATTGCATGTCATTGAAATTCAAAGGATAAGTCTCAAGAAGAATGGTGAAGAATGATTGACAGAAGAGCATGTTTTGCAAATGTTGCAAAGTTTCTCAATATGTTGTAATATTGTTATGGCATTGTAGAGGTCATTTTTAGAGTTTTGTAGAGAAAAAAATAGTTGATCTGATGTGGTTTTTTCAAAAGCATTCCATTGGTATGGTCCACTTGCATAGAAGATGAGAAATATGCTAAAAAATGATATAATTTTGTTCTTTGGCATAACTACGATTTTGAAGATAAACCCTAAGGGTTGATAGTCATGGTGACTTCACAATGTTATATTTGATCATTGATTGGCTATCAATACTTGAAGGTCACTTAAATTATAGCTTAATCCTTCAAATCATCTTGTTGACCAGCCCTTCGACCTAGGTGATAACCAGTTTTGTGGAGTATAAAAGACTATAATATTTCCTAATTCAAGTGTAAAATATTTGTCATTGAAACTCTTCTTCACATCACAATTTTTATTTTCTACATCCAAAGCTATTTGTGATAAGCGATGAAGACTGAAGACTATGTGGCAACTCTTGGTTGCAACACAGTTTTTCTTCACATCATATTTTCATGTTTACTCACACAAGGAAAACATGCGATATGTGATGGTAGTGGAATGTGACATGACAAATGTAGATGGTGATATCTTATTACATCACACAATTGCTTCACATCACAGTTGTGAATCAAGAAGATAAGGTCATATTTATGATATGCAAAATAAAGACATGTGTACATGGTGACATCAACTCGGATAGGTGGCAACTCATTATTGTAGTGAACGAGTTCTTTGTATCATGTTTTTAATCCATCACACACATAAAATTTATGATGTGTGATAGGAAGTGGAGTGTGATGTCAAGAAAACAAGTGGCAAGTTTCTATTGCATCATGTTATATACATCACAAAAATGGTTTCTTAACCCCCAAAGAATGTTGCGACAAGCATAAGGCATGCGATAGAGATTGATGAAATATTTAAATGAAATCTAATCAAATGATTATGTTTTAAAGTTGAAGCCAATCAATTAGGACCATCAGATAATGGTGCAAAATCAAAGATCAAAGTTCGACATTCAAATTTTTAATGTCACAATGGTTAGATTGTGGTTTGAATGGTCAGATGGTGGAACTTGACATAGAGGAAGAAATATAATATTCCACAATAGTTGAAAGATGAAGTTTGATTGGTTATGTAATGTCATGGATATATAGATAATAAATATAACATATAGTTCAATTGTGAAGAACTTGTATAGAACAAACATTTATTATGCTTTAGACCTACATATCAAATCTAGGGTTATAGTTTTGATATAGAGAAGATAAGTGTTGGAACAAGGCATATAAAATGATGTCCTAACATTCATAAATTAGGTTTTCTTGATAAAACGAAGAGTTACATAAACTTAGAGACATACAAAGTAACAGAGTATGAAGTGTGTATGTAGCTCAAATGAATGACATAAATGTTTAATAGAGCTGAAGTAAAGTAAGTGAAGAGAGAGGGATGAGTTGTTGAGATTGTAGTAGTAATGAAGATAGAAGAAGTCTTCTTGTAGCAATAGAGAATATAGGTTGTCTTAGAAATCAAAATAAAGTAGCAAAGAATTAAATGTATAGTTGCATATTAGACTTGCAACAAAGAATTTGATTCAGTTGAATCACTTATGTAATTTGGAGTTGTAGCTCATTTTCATCTAATTGATTGGTGCCATCAAATTGCTGAGTCAGTTTATAGTTAGGGTATTTGTGTCTCTTTAAAGTTGGTTCTCTTAAATTAGGGGATTGGTTTCTCCTTAGGGTTGGAGCCCTTAAACTTTGTAATGAGTGAGGTTTTTCTTCTAAGGTTGGATTTGAGCAATAGACTCAAGCAACTATTCTCAATATGTTTTTTCCCATACTAGGTTTTCTACATATATTTGGTGTTATGTGAATTTGTTTGTGATTGTTCTTGTTTCCATTTTCATGCCACCCTTGATGCCCATCATTTATATTTGATCGGAGAGATCCTATATGTGCATCCTATTGAAATCCATTCTATTTTTCATGATATAGGGTTTAGAGGTTTTGAAATTCCTTAATTTGATCAAATTAGGGTTTTTCCTTCTACAAGTTTATGCCTTCTAAAACCAGTGTATGTTAAACCATCAACCCTAGGCCTAAGCGTGCACTTTTGTTATGATTTTACATTAACTCCTTATAGCCAGTTCTTGGTCATCTTAATTATAACTTATATCTAGGTTGCCATCGATTTACCAGCCCCTTACTTTCTTGTCACTATTTGAGTCTACCCATTTAAATATTTTCAAATTTAGCTATCAAAGTGTTGTCGGTCTTTGTCCAATGGTGCTAAATTTATCATTCTTTTCATGAGTTCTATAACTTCATCAACTTCTAATAAAGTTATGAAAACTTCATCTTTCACTGATCATAACATTAGAAGGGAAATGAAAATGAAGTCCTCATCAGTATTTTAACCATTTCTTAGAACCTCTATCGGTGTGTCCTAACCTTTTCTTTTGCCAAAAAAATACATCCATTGCCTTGGTTAAAATATCATGCACACAAATGTGTAGGTATGGCCCCCTCTTTAAAACAACTTATTATTTATGTGCAAAATTATTAACTTAAGTTGTTTGTTCATCGCACTGTCCCTTTGCATCGCATTTTGGTTCCTTGCAGCATGGAGTAAATATGTGATGTGTAATGTTCAATGATCAACGACTCAGGATAAGCACCAAAGATCTAACGGTCATCACTATGTTCTTGCATATCATATTTGTCTTTTTCGGGAGTATATAGCTTTGAGCAATGTGTGATGGTTGTTTTCATTGCATGCCTCCTTCATATTTGAAATTGAACTCTTCAGTGTTTACAGAGAAGTCTGATGTGCACTGACAATCTAGATCAAGACACGTGGTTGCATCTTCTTTCATCGGTCAACTGCAAGGCATCACGATTATGTCTTGAATAAACATCGAGAGAAATGTGATATGCCACAAGTGATGGGGAAGTATATACCAGGGGAATATTCTATGAATAGGTGTTCTTTTCTCATTCCATCACTAGTTTTTTGTGCATCACGACTTTACTCTACAAATCATGGGGCATTTTTGTGATGTGCGAGGGTAGGATTGGATGGTGGAAAGTGAAGGAAATAGTCTAACAATCAGTGCATACTTGCTTCACATTGTTGTTGTGAAGCAAGGGGATTAAATCAGATTTGTGATATGTAATGAAGGTGATTGTGGGTCCAAGTTTAGAGATGTGATGGGGTGATATTGTGACAACTTTACAAGGTAGTAGGTGGTGATTAATTAGTTCATTGCAAGGTAATAGGCTATCATGATTGAGCTCCTCAACTACTAGGGGAGATTGCAACAAATTAAGGCTATGTGATGGAAATTGATCATGGATCTCATGGTGATCAATGGTCACATTTTAAAGCTTCCTTCAAGGTTGTATCTCGATCATCCATGCTCGATCCAATGTCTAGAATTCATATATCAATGATTAACTACTCCAGTTCACAGGAAAATGTTAGAATTTATGGCTCAACGATATTCTCAGCTACCTAATTTAATCTAATCCTCCAAAGATCAATTTTTCACACCTTTCCAATAATACATTTATTGCTAGATGACACCATTACTCCCTAGTGTGTTGCAAAGGAAGAAAATTTCTATTAGGATATGGTTTCTTAGATTTGAAGGGAAAAGAATGCGGATCTACTGACCCAACAGTGTGGAATACATTCCCTTAACACCTTTACTTCAGGGGAGAGAAGAAAAAATGAAAAACTAATAGTTTCAAAACTTATAGAGATGCATACAAACATGGCAATGAGAAACTAGAAAGATAAGCAAACAAAGATGACACAGTATTTACGTGGGAAAACCCTTTTAGGTAAAAAACCCACCACACAAAGTCAAATCTATTGTATTATAGTAATGAATCGATTATATACAATATCCAGACTTCTTTGTTCAGCTCATAATCACCCAAAGAGTTTCAGATCCACTATTACAATGTTTTCACAACATACAATTCAAAACCCTCTTCAAAAACTCATGTCCTTCTTGTTCTTCAGCTTGCAACTTTAACTTGGTCTGCAACTCACGACTCAACTCTTGACTTGTCTAACTTATGAGAAATAACACATCTCTCATCCATATGTAACCAACTCAGAAGAGCAATGAAGTCCATCCTCAAATCACGCAACTGGTTGGATCTGACAGATTTCCTACAATGAGCCGACTTTGCATTCAAAGCCATTACTAAAAATAGTTGAGCTCGCCACCCTTCGTTGACAAATGCAACTGCTACAATAACTATCTTGGTATCTCTCCAATCACTATTCAACCAGGTGCCACACATCCAAGACCCATCAGCAATCACAGCTAACAGACCAACCAAAATGGTCAAACAAACATCGGGCGTGACCAAGACTTCAAGTCATAAATAACACTGTCAGAGCCGAAGTCAAAATAGGAGTTGAAACAGGACTCCACGGAAAAAACATACTACCGGAGTCAAAGTCGGAGATGGAACTGGAGTTGAAACATGACTCTACCGAAATTACAGGTTCAGGAACTAATTTGGTTCTTGTTCTTCCTCCGCCAACTACAAGAAACAACAATCTAGAACCAGGACAAGGCAGAGGAAAACACCCCGAGGAGAATACAGACATCCAGAGGAACTAGATCGTAAAAGCAGGAGTTGGGTTCGGAGTCGAAACAGAAACTGAAATAGGAACCTGGCAAATGGACATTGCCAACTTCCAAAACTGGTTCCGCCTCCGCCAGAACCTGCGAAGTGAGAAACAATAAGTGGTAGGAAGTGGGGTCGGAGCAGGAATGAGAATTGAAAGCTGGAACTTAGGAAAATAGAACAATGCCAAGTTCCATCCCGGTTTCGCCTCCACCAGAGACCTGGAACTTAGGCAAATAGAACAATTCCAAGTTCCATCCTGGTTCCACCTCCGCCAAAACTTTGTAAAATACACAAAAACACCAAGGCATGAAAATGAGGACTTCAAGCTGGAAGTTGAGACATAATTTCTCAACAATCTCCCACTTGGTGAACACTTCCAGCTTCCTCAAAACATCAAACCTTACTATCTATCATAGGCCCCAAGGCCCATCGATTCTGTGCACCATTTGAACTTGTCTATACTAACCGGTTTTGTCAAAGAATCTGCAACATTCTTCAAGGTGTCAACCTTATCCATACTGACCTTTCCATCTTCAACCATATCCCTCACAAAGTGATATTGCACATCTATGTGCTTGGTCCTGGCATGGAAAGTCAGATTCTTTGCCAAACAAATGGCACTTTGACTGTCACAGCAGATTGAAATCTACTCAGCATTAAATCCAATGTATGAACACAAATTCCTCAGCCACACTGCCTCCTTGCAAGCATGAGTTGCTGCCATGTACTCTACCTCTGTCATGGATAAAGCAACTACAGCTTGTCGCTTGCTCATCCAACTGATTGCTCCACCATTAAGCATGAAAGTGTATCCACTGGTGGATCTTTTGTTGTCAATGTCCCCTGCCCAATCAAAGTCAACATATCCCTAAATGCAAAGAGCCCTTTGTGATGTAACCATATTGCCATGGTAACACAAAGCATAATCTGAAGTACCCTTCAAATACCTAAACACTCTCTTTACAGCATCCCAATGTGATCTCTCTGGATTTGCCATAAAATGGCTTAGAACTCCCACTGCTTGGGAAATGTCTAGTCTTGTGCAAACCATACCATACATCAAAATGCCTACTACACTTGCATAAGGCACACTGGTCATGTCCTCCATCTCAATAGTAGACTTTGGATAGTCTTCAGCAGATAGTTTCAATCCTTGCATAATTGGAACAACTAGCTGCTTGCAATCAGTCATGCTAAACCTCTCTAGAACGGTTTTCACATACTTACTCTGACTGAGCCAAAGTTTTCTGCTTGTTTTATCCCTGGTTACCTCCATTCCAAGAATGTACCTTGCTGCTCCAAGATCTTTCATTTCAAACTTAGTAGACAACTGAGTTTTAAGGTCAGAAATCATAGCCTTGCTATTACCAATGAATAACATGTCATCCACATACAGAGTAATAACAAGCACATGATCATTCTCACATTTATAATAAATGCAATGATAAAATTTTGATCTAACATACCCAATTGACAACACAAATGTGTCAAATTTTTGGTACCACATTCTAGGAGATTGCTTTACACCATAGAGGGATTTATTTAACTTGCAAACAGGATTTTTTTTGCCTCTTTCAACAAAATGCTCAGGCTAGGTCATTAAAATTTCTTCTTCTAGCTCACCATGGAGAAATGTTGTCTTCACATCCATCTACCCAATTTCATAGTCATACACAACTACCAATGACAACAAAAATCTGATGGATGTCAGCTTTGCTATAAGGGAAAAGATCTCTCTATAATCAATTCCCTCAACTTGGGAAAATCCCTTTGCAACAAGTCATGGCTTATACTTCTCTACACTGCCATCAAGGCCTGTCTTCCTTTTGAATATCCACTTGCAGTCAATAGGCTTTCGCCCTTTAGGCAGTGGTACCAGCTTCTAGGTATCATTCTTTTTCAAGGAATCCATCTCCTCATTCATGGCTTCCAACCAATACTTTGAATCAGCCATGTTGATTGCTTCTTTCACAATCCTAGGCTCATCAGTGTTGGTAATTAAGGCATAAGCATAATTTGAATCTAACATAGAGAAACCATACCTTTTTGGTTGCATTCTTTCTCGTGTAGATCTCCTTAGAGGCTGAGGTTGTTCTTCATCATCAGAACTTCCAGAGCTGCTTGAGCTCTCCTCAATCGCAGGTACACCATGCAGCTCTTCCCTTTCTGGAGTTTGGGGAATCTCAACTGCATCCTTCTCCTTATCACTTTGATTTGTCTCAAGCTGTTGATCACTTACTAGAGGTTTCAGCTCATGAAATATCACGCTTCTGCTATACAAAACCTTCTCAGTAACAAGGTTCCAAAGCTTGTATCCTTTCACACCAACTCCATAGCTAATGAGAATACATTTCACAGCCTTGTTATCCAACTTTGATCTCTTTTCATTTGGCACATGAACATATGCCTCACAGCCAAAGACCCAAACATGCCTTAATGAGGGTTTCTTACCTAACCATGCTTCCAAAGGTGTCTTATCAACAAGCGCTAAACAAAGAGATCTATTAATCAAATAACATGTTGTAGCAACAACATCAACCCATAAATTCTGCTCCAAACCAACACTACTCAGCATACTCCTTGCCTTTTCCATCAGTGTCCTGTTCAACCTTTCAGCAACTCTATTTTGTTGTGGAGTGTAGGGGGTTGTTTTATGCCTTTTAATTCCATGATCAGTGCAATACCTTTCAAAATCTGCAGAACAAAACTCACCTCCATTGTCTATCCTTAAACACTTTATTTTCCTTCCAGTCTTATTTTCAACCAAAGATTTGAACTCTTTAAATCGACTAAACACTTCTGATTTACTTATAAGAAAGTATACAAATTCCCTTCTCGAATAGTCATCAGTAAAAGAAACATAATATCTAGACTTCAATAATGAAGGAACATTAACTGGACCAAACACATCAGAATGAACATAATCCAGTATACCAAAATATTTGTGAGGACTAGAGGAGAAAGAAACACGGTGTTGCTTTCCATAGATACAATGTTCACAGAAATCGAACTCAAGGTTACAATCATCGAGCCCTTCTACAAGGTTTTTAAACCTTTCTCACCAATGTGACCAAGTCTATGATGCCATAACATAGTCTTCTCTACTGGGAGTTTTACCTCCAAAGCATTTGCAGATAGTGAAGAGTCTTCATCTTTCTCTTTAGGTGCAGAAATACATGACTTTACAGAGACACTATTGCGAAGAACAGGTCGTGCATCTAGCTTGTACAGAGTGCCAGTATGAACACCCTTAGCTAACACCATTGCACCTCTAGCCACTTTGCATCCCTTACTAGAAAAAGAAACTTCTACACCAGCATCATTTAACTTACTAATAGAAAGAAGATTTTGAGTCAAACCTGGGATGTGAAGAACACCACCAATTCCTTTGACTCTCCCATTAGGAAACTGAATTCTGACCCTTCCTCTGCCAACAATCTCCAACATTGAATCACTTGCCAAGTATACCTTTCCACCATCATACTTCTCATACTTTGAGAACCAATCTCTATTGGATGTCATGTGAAAAGAGGCACCTGAATCAACTAACCAAACATCATCTGATGCCTGAGTTGTCAAGGTTGTTGCAGTGAAGGAATCTATATCACTTTGAGAAGATTCATTGTCAGAAGTATTCTTCTTCTTCTTCTCCTTGCAGTCCTTCTTGATATGACCAGGTTGCCCACAGTTTTAGCACTTTACCTTGAACTTTTTACCAGGATACTTTGATCTCCCTTTAGACTTGGATTTTGACTTGTTGTCTTTCTTCTTGCCTTTCTCCTTTGTTCTACCATGAATATAAAGAGCATCTTTGGCCATCTTAGAAGATTTCCTTTGTATTTCTTCAAACAGAAGTGAAGCAACCACATCATCAGTCTTGAAAGCAGTGGTTGTGCTTCCAATAGCCATCACAAGATGATCCCAGCTATCAGGTAATGAACACAACAGGAGCATGCAATGATCCTCCTCCTCAATATTTACACCTATAGATGCCAGCTAAGTAACACTCATATTAAATGAGTTCAGATGATCGACAACAGATGCACCTTCATCCATCTTCAAGGAGTACAACTTCTTTCTCAGGAATAACTTGTTTACCAGAGATTTTCCTTGGTAAATATCACCAAACTTCTTCCACAAAGCAGCTACAGATGTCTCCTCATGAACATTCAAGAGCATAGAATCGGCTAGACTCAGTCTTATCAATCCTCTTGCTTTTATATCAGCAAGATCCCAAGCTTCTTGGGTCGTAGTTTGTGGCTTAGTTCTAGACAGTACAATCTAGAGGTCTCTATCCACAAGCAAGTCTTCTATCTTGAATTTCCATAAATCAGAGTTGTTGCCATTAAAATTCTCAATATCTATCCTACCAGATGTACTCACCATCTCAAAACAAAAATAGGTTTAACAATGCAAGACTCCCACTGAGACAATATTAGTGCAAAAAACTAATTCGCCCTAGCAAGGATAACATGAACTGGCCAAGCTCTGATACCACTTTGAAGGGAAAAGAATGTGGATCTACTGACCCAAGAGTACGGAATACATTCCCTTAACACCTTTACTTCAGGGGAGAGAAGCAAAAACGAAAAACTAAAAGTTTCAAAACTTATAGAGATGCATACAAACATGGCAATGAGAAACCAAAAAGATAAGCAAACAAAGATGACACAGTATTTATGTGGGAAAACCCTTTCAGGTAAAAAACCCACCACACAAAGTCAAATCTATTGTATTATAGTAATGAATCGATTACATACAATATCCAAACTTCTTTGTTTAGCTCACAATCACCCAGAGAGTTTCAAATCCACCGTTACAATGTTTTCACAACATACAGTTCAAAACCCTCTTCAAGAACTCATGTCCTTCTTATTCTTCAGCTCACAACTTCAACTTGCTCTGCAACTCATGACTCAACTCTTGACTTGTCTAACTTATGAGAAATAACACATCTCTCATCCATATGTAACCGACTTAGAAGAGCAATGAAGTCCATCCTCAAATCATGCAACTGGTCGGATTTGACAGATTTCCTGCAACGAGCCGACTTTGCATTCAAAGCCATTACTCAAAATGGTTGAGCTCGCCACCCTTCATTGACAAATGCAATTGCCACAATAACTATCTTGGTATCCATCCAATCACTATTCAACCAGGTGCCACACGTCCAAGACCCATCAGCAATTGTAGCTAATAGAGCAACCAAAATAGTCAAACAGACATCAGGCACGACCAAGACTTCAAGTCATAAATAACACTGCTGGAGCCGAAGTCAGGACAGGAGTCGAAACAGGACTCCACTGAAAAAACATACTGTCAGAGTCGGAGTCAGAGATGGAATTAGAATCAAACATGACTCTACCAAAATTACAGGTTCAGGAACTAATTCAGTTCTGGTTCCGCCTCCACCAACTGCAAGAAACAACAATCCAGAACCAGGACAAGGCAGAGGAAAACACCCTGAGGAGAATCCAAACATCCAGAGGAACTAGATCGTAAAAGCAGGAGTCGGGCTTGGAGTCAGAATAGAAACTGAAATAGGAACCTGGCAAATGGACATTGCCAACTTCCAAAACTGGTTCCGCCACCACCAGAACCTGTGAAGTGAGAAACAACAGACGGTAGGAAGCGGGGTCAGAGCAGGAACGAGAACCGAAACCCGAAACTTAGGCAAACAGAACAATGCCAAGTTCCATCCCGGTTCTGCCTCTGCCAAAGACCCAGAACTTAGGCAAATAGAACAATGCCAAGTTCCATCCTGTTTTCGCCTCCGCCAGAACTTTGTAAACAACACAAAAACACCAAGGCATGAAAACGAGGACTTCAAGCTGGAAGTTGAGACATAATTTCTCAACAAGATTTTGATGTAGATTTCATGAGGGCTCAAGGTGTTAGAGATTTTATGGCTTGGTTATTGCTCAGTTTTGTGGGAAATTTGGACGCTTGAATTTTGATCAGAGTTCATCTTCCTAAAAACCCTAGTTAGGTTAGGGTTAGGCTTTTGAATTCATTTCTCAATTATACCTGAACTATAAAGGCAATATTTGTATAATTTTTGAATGGTTCTTCCCTAGATTTTCTCTGGTAGACTTATGTTGTTTTAGCATTTCTATACCTATAAAATTGGCTTATGTTTTTGTGTTAATATAATTATAGCCTTCACCTTTTCTCCATGCTTGTATTTTTTGTAATATCTGATACATCTTTGCATGCATGATTTTTTCATCATCTTTACCAACTATAGAATTATGGTAATCTATTGTAGATGTTAATTGTGGGTAATCTTCACCCCTTTTAGGATATTTCAAGCCCTAGCCTCCATTTTCCTCTTGTAAAGTGGGAGAAATAGAGATCTTTTTTGCCCTTTCTGGTGATTTCATTGATTCTCTATGCAATCACAAGAAAGAAGAAACACTCCCAATTTGGTGCATCACCTTTCCATTCATTTTATGCATTTTATCATTCTCCCTTTTCCTCTACAAGTCCTTAGTTTAGAGTTTATTGAGGTTAGGTTAGACCAGTCCTCTTCTGCACCTAGTTTAGAAAGGAATCTAAACTTCTCTTAAGATTTAAGCTCACTTGCCACATCCCACACTTCGAGGTTATTTTCCGTTGTATCACTAAAATGCTAAACTCCTTGTTTAGGAAGGTGCATTTCATGTGACAACAGTTTCTAGCATGCCTAGTGGGAAAGTTTGAAGTCCTTCAGTTCAAATCATCTCTTATCATTGTTGATACTTGGTGTGTATGTTAGTGATATTGGCCATTGGAGGAAAAATATTCACACCTGCAAAATCTAAGTTCAATATTTTAGTTTCAAGAAGACTACTGCTGGTATGTACTTCAAGTTTTACAAAAATCAATCTTCATAATTATGATTTTTACAACATTTTTATGAGTTTCCAGCTAGTTTAAATGTAGCATCATGTCTTTATTTCATGAAGATAAGTTTTACCATCCTTCATTTCATGAAATTTTAGCTCATATACCTTCCTATCAACCATACCAATCAATTCATGCTACTGGTTTTATCCCAAATAACCCATTAGTAGCAACTCAGTAGCATTCTGATCATGCTTACCACCCACCCATCCCTACTCAATCTTCTTGGTTGCCTTCTAATCAGTCTAAAGAAGTCATTTCTATGGAAAACTAACCTTGGTACCTTCCTAGCTAGTCCCAAAATACTGACCATATGGGGTTTAAAGACATCAAGAGCATACTGATAGACATCAATAAGTAGTTGGATGCGATCAAGAGAAAACAAGAATTTGATTTATAGTAGGAAGATTTGGCTTATCAGGCCTACTAGAAGCATCAAGAGATGGAGATACAAAGGCAACAATATGAGGATTTTATTGCAAAGGATTTTTCTACTAAAAAAGAATAGATGAGGCTCTTTCTTTCCTAGGTTCAAGAGTTGGAGGGCCAATCAGCCACTTGCGTTCCTAATTAGCCTATGAAGGAGGAGCCTAAAAAGTATTATTTTCTAAGCTTCACACAAGGTAAGCCTCATGTTCCTTAAAGGAGGTCTTTTAAGCTTAAATTTCCAATTTTTAGAGACCTTCATCTGTTGCAAGAGGTTGTGACTATACAAGTTTCCCCCTCTGTCTCTCGAAAGCCTACTACTTCCCAAGAAACCCAACAAAATTATTATAATCAAACTTTTTGTCTTAGTATCATCCATCTTTGCAAGGGCCCATTGTTTACTTGGATAGCTAGTTTAGTGCATTAGAGGGAGAGGTTTTTGGGGGGGAGCTGGAGATTTTTTTTTTGTTGATACAATTGAACATGATACAGAGGAAGAAAAGTCTAACTTGTAGTCAAGGTTTGATGGGAATGATCAAATGGGGCAATAGTTTGAAGAGAAAGAAGCGGGTGCTGGGCATGAGGCTCTTATTGATTTATTTGAGGAGCTCCCATTTTTGGTTGAAAATGAAGAAAAGTTATCTATTCCTACATCAACAAATTAGTTGGGACAACAAGACAACAAGCAACGAGGAGGTGTATAAATGAAGACTTAGTTTTTTCATTTGTTTAGCTACCCTATTTTGTTGATGAAGATGAAGAGAGTATGCAAGTTTCAATACCTTTATAGGTTTTGAAGGAAATTGAGCATAAAAGGATGCTAGTCCTTGAGGAAACAAATGATGAAAACCTTGTTTCATATAATGAAGAGCTTGACATGCACAAGGAAAGCTGCTATGATTCCAAAATCAGTCTTCTTATACAATCAAGCAAGAAAGATGTTGAAGAGGTATAATTTTGGGATGTTAATTCATCACCTCTAAAAGAGGATAATCATGAGTAGTAGGAGAGTAAGGAAAAACCCTCTTTGCTTTCACCAAAAGGGTCAGAAGAGATGTTTTTCACAGGCCAACAAAATGAGGAAGAAGCAGTGCACAATCAAGAAACCAATAAGGAAAGATCATTTTTTTTCCTTTCAAGCGGATGTCCTATCAAACATCTTTCTTTGATGGAGGCCACCAAAGTACCACTAGCCATGCTTTACCTTAAGCATGGAGTTGTAGCTAAAGAAGAAAGTATTCAACCTACTTATCCACTCCAAAGAAGTAGTGTACATGGGACAAAATGAAGAGGTAGGTGGTTTTACTTTCTTTCTCCAAGAGATATTACAACCATTTTGTAAACATTTTTTTAATCTCCATCTCCCCTTGGCCACTCATGAACATATGAAGCACTGCAAAATAAGTAGAAATGGAAGCTACTTCAGAAAACTAGTCAATGATTTTTTTTTAGAAGCTCCTATTCCCTACCTATTGTATATATTAGCTTAGTTGTGTTTTACTATCCAAGAAGTGCTCTTGCATACCCTACATTCTCCTTAAGGGGATGTATTCTTTATTTTCCTTCTTTTCTCCAAGTGCAACATGCACATGGTTTGTTTTGTTTTTTTCCCCTTGGTTGAACCCAATTGTTGCAAATATTTGTTATGACTTTGTACCCAATAGATTTGATAAGGCTACTGAATTCTATGATTAGCAAGTAATCATCCCACAAAGTTTCCAGGAATGTTGCAATTTTCATGCCACCCTTGATGCCCATAATTTATATCTGAACAGAGAGATCCTATATATGCATCTTGTTGAAATCCATGCTATTTTTTATGATCTATGGTTTTAGAGGTTTTGAAATTCCTTGATTGTATCAAATTATCTTTTTTGCTTCCACAAGTTTATTCCTTCTAAAACCCTTGTATGTTAAACCCTAACCCCTAGGCTTGAGCATGCACTCTTGTTATAATTTTTTGTTGACTCCTTATAGCTAGCTCTCAATCATCTTAGTTATGATTTAATTCTAGGTTGTCATCAATTTATTGAACCCTTTCTTTCTTGTCACCATTTGAGATTTCCCATCCAAATATGTTCAAATTTGGCTAAGTCAAAGAGTTGTCAATATTTTCACAAGTTCTATAACTTCATCAGCCTCCAATGAAGTTATCAAAACTTCATCTTTCATCGATCATAGAATTAGAAGGGAAATGAAAATGAAGGCCTCATTAGTATTATGAACAGTTCTTAGAACCTTTGTTGGTGTTGACATAGTTTTCCTAACCTTTTCTTTTGCTAACAAAATACATCCATTTCCTTGGTTAAAATATCATGCACACAAATTCCTATGTATGGCCCCCTCTTTAAAATAATTTATTGTATACATGTGCAAAATTCTTAAGTTTCTCATTCATCACACCATCCCTTTTCATTGCATTTTGGTTCCTAGATGTATGGAGTAAAGATGTGATGTACAATGTTCAATGATCAATGACTTAAGATAAGGGATGGAGATCTTATGGCCATTGTAGTGTTCATGTGTATTACATATGTGTTTATCAGGAGTATATAGATTTGAGTGATGTGTGATGGTTGTTTTTATCAAATGACTTCTTCATATAACAAATTGAACTATTTAGTGTTTAAATCAAAGCACAATGTGTGCTAAAAATTTGGATCAAGACACGTGGTTATATCTTCTTTCATTTCTCAAATCTAAGGCATCACAATTATGGTTTGAATAAAATCAAGAGAAATGTGATGCAATGAAAAATGGGGAAGTATATACCATGAGAATATTCTGTGGACATGTTTCCTTTTCTCATTTTTTCACTATTATTTTGTGCATCACGACTTTACTCTACAAAGTCTGGGGCCATTTTTTGATGTGCGATAGTAGGATCAAATGGTGGAAAGTAGAGGAAATAATTTAACGATCAACGCATGCTTTCTTCACATCGCTATTGTGAAGCAAGGGGATTGAATCAGATTTGTGATATGCAAAGAGATGTGATGGGGTGATATTGTGACAAGTTTCCAAGGTAGCAAGTGGAAAATAATTGGAAACTTTTGAGAAAGAACTTAATCTAATTACCTCTGATTAGACTTGTTAATACAAAAAAACCTCTATCTCCAAGATCCAATCCAATATCCTCCTTGAAATGGTATTTAATATCCATTATCTTAAGTGACCTGTCAAATGTAACTTTCTTGACCACATTGTAAAATTCATGCATAAATAATTTTTGATGATTAAAGGAGGCTCCACTAAGACACTTCGGTTCACAACCTATTTGTGATATTTTTCTATTCAAATTTAGTGGAATGTTTATGACCAACAAGCTTTAGATTCAGGCCTCTATGAATGTTGAGGAAAAAAATGGCTATAGTATATGATTGGACCACTAAGATAAGTATGCATGATACTTGAAGGAACTATAATAATTTGATAGACTAGCTTTTGGCTCCATTGTATCAAGTAGTTACAAATAATCCAATTCCTAGATTGTCTATGTCTTGTAGAGATTACATTCAACTAGGATTAGAAATACAATTGGTTGACTTGTACTTAATGGAAGAATATATTGAGCTATTGCTGTAGGAGCATCCCTGGTTGTAAAGCAATCCTGTATCAACCAAAATAAGTTTTTTTCTTGCATTGAATTTAGTAGTAGTTTTAGTATTTCATTCTTCATTTTACCACATTCATTTTTCTTTTCTCATGGAGTAGGATATAGCATCTACACATCAAAATCTAGCACATATCCAAACTACACATCATTTACATTTGTCTACTAAAAGTTATCAATCTCAGAATTTTACTATATTTCATTGCTTGAGAATTTTAGGCCAACCTAGTCTAGATTCCTTAGTGCATACCTATCCTAGATCATGCAGAGCTTAATAGAACACGTTACAAGAATCTTCGGTTCATTAGAACCTATCTTGGATATTCATAAGTTATTTCACGTCGCATGGAGTTTCCTCTTCACATTTTGAGGCTTGCATTCATATATGATAATTCATTAGATTAAATAACCCTTGTGGTCAATGGGAACCTTTACTGGAGCTTGAGAAGCATATTTAAGAGCATTATAATTCATTTTAGGTCATCAGTTAGTAGTTAATTTATTCAGACAAAGTTAGATATTCAAATTTTTGCAATAACACTTTGAAGGCATGTAACAATGCCTTTGGCAAGTTGTAATGATTGAATTCCCTTATAGTAGGCCTAAATATGTGCCCTTGAGGAATATGTTGCATGTAAGATTTTCTATTCAATACAAGATCATATTTGCATATCAGTTTCTTGTTTTATTTTTGTTGCATTGATTCAATGCAATAGGTTTTTGACTATTCCTTCTAGAACCCTCCTACCATGACTATACCAAGTGGTATTAGAGTGAGTTTGTGAATCCTGAAGGCATTCTCGATGGTGAAAAAATTGCCGACCTGAGGCAGACTGCATGTTTTTTCAACCGATCACCGATTGTGAGGTAGTTGAAACCCTTGTAGCTGGATCACTGAATTGAGGCAATTGCACTAGTTGAGGGGAGAGATGTTTTTGCAAGAATGGATTAAATGTTGGAAATGATGCACGAGATGTGAGTTCGATTAGATGTTGTTGAAGAAGACTGAAGGCGAGGCCTAAACCATAGGTAGAATGATGAAACTGATGATGAAGCCGATTAGGTTGTGAATCAAATTACAGAAGAAGAATTAGATTATATGAAGATGTTGAAAGCAATCTCAAAAATCAGAAAAATACCTAGAGTTGAAATTCAAAATTATGCAAGAAATTTGGATCCTAAATAATTGATTGACTAGATCAATGAAATGTAAGAATACTTTGAATATGAGGATTTTGAAGATTCAAAAAGAGTTAGGTTTGTGAAAAAAAAAGTTGAAAGGTCATGCTACATTATGGTGGAAGGAATTCTAATTGGATAGAAATAGATGAGGCAAAGAAAGAATCATCAAATGGGATAAAATGGTGACAAAATTGAAGAATCAATTCATACTAGCCGAATTTGAACTTGAATAGTTTTAAAGATTGCAAAAACTGAGACAAAAGGAGAGATCTGTGAAGGAATACACTGAAGAATTATACAAGATGATAATCAGAACCAATCATAGAGACGCCATCAAAGAAAAAGTTGCAAGATATATCAATGGACTGAGAAGAAACATTTAAGAAGAATTGAGTCTATTGAAGATGACATCAGTTGAAGCAGCATACCAGTTTGCATTAAAGGTGGAAGAGAAGCTAAACAAGAAATTTGAGAAAAGGAAAATAATTGCAAGAGGAAGATTTCAAAAGATTGGATCTCAATCTGGAGAAATAAAACCCTATACATAGAAAAACAAGGATATAAAGCCCTACTAGAGCAAGGAGAAAGATAGCAATGCATACCACAAAGGAAGGGAAGACAAAAATTTCTACTACAGTGATAGAGGAGGTCATAATTCATACCATGGATACTAGAGATATGAACGAAGATCTGAGAAAAGACCATTCAGAGGAACCTATTTCAGGTGTGGAGGTGAAGGACATAGAGCATTTGAGTGTCATCAAGGAAGTACCAAAAGGAGACTTGAGCATACTAAAAGAGCAACCTATATGGATGAGGAACTTTTTAATCCCCTAGTTTGGTTGGGAAGCCAGAGAAAGGTGAATCATTGGTGATGACGAGAGCTTTGATGCATGAAGATGTAACTAAAGAACCATCGCAAATAAAGAGTCTATTTAGAACTAGATGTAAGTTCAGAGGAAAGGTATGTAAATTTATCATTGGTAGTGGTAGAACTAATAATCTATTTCTAGAGGATATGGTGACCAAGTTGAATTTGAAGAGGTTGGAACATCTAAACCCTTATAGGATAGCATAGATTCAAGATTAGCATAAGATATTGGTGAATGAGCAATGTTTGTTAAAATTTTGTATTGGATCATATAGGGATGAAGTATTGTGTTAAATTGTGCCTATGGATGTTTGTCATTTACTATTCGGAAGACCATAGAGATATGATAAGAAATCTATTCATGATGGAAGAAGGAATACTTATACTATGACTTCAAATGGAAAGAGAATCAAGTTGATACCTTTAGAAGAAGAGAAAAGGACTAAAGCTTGTGGCACTACTAGACTATGTTTGGTAGATGGAAGGAAATTTTTGGATGGTTTGAGAAATGAGAATATTTTTTTTGCATTGATTCTAATGAAAGGTGGTAATTCAGAGGTAGATAACCCTACCGCATAGAGTGAGGAGATAGAAGAACTACTAATAGAGTATGGAGACATCATATTAGAGAATGTACTTGATGGACTTACATTGACCCGGACTATCAGTCATCATATATACTTATACCAAGAGAAATTTTTCCAAATAAGGTAGCACATAGAATGGCACCGATAGAGAATGTAGAGTTGAATCTATAGATACAAGAATTGTCGAGGAAAGGATTAATCAGAGAAAGTTTGAGCCCATGTGCAGTGCTTATTGTACTTGCACCAAAGAAATATGGAGAGTAGAGAATGTGTATAGATTCAAGAGAAATTAGCGAGATCACTGTCAAGTACCAATTCCCATTGCCAAGGATGGATGACATTATGGATTGCTTAACTGGAGCATTTGTCTACCAAAAGTTATCACTCTCATAATTTAACTGTATTTCATTGCCAAAGCATTTAGGGCCGACCTGGTCCAAATTCCTTAGTGCAGACCTATCCCAAATCATGCAGAGCTTAATGGGACACCTTACAAAAATCTTGGGTTTGTTGGGACCTATTTTGGAGATTCATAAGTTATTTCACCTCGTGTGGAGTTGCCTCTTCAATATTTTTAGGTCAAAATTCGTATATGATCATTCATTAGGTTAATTAACCCTTGTGGTTGATGTGAACCTTTACTAGAGCTTGAGAAGCATATTTAAGAGCATTACAATTCATTGTAGGTCGTCAGTTAGTAGTTCATTCAGTTAGAAATAGTTAGATATTTGAATTTTTACAATAACCCTTTGGGGGCATGTAATAAGGCCTTTGGCTAGTTGTAATGATTGAATGCCCTTGTGGAAGTCCTTAATATTCACCCTTGAGGTATATGTTGCATTTAATATTTTCTATTCAATACAAAATCATATTTGTAGATCAATTTCTTGTGTTATTTCCATTGTGTTGACTCATTGTTGCATAGTTTGGACTGTTCCTTCTAGAACCCTCCTACCATGACTGCACCAGCTATGATTTTATGGATTAGGATTAGATACATACAAACATCCAATAAATAAAATAGAAAGGGTTTTGCATTGGAATATGTATGATAGATGGAGAGTACTAATCAACTATACTTTGTTAGTCAACAAAAGAAGAGCATATTTCCTCCTTTATCTTTTTCATGTGGAGGGTTCACATTTGAGAGAAAATAATTTAGAGTGATACATAATTATTTTTTTTTAAATCAGTTTGATGTTGTCTCTCACTGGCAGTATGATCCATGTGACACCATTAAATCAATAATTCTAGCTAATAAGAATGTTGCAAGTAGAATTCAACATCAAAGTAAACCTTTGCTTGAAAACTTGAAAAAAAAGGATTCTTGGGATGAGGTCAAAAGAGAAATGGAGGAAAATACTACTAAGAAAGGTATTTATTTTGAACAATTGTTAGTAGAAACTATGGAATTGCACCAAAAAAGAGAAGCAATGAAGAAAATCAAGAGGTACGATAGTTTTTATGAAAAAGTTGATCGATCATCTACTTCAGTAAAAATACTAGATTCTCTAGGAAGGGCTTGTAAAGAAGAACATTGGAAATGATAAAAAATTATTTCCTTTTTTTCTATGAGGAAGGATCTAGGTGAACCAAAACTAGTGCAACATTTGAAGAGATCTAAGAATATTATGAGTTTAGTGGGATAAAAAGCATCCCTTTAAAGTTCAACAAACTATTGATGATCATGAATTTGATGGTGATAGTCATAGCGAAAGAAAAAGTCTATAAAATACCAACAAATTCAAACATGGTTTAAATAATACCACAAAACAAAAATATACTTCAAAAGTAGCCATACTCAAAAAATAGGTTATGAAGGTGGTGGTTTGGAGTCCAAAGGACAAGGCATTCAGGTTCCAATAGAGGTGGGCCATAGAAAACCTAGTGATTTGCAAGACATTGGAGCTAATAAAATATCCCAAGGGCATACAAGGATAGGCGAAATAATTAATTTTTTTAAAACTTCAATTCCTCATGGTCAGATATAATCACAACCAAGACATGGTGGAGAATAGTGCAATGAGAATTTCCACTAGTGGCGATGGTATGGGTAGTATTACTACTAGTGGTCAACATGTTCTACAACAAAAAATTACATATAAAAGGCCAACAATACAAGATACTACATAGATTCCCAATTATCAATGAATTTTGAAGAAGCAAAGGATTATGACATGTCCAAGTCCAACTACTAGTACCACTACCTTAATTTCCACCCTAAAGGATTTATTTCCAAGCACTCCTCTAGTTAGTGTGACTGTAATAGCAATGGCTAATCCTTAGCCTCAGCCTCAAACTCATATTTGGAGATTTTCCCATCACTACAAGTACTCCTTTGCCATTCAAGTATTCCATTATGTTTGCAGCCCCAGGTTTTGATTACAATGATGAGTTTAAAAAGAAATAAAAAATGTATAAAAATTAAAGGAATAAAATTATAGAGAGTACATCTACTATAAGTTTAGAGCCTACAATAACCAAGGTATTAATGACATTTTACCTAAATAAAAAATCAGAGTACATTTTTGTTGTTTCCACAATTCAAAATAACCCAGAGAATCAAATGGATTGCTCTAAATTTTAGGTGAATAGTTTCCAATTGGATTTTTCTCAAAGAAAAAATTCTAACAAAATTAATGTATCAGAAAAGAAATATTAATTGGTGTACACATCATTGCTAAAGAAAGAGAGAGAGAGAAGAAAATTTTGTAGATTCAAATAGAAAATTTATAGGCAGACCTAGAAAATGAGAAAGCAAAGAGGAAAGCAGTAGATAACAAGAGCAATGAATTAGAGAAAAGAATAAAAAATTGACCTCTACACCTACAAGAAAAGATGATAAAAAATAGAGGTGAAATTGAATGAAATACATAAAAGGTTAGATGAGAGAAAAAAGAAATATGATGATGAAAAATCCACTTTATAAAAATTAAAACAAAACTTGGTGAAAGAAAAAAGTTTGGAACATAAATTGGAGGAAGAGAGAAAAGCTAGTAAAAGATTGGTAGCAGAGCTGACAAAAGCACAAAATGAAATAAAGTCTTGTTAGAATAAGTTAACTACATTTTGTAGAAGTAGTGTAGGAAATTTTATACCTTTACAATTTCACACTATGTTTGGGTCCCTTAATTTATTGGACTTAATTAATCTTCTAATTTACCAAATTATCTATTCCAAAGCCTTATTCTTACTTTTTTTTGAATGGGAACCAACATTGAATAAATGCATTAAATAATTAAATTACCATGTATTATGTGTGTCTTGGAAATATAGTCCAGGACCCATGCACCCATGGGCGGGTCACTTTTATGTGCTAGGAACCAATTTAAAATATTTTTTTGGCGGCATTTAAATTATCAAAATTCAAATAGTAAGTGTTGGATTTTGGAATCTAATTTAAAGAAATTAGAAATACATAATTGTTTTATCATTTGAAATATAAGACTTCATGAGAGAAAATATTGGGCACATATTATTGTCAAGATAATTCAAGAGAAACATTATCAGTCATTTGTAGCAGTGATCAAGATCCTAACATCATGTCAAATTTTATGTGTTCATGTTGTCTTGTGAAGGCTAACAAGTGTTGTAAGTCTTCATGCATTCAAGAATTTAAGCAAATCAACCAAGAAAGATCCAATTCCCTTGAAGTTATGTGTATGAATTCAGTCCTTCAAGGAAGCCATTGAAGGGTGGTGAGTTGCAACAAGTTGTTCATTCATCATTTCCTTCCTTTCCATTCAAGGTTTTTATTATTGACATTTCCATTATAAAAGTGGGAACACTATTCACAAGGTTTGATTGAGGAAAAACCCTATATGGCACAATAATTTTCCCTCTTTATGTAGGTTAGGTTACAAGTTGAAGAAGGATTGAAAATATCTTGAACATAAATTTTTCACTGTTGCATTTGTTGTCATCATTCTTATCAAGACACAAAAACTGAGTTAGAAAATTTACTTATGGTATTCCGACAAATTTTCAAGTGGAAAAAACATCTCATTTCCATCTCCAAAGGACCCCAAAATTTGATTAGAGTTTCCCTACAAGGAATGATTATCCCAAGGGAAACCTTTTCCTTCTACAGTGCTCAAAACAAGCTTTTCTAGGTTAGTGCAAATTCCTCTACACTCCCCAGATTTGCTTGCAAACTATTGTTTATGTGTATCAGTTGTCGAGATCTTGCATTTTAATATTAAGGAATATAAGGTCATTAATTCAATCATTCAAAAATATTTTCAATCCATACCCCTCCTTAATTATATGTATTTCTAGATCTCATTGGTTTACCATTAGGGATAAAAGTTGATTTTTGCATCTTGTGATCTACATCTCTAATAAAATTTGGAAAAAGGCCCCTTGCATCCTAGGTTATTGCATTTAGGACCTAGGATCCCTTTTTCTACATTTCATTTTGGTGAACCCAACATTCTTACATAATATACCTTTTGAAAATTAGAAGTCTTTCAAACCCTAGATCTAGGTTTTTATTGCATTATTTGCATTACTCATTTATGATTTCATTTCTACATCATAAAATCCTAAAAATACAAAAAAATGCATTTTCATTGCATTATAGGTTTCCTTACAATTTGTTTCAATTATTTATATCAGATTTACATTCATAATGTATTCATTATGTGGTTAAGATCTGAAATTATTCATTGCATGTAAATTTCTTCTTTCATTTTACCTCAAAAATAAGTAAAAAATTGCATAGTTTTGTTTAAAAAGATTACATCAAAATCATCATTTTTAGGTTGTGGCATCTTAAAATTAGTCAATTATTCCATTTTAGAGCTAAAATTTGTATTTAAAATCTGTCAAAACATTTTCAACTTTGTTTCACACTTGCATCTTACATTACTTTGTCCTTAATTGAGCAAAAGATAGAAAAATAGTCATTGGTTAACTTGTTTGCAACTATAGAAAGAAACATCAAACAACAACATAAACCTTCAAATTTTCAGTTTTTAGAACCCTGTACAAGGACCCGCTCATCCTTGGGTGACCTTGTCCTTGTACACGTGTCTAGAATTCATTTTGCACAACCTTTTGTCTCTATATTATTAGTCTATTTCTACCTGCAATTTTTTTATTTAAAATTCTAAGAAAATATTATTGCACGTGAAAGAAAGGTGTCTTTTTTCTTGATTGGTTTCCAATTCAAGAAAAAATTTGGCATTCCAGTATTAAAAATCATCAGATCTATACAATAATTGATTACATTTTTTGAAGCATCACATAATTTGGATAGATTGGTTTTCTTTTTTGCACAAACTCAAAATCCTAGATTGTTACAACACATTGGCAAGTAGCAGCATGTTTCCTTTTCAAAGATATGGTTTGATATGGTTAAGCATGTATTGCATAATTACAATCTCCCTACTTATGATTACAATCTAGGGAAAATAAATTAGGTCATTAATAAACATGTTAATCATTCTCCCAATATCTTTCCTAATTGTGAGAGTATCTTAGTGCAAGAGAATGAAATAGTTGACACAATTCTTAATATCACTTTTCCTATTCTTAATTCATCTCCAAATATCTCTCCCACTTGTGAGAATGTTTTTGTGCAAGAGGATAAAATGATAGACACTCATGACAATCATAGTTGTTCTTCTCTTAATACCTCTCTTATTTGTGATGAAGGTATCTTGGTGTTAGAAGATCCAATTATTGAGTACCATAAGAATCTTTTTTGTCCCTCTTCCCCTAATTCTCCTACTTGGGAAGATATTTTTGTACAAGAGGATGCGATTATTGACATATTTCTTAATATCACTTTTCCTAATCTTCATTAACCTCTCATTTGTGAGGATTCTTTGATACAAGAGTATACGATCATTGACAATCATGAAAATACTAGTTGTTCTTCTCTTGATACCTCTCCTAGTTCTAACAAAGGCATCTTGGTGTTAAAAGACCCGATTATTGAGTGTCATGAGAGTCTTGTTTGTCCCTCTCCCAATGATTTACCCATTTGGGAAGATATGTTAGTAAAAGAAGGTGATATCATTGATATATTTCTTTTGAAAGATAGTTAGATGGGTTGCATAGATGAAGAGGCTAAGGTCACTTTAGATTCCCCCTCGATAGAAGATCATCAATAAGAAGTTAAATCCATTGAGGTTATGAACACACAATTGGCCACTAGATCTCCCTTAATTATAGGACTTCTAAAAACTCATTTTGGACCTCCTAAGAGTCCTCTAATAATTGGTCCTCCTAAGATCCCTTTTGAATATCCTAAGCCAATTCTCATTATAGGACCTCCAAAACCTCATGGGCATATCCTAGGTTTTGTAGAATAACTTACTAGTAATCATGTGATGCAGAAACCAAGTTCTCACACAATTTCTCACACATATAATACTAGAAAAAATAAGCAACCAAGACAAAATCCAACATCGAACCCACTACCTCAACCATACCTCCCACCTGCACCTAACATCCTATAGTGTAGTGGTAAATAATATGATCTTGTTGAACAAATTCACAACACTCCTACTAAGATCTCCCTTTGGGATTTGATCCAATCATCACCAACTTACAATAGTATGCTTCAAAATGCCTTGAAAAATGTTTTCATCCCTTTTAGTGCACAACCAAATAATGTGACAACCTTGATTGGGAATATGAATGCACCCAACTTGGACATTATCTTTCATCAAAGTGAATTACCTCATTTGAAAATGCAAAAAAAATGATCCTTTGATGATAGTGGCTATCATTAAAAAATTTGGAATTAGACATACCCTTGTTGATAATGGTTCAATGCTCAATGTTGTATTGTAAATATTTTTGATAAAATAGGAGTGGAGAAAATTAAAATTCAACTAGACTCTTTTTCTATTTGTAGTTTTGATAATGTGGGAAAACAATAACTTGGTGTGATAACATGCCCATAGAGGTTGGTAAGGTTATGTTACAAATTCCTATCCATGTCATGCCTCATGATCTCTCATATAATCTTCTCTTGGGCAGACCATGGACTCATGAAATGAATGCAATCCCTTCAATGTTACATCATTTATTGAAGTACAGTTATAAAAACAAGGTTTACATGATAAAAGTTGATCCAAAATCTGAGAATTATTTACAAACCGAAACATGAATGATGAATCCTCTTAACATAAAAAGCAACTTAAAAATTTGAAACTTCACATATTGAGGATACAAATAGGTGTTTCTAAAGTGTGACACTATTATTAGAGAATGATTGGGGATCATTACATTTCACAACTAAATTTGATACGGAATGCAATATTATATAACTAAATTCAAGAAAAGAGAAAGAAGCGACAAAATCTATCTTTGAGTCATCAAAAAAATCCAATTCTATAAGTTCTAGCAAAGAAGCAAACACAAAATACACATCCACTTATGATGAAGATGATCATGAAAAAATGTCTTCCTCAAAAGAAATGGAAAAACTTTATGGAAAATGTTAAGAACTTTTGAAACAATTTGGCTATAATGGAAAAGGGTGTGGGGTAAAAGAACAAGGTATTTTGTGTCCCTATAGAACCTAACACACAAGAAAAAACAATAGGTATTGGTTATTTTCATTCAAAAAAATTCAAAAGATCTTCACTTAATCAAGAGAAATAGTTATTGCTCCTTTCCATGTGGTAGTTGTAGTATCATAGCATATCCACTACCATGTATGCAGGCATAAACATGGCTTTATGCAATCATATTTCCTATTTTGGCAAGGAGCAACATATCATTATCCATTGGGATCGCCTTTTTTCCTACACTTGGGGGGTAAGGGGTTAGGTAGCCTTTTCCTAGGTGTATTTCTTATTGAGATCCCTATCTATATCCTTAAGAATTTAGTGTAGCATGTACACTAACATTTTAAGGGGGGGCATATATGAAAGGAAAAATAAATGAGCAATGGAAAGTACTAACTAATGAAAATTGTTTGAAGGAAAGATATTACCAAGAAATTGAAGAGCTAAACCAAGCACCACCAAAATGAAAATGAGACACAAGAATTTTATAAGGGGAAAAAAGAAGAAAAAACCCCAATATTATGAACAGAGGCAAAATGCCTAAGAATGATACAAAGAGAGAGAGCACTTAAGCCTTAAGCTTGTATGATTGAATATTGAAGAATGAGAGGAGAGGCACCTCAATAAGTAGAGGTGAGAAGGAGGAGTTAGAATGTAACTCCCAACTCAATGAATGCCACCATTCATCTATGTGTGTGGAAAGTGTCACCTCTTAAGGAGGTGGCTACAAATATTCCTTAATAAAGGAATTAAAAATAAGTCATCCTCACACATGTGTGAAATAACCAAAAAGACAAAAGACTTGTAGGGATTTCTTTGGAATATTCCTACAAGTTAATAAAAAATCACATTTAAAGAATAACCTTTACCAAGTAAAGATTAATCTTCTAACAATATAGTCCCCTTATTAGTGATGATGGCATATATCTCCTAGGAAGTGTGACTATACTAATAAAAGTGTGGTCTTCTTAATTCATGTGATGTGTCTTATTTTTGGTGATATTAGGCTTGATGTCCCATAAGGACATGATCTTTTCTTGGCATATGATATTCCTCTTGGTGGTAATGTTATGGCTTGCATTCCCTAAGGCATGAATCTTTTATTCCTCGACTAGTACTTTCTTCATGGTGATGTCAAGTGTGATGTTCCCCTAAGGTTTGACCTTCCATGAATTAAAAATGAACCTTTTGATTGTTGTTACCTTTTTTTTACATCCAATGAGGTGAATTTTGTTTGCACCCGCTGAGGTGAATTTTGTTTTCACCCCCTGGGGTGAATTTTGTTTGAATCCCCTAAGGTGATTTTTGTTTTCACCCCCTGAGGTGAGTTTTGTTTGCACCCCCTAAGGGAGTTTTGTTTACAACCCCTAAGGTGAATTTTTTTGCACCCTTCAAGGTGATTTTTTTCTTCACTTTTTTAGAAATGTTGATCATAGTGTGGTGTTGAATTTAATGGACATACAACATAGGCTTTCTAGTCCACCCAGTGTTCCTTTTTTTGCATCTTCTTTGACATTGTATGTTGATGTACCTTGTTTCATTGCTACAAATGTGTGTGTTCTCTTGTGCCTTTGATGGTTTTCCACGAGATCATAGATCTTGGATGTTTGATCACTCTCCTTGATCCTTTTTCATATCATCTTTCTAAAAATTGTACAATTGGACCTCCCTTGACATATATTTCTCCACTTTAGTGTGAGTTTGAGCATAAGTTCATACTCTCACTAAATTTCACACTATGTTTGGGTCCCTTAATTTTTTGGACTTAATTAAGCTTCAAATTTTCCAAATTATGCATTCCAAAACCTTATTCTTAGCATTTTACGAAAGGGAACAAACATTAAATAAATGAATTTAAGAATTAGATTACCATGGATTATGTGTGTCCTAGAAATATAGGCTAGGGCCCATTCACCCATGTGTGAATGGGTCCCCTTTATATGCTAGGACCCAATTTAAAATATGTTTTTGGTGCCATTTTAATTCGAATCTATTTTTTGGGAAATTAGATAAACACTTATAAATACATAGTTATTTTATCATTTGAAATTTAGAACTTCATGAGAGAAAATATTGGGAAAATATTATTGTCAAGAGAATTCAAGAGTAGTATTAGCAATCATTTGTAGCTACAATCAAGATCCTAACATCATGTCAGAGTTTATGTGTGTTTTTCATGCCCAAAATTTTCACTAGTAAATGCAGTTTGTTTTTTTAAAGATGCATTAGCTCTAACACAATACCATTATTAATTCTAATATTGTTTTTAACAAGGTTAAGTGTACTATATATATGTGTATATAAATTTTTATACCATACTATAAACACATATATATATATACAATATTTATGTACAATATTATTAAATCCAAAATTAACTTCTTCACAAGTAAAAATTATTACTTAATTAAGTGTAATATTAATATTACCATTTTGTAGAACTAAAAATATGTAATAATAATATTATTATTTTACATATTTATATATGTGGAATATTAATTGTCAAGCTTAGAATTTTATACTAGAACAAAAAACCCAACATTTTTTTGTGTATCATTATTTAATCATAGTTAAACCTAAAATAAAAGACAATATTATTGCTTAGTCAATAAATCAATAATAATAATGACATCATTAGATCAACCATTTATGCCAAGATAATAGTAAATTATCATTTAAGTAACACTTGATAGTAATATTACTATTTATTTAATAACTTCAATAATATCAATGATATGCATATATATTTTTAATTTACCTTTTTCACATCCTTAGTAAATTTATTTCTCTATTTAATCTATTTAATCATATGTATTTGTTTTAAGGTTATAATTTACCGTTTTACATTGTTAGTAAATTTATTTATCTAGTTATTTGTACATGTATTTATCTCATGGTTACAATTTACCTTTTTTACATTGTTAGTAACTTTCATTATTTAAATGCTAGCCTTAATTACCATAGCATGAATCCTGTTAGATACCTTATCCTTCATGAAGGCTTGCTTGTCTTAATTTTTGAGCATTTTAAAGCCATGTCAACCTTGTCTCAGTTGTCCCCTTCTCCCCACTCCATTTTTTCTAAGGATGAATTGGGTACTAGTTACACGAAGAAGGAGGAATGGGAAATGGATTTGGAGGATGAGGTTGGCCTGCCCTTGAAGGATTTGGGGAAAGGCAGTAGCAAAGGCAAGATGAAAGCTTGCGCCCCTTCTAAACCTGGTTTGGTATCCTCTAAAGGAAAAGTTAAGGTTTTATTCTCGGTCTTTGAAGATGCCAAATCTAAGGTGAAAGGTAAATCTATTGTCACTCCCCAGGAGAAGGCCAAAAGAAAGGAATTGGTGGACCCCTCCAATGATTCTGATCATGAGGAGACTCAGTTGGCCCCTTTGTCAAAGTACTCTAGTTACCTTGCCACTAACAGAGAGGATAGGCCTCATTATCCCAGTGACCTCAAAGTTGATGACCACTATTTCAAAGTTGAGCGCGAGTTCCCTGCTGACATCCTCACCATCGCTCCCAATGAGGCTGTGGACTTTTTTAGACTGATGAGATGGGTGTTTTTTGAGATTAAGGAAATTGAGTTGAAATAGAGGGTTATGAGCAGCAAACTGGAAGGGCCTGAGTTGATTGACCATATAATCAAAGATAGAGATAGGGCTAATAATTTATGGACTGAGGAAGAAAATAAATACATTGTGGACTGCATCAAGAAAACTATTGAAGATCTTCATAAATTTAAGAGTAATCATGATGACAAGCTTTCTGCTATGGAGGACAAGCTCAAGAACATAAAAGAGTCAATCCATATGGTGTTGAATATGAGCCACAAGGTTTTAAAATATATTTTGAACACAATTAACATGATGGTTGATAATCTAGAGAATGTTTATCAGGAAAAGACTATTGTGGAACGAGATGCGAAAAAAGAGAAAGGCTAGGAGGAGTCTGTTGGTCCAAGCAAAAGAACTAGAGCAAATCTAAAGAGAAAGGCAGACGAGGCCCCTATCAACATTTAGGAGCTAAAGAAAGTGGTGCTCAACATGAACCAATTGGAGTAGGAGATGGTGGACATTCTGAAGAATCTAGCCTAGTGGCTAGCTCATTGATGGGCTTTTGCTGGTTTTTATGGATCTTCTTTTCTGGAAGCTTTCTATTTTTTTATTTATACTCGGTCATGCTATATCTTCCTCTATTTTGTTGTTAAAGGGTTTTGAGGCCCCTTCAAAACCTATTTTTTCCTTAATCAAAAAATTTCATTATTTAATGATTATTAATAAGGGCATGGTAACTATTTAAAATTATAATAACTAAATTAACTTAATAATCTTTTAAATGATACCAAAGTTGATAGTATAAATAAAAATTAAACAAGATAAATAAAAAGGTAAATTTAAGATAGTGCACAAGTTAAACATAAAAGTGTAGAATTTACAAAGATCATAAATATTTATTCAAAATACAATTTCAAGAACTAGCATTTATTTATGTATTTGGTAAAGTTATAGTAATAATTATATTTTAATTTGACATTACAAATATTATTGCTCTCTTAAGCAATATTATTAATATTATATGGGCAATTAATAATGTTAGCTTTAACACTAATATTATCCCTTTGATCTAATTAACACCATATTTGAAATCAATATTATTGTTGAATATAAATGTTGCATTTATTAATATCCTTAAATAACTTAATATTAATGCTTCTAATATTCATGTGAATACCAACATTACCCTTACATGGCTATTAATAATAATACCCTTTCGTAATATTAATATAAATAATTTCAAGTGATATACAATGTGTGAAAATCAATATTGGTATTACAATTATCTTTATTACTGCAATAATAGCATTATTATTTTCCTGATTATAAATATGGAGATGACCCAATATTTACTTTGATAAATTACTAACAATTATTTAATATATTTACTTCATTGCTTGCCCATTTTAAATTCAATCTTTAAAGCCATTAATTTTCTCCATGAGAAAAATCAAGCATACTTCAACACTTAAATATTTTGATGTCCATTTTAAAATTCACTTAAGAGGGAAACAAAGGAGTTTATTGAAATTATATTTTTTACTCTAATCTAAAAAAAAGAGACTGTGCCCCAAAGTTTCACGTCAGTAAAAGAACATGAGGAAATAAGAAAAACCCTAACCGTTATGAAGATCATTTGATCAGGAAACTCAGAGTGAGGCAGTGTGAAGAAATTAAAATGAAATGCACACAGAGCTACTACTCTATTTCCCAATCAATAGGGAATACTAAACACAAAATGTGGAATAATAAAGCAAGGAAGATTGGAGACACATAGCTAGGAATGGAAAATTGCTTCTTCTATTAAATCAGAAAATAACTTACAAAATGATTCATAAACTTCAAACTACAAACTACTTGCAGCAATCTAGAGCTGCATACAAACTTCCAACAAACTGGATTTTTTGGGAGCTCCTTACAAAAAAAGTGGACCTTTTGGTAGCTCTCTCTAATTCCTATCCATTTGGAGCTATCTACTACTCCCTGCAATCTTTGAGCAATCTGGAGTTATCTGATGCTCCTTGCACAAAACATTCTTTGTTGCTGTTGCAACTTTACCTTGTTACAAATCAATTGCAATATTCATCTTCCCTCTGCAAAATCTTCTACTAGACTAAATCTAACTGTTGCATTCCTTCTATTTGTCTATTCAAAATTCCCCCTCAAAATTCAAACTCACCTAACACAATAAATTATGACTAGTCAGGAGCAGGACAAGGATGAAGATCCCAAAAATAAACTGCCATTGAAAGGCTCCTGATAGGTAGGTGATAGCTGGGGAGTTGATGTGTGAAAGGAAAGGGCTTAGGCAATAAATATTTCCAACACTCCCCCTTTTACTGAGCCGTCAGACAACATCATTCTTCATTCAAATCAACAACACCTAAATTTCTTCTTAGGCATTCAAAAAAAATTATGTTGAATGGTTTGGTGAAAATTTCTGCAAGCTATTGCTCAGACCTACAAAATTCATTTTGATTTCACCTTTCTCAACCAATTCTCTTATAAACTGATACATGATTTCAATGTGCTTGCTTCTTCCATAAAAAACTAGATTCTTTGTCAAATTTATTGATGAAACATTGTCACAAAATATAGTTGTTCCATCCTTTTGTTCTTCCTTCAAATCTGCTAAGGTCCTCCTTAGCCAAATAGCTTGGCATGCTTCTGCATTTGTTGCTATATACTCAGCCTTAGCTGTAGATAGGGAAACTATGGGTTGTTTCTTGGAATCCCATGAAATGACTCCCAAACCCAAGTGAAACACATCCAAATGTGCTCTTTCTATCATCCACACTCCCTGCCCAATCACTATCTTTGTAACCAACCAGCCCAAAATCATTTCTTACACCAGACAAGATGCCATATCCTTTGGTTCCATTCACATACCTTAGGATTCTTTTACCCACTTTCCAATGTGACTCTTTTGGAGTCTCCATAGATCTAGAAATTAGGCTTACACTATGCATTATATCATGCCTAGTTGTTGTTAAATACATTAAGCTTCCAACCAAACTCTTATACATGGTCAGATTCACATTGCTTCTACAGTCTTCCTTGCTCAACTTCAAACCTATGGCTATTGGTGTGGGGGTAAGCTTGCTATCTTGAATCCTAAACCTCTTCAAAATCTTTGTTGCATACTTTGTTTGAGAGATAAAAATACCAACATGCATTTGTTTTACTTCTATGCCTAGAAAATACCTCAAGAGACCTAAGTCTATCATTTCAAACTCTCTTTTCATGGCCTCTTTAAAATCAGCAATGAGGAAATCATCATCACTAGTGAAAAATAAATCATCAACATACAAGACAACAATTAAAATCTTATCATCAGCTACCTTGATGTAAAGAGTGGGCTCACCATCACTTTTTCTAAAGCCATTGCTCAACAAATATGAGTCAATCCTATTGTACCATGCCCATGGTGCTTGCAGCTCATAAAGAGCTTTCTTCAACCTATATACTTTTCTTTCTTGACCTGGAACTTCACAACCAGGTGGTTGCTCCACATACACATCCTCTTTCAATACTCCATTCAAGAAGGAAAACTTCACGTCCATTTGAAATACCTTCCACTTGTGTTGGGATGTGATTGCTATGGCTGCCCACATAGTTTCCATCCTTGCAACTATAGCATATGTCTCATCATAATCTCTCCCAAACTATTGTTTGTATCCCTTGACAACTAATCTTGTCTTATGCATATCTATCATTCCATCGGCATTGCTTTTGGTCTTATAGACCCACTTCACTCCAATTAATTTCTTGTTGGGAGGCAACTCAATTAGCTCCCATGTTCTATTCCTCTCTATTATATCTATCTCCTCATCCATAGCTTCACACCATTTATTTTGTTTCATAGCATCCTCAAAATAAATTGTATCACTATGAGAAAATAATGAAAAATTCATACTTTCATCAAAATCTTCATCATACCTTTCATTTTGTTAGATCTCCCTTAGAATCTTGGTATTTCTTTGAATTAGGGAGGTGACAGTGGGGTCTGAACTTCTACTACTACTGCTTCTTCACTGAGAAGACCTTGTCTAGAGTTGTCTAGACCTCTTTGTCTGTGTCTGTGCACTGGTCTAGAGTGATCCAGAGCTATCACAAGCTCATTCGGATCTATCAAGAGCTACTACAGGCTCCACTGCATCATCTTGTTGCACTTCATGTTCCTTTCCTTCATCATCTAGAACTATTGGGAGTGGTATGGAGATGTTAAGATCTGTCATGCTAGGCCAGAACTAATCCTCTAAGAACTCAATGTCTTTGCTGATGATGATTTCCTTGGTGACTGGGTTATATAGCCTATAGGTTTTGGACTCTTCACTATAGCACATGAAGATGCACTTCTCACCCTTTTCATCCAAATTTGGTCTCTTCTCTTTTGGCACAAATGCATATGCCACACACCCGAACACTCTCAAGTTCTCAACCATCCACTTGCATTTTGTCCATGCCTCTTGTGGACTCTTGTCAAAAAATTCCTTTGTAGGAATTCTATTTATCAAATACACATATTTCTATAGCTTCACCCCAATAATCATTTGGGAGTCCCTTGGATTTGAGCATGCTTCTTTCCATCTCCACAATGGTTCTATTTTTCCTCTCAACCACTCCATCTTGCTATAGAGTATAGGTTATTGTTAGCTCCTTCTTAATGCCATGTTGCTTGCAAAAATTCACAAACTGATTGGAGGTATACTCTCCCCTCTATATAACCTTAGGACCTTGATGAAATGTCCACTCTCCTTTTCAGCCTAGGCCTTAAATACTTTGAACTTGTCAAATGCCTCATATTTGTGTTGTAAGAAATAAACCCATCTCTTACAGCTGTAATCATTTATAAAGATCATAAAATATTGGCTCTTACCAATAGAAATTGTTTGCATAGGGCCACACAAATTAGTGTGCACCAACTCCAATGGTGCTCTTGCCCTTCTAGAATTTCCTGATTGAAAGGACTACCTATGTTGCTTGCCTAAAATGCAGGCTTCACATCTACCACTAGGCTCTACTATGGTTGGTAAACCTCCAACCATTCTCTTCTTTGAGAAAATATTTAAACTAGCATAGCCTAAGTGTCCATAACTGAGATGCCAAAGCTTGGAAGGGACTTGAATGACTGTCTTGAAAGATTCTTTTTGCTTTATTTTTGAACATTTTCCATGCCTATGAGTTGCAGCTACGGACTGGGATGAGAAACACCTTTCCAGCCTTAATAGAAACATCATATTCTTCATCATTTGCACTGCTGCAATTACTTCCTTGCTTCCATCCTTCTCATAAATAATGCATTCACCCTTCTCCATCAACACTTTGTATCCTTTTAGGATTAGTTGTCCAATACTCATGAGATTGTGCTTTATGCTAGGGGAATAATAAACATCATCAATCTCCTTTTTCTCACCTTGCTTGGTCTGAAAAAAAATAGACCCTTTTCCTACAACCGAAACTATTTCATTGTTCCCCATTTTTATTTCAGACTTGACATTTTTATAAATGAAAGAAAATAAACTTTTATTGCCACTCATGTGGTTGCTACAACCATTGTCTAAAAACCATACCTCATCACTACCTTGGTCAACAATGTTGCACATGATGAAGGCCTTTTGCTAATTACCTCAAGCCACTTTTTCATCAGCAACATTTGCACTTTGCTTGGACTGATCACGTTGTTTTTTCCAACACTCACTTGCATAATGATCAAACTTATGACAATAATAACATTCAACATTGCTCTTATCACCCTTCTGACTCGAGTTGTTGTTCTTCTTCACTTGTCCAGAGATGGACTGAGAGCTGCTTACTCCCTCTTGGTTGTGTGCTCATCCTCAGCTATCATCACCAACACTTCCACATCTAGTTCTACCTCTCCCACTACCTCCTACATTGGCTTGAGCTTTGAAATCTTGCTCATGGGAAGAACTTGTAGACCTATTTAGGCATTGCTCATGGGTTTGTAGAGAACCCATCAACTAATCAACATACAACATTGAGAGGTCCTTTGCCTCCTCAATGGAAATCACAATTGCATCAAAATTTATGGGTAAACTTCTAAGGATTTTATCCACAATCCTCTACTCTTCCATGGATTCTCCATTCACCATCAAATGTTTTATCAAACTAGAGACTATTATGTGAAAGTTTGAGATAGACTCACTGTCCTTCATTTGGAGAGTCTCAAAATCTCTCCGAAGCATCTGGAGCTTCACCAATTTGAATTTGTAAATCCCTTTGCAACTAGTTTGGAGGATTTCCCAAGCTTCCTTTACATAGTTAGTTATTTCTATTTTGAGAAAAATGGCCTCTATCAAGGCTACTTCAATCAAAATCAATGCTTTTGCATCTTTCCTCCTTTCCTCCTTCAACTGGGTCTTTTGGTTGTTTGTGAGGACTACATACGTTGTTGGATCAGTCACATAGGTGAACCCACTTATCACAAACTCCCACAAATCATTTGCAACCATTATGATCTTCATTTTCTTTGCCCAAACATCATAGTTTTGTCCATTAAATGGTGGTGGCTGCTGGTGACTCTTACTCTCATCTCTAGTCATGTCTCCAATAAAACAAAATTTAAACACCTAGAAAACAAGTTCCCAACTCACTCAAGACTTAGGGCCTTTTGGCTCTAATACCATGTGAAGAATTTAAAATGAAATTCACACAAATTTGCTACTCTATTTCCCAATCAACATGAAATACTAAACATAAAATGCAAAATAATAAATTAGGACAGATTGGAGACACACAACTGGGAATGCAAACTTGCTTCTTCTATTAAATCAGAAAATAACTCTTACAAAATGATTCATAAACTTCAAACTACAAAGTACTTGTAGCAATCTGGAGCTACATACAAACTTACAATAAACTGGAGCTTCTAGGAGCTCTCTCTACTTCTTATTTGTCTGAAGCTATATACTACTCCCTACAATCTCTGAGCAATCTGAAGTTATCTGTTGCTCCTTACACAGAACATTCTTTGTTGCTGTTGAAACTTCACCTTCTTACAAATCACTTGCAATATTCTTTTGTCAAACTAAATCTGACTATTACATTCCTTCTATTTGTCTATTCAAAATTCCCCCTCAAAATTTAAACTCACCTAACATAATAAATTATGAGCAATCAGGAATAGGACAGGGATGAAGATCCCAAAAAATAAATTGCCATTGAAGTGCTCCTAATAGGTAGGTGACAACTAGGGAGTTGACATGAGAAAGGAAAGGGCTTAGGCAATAAATATTTTCAATAGGAAGCTAGGAGAAGATAGCAATTTCAACCACGATAGAGGTTTTTTTTTCTCATAACTACCATAATATTTTCATTGTTTAATTTCCCAAAAATCTTTGTAATTATTTTCGTCCTTAACTCACCCTCAACAATAATATGGTTATTGGCAACTATTATAAATAAACTTGCATAGATCTATGATTTGGTGATGAACGTTATCATTACCACATTTCGTAATGGTAATATTGTTTAAATCAGTTTTCATGGTATTATACCAAGTCATTCATGAGTGCGTTGAAGGGCATAAGTGGTTCCAATTTTTTCTTTGGATGCACATATCATGCGTTTATATTAATGAAGTCTTATTTGCAGAAAAGATAAATAAAATCCATACTCTGATCCTGAGGCTGGAAATAGTGAATTGTGGCAGAAGGACCGAGGGGACCAATTCAAATTTAATATTCTGACACACAAATTAATAATCCTGCCATTACAACATCATGAAGGAAAATAAGCATGTTGTAGATTTCATGAGGAAAAGCAAGGTATATTATTATCTTAGCAGTTACTAAATTTAAATGAGAAGGAAAGCTAGCTTGCCTTGGTTAGTTTCAGACAGAATGTTGTAGGTAAATTCATGCATATGGATAGAGTTTTGCAGATGGCCGAAAGTTTAATTGGGTGGAGGATTAAAGACTCGCAATGACCATCAAGGCATGAGATTTGCAAAAAGTACTAAAGGATTTGATGCACAATGGTCAGAGATTCAATTTTAGGACAATTTATCCCTGTGCAACTCAAGGGATTTGATAAGTGATGGACCTTCCTAGGAGCAATTAACGTTCCATACTCACCACAACATTTAATATGCAAGTATTAAAAAAAAAAATTATTGTGAAATGGTGTGGGTCATCCTCGTCTATTAATTAGTGAATGCATTAAGGTAAATATAGTGACCTCAATGATGATGTATACAACTTAATATCTTAAAATGTTAGTTGATATTGGTGGTAGGGATGGCATAGTCTTAATCATAAATGAACCTCTACTATTCAACTTCTTACTCATCGCCTAGATGGAAATACATCTTAGAGGAGGCAGAAGTTAACACAAACAAGATTTGTTTCAATTTGCTAAGTGCTCTATTTTGAGCAGCCCTCTTACGCTTTTATTAGTATGCCTATTATGGTTCAACTCTTATGCAGGGAAAAAGAGGCATTTCTTAGGTTGGTAAGGATACAAACTATGGTAATCATGGAAATTAGAGACAAAGTGGTAATATAAGTTGAGAGCTATATGGCTGCTACCATGAGCCTACACATTATCACTTCAGCCAAGGGCTAAGGTGTGATGTCATTGAAGTGTAGCAAAAGAAATGATGGTACTAATATTAGTTACCAAAGGATGTTGGCATGGTTCAGTGAGAAAGCCTATTTTGCTAGTTGCATTCCTGAAACATTTGTTTCCATGAGATATATCTGATACAAATTGTTGCTTGGTTATGAGACACCTATGCAAAAGCTCAAGTCGTGACTTACCAGGCGATATTGCACCTCTATGCGACTTATAGTATAGGCTCGATGTGAATGAAAATTATTGCAGACTCAACTAGAGTGCATGGAAGCTAATCCATTTATTGGTATTTTTTAGGAATATGGTTTATTATGCGTGATTCCCTAAGATGAGACTCATTTCCATTAATATGGTTAGTGGTTGTGTTATTCCCACAAGGAGCTAAATTTATTTAAGAGATGAATCTTGAACTAGTAGGCCTCCCATTTTCCCTACCATTTGGTCCATTGATGCCATAGGCTTTACTTCATAAATCCCACAACACACATTTTGTTGTTTTCTATCCACATACATATATGTTTATTTTCTCACATACATAACCGCTCGGTTCTGCAGAGTAAAAGACTATCAGATTTGATGGGTACTCAAGACAGGTAATTTGTTGTATAATACCGAGGTATTCCCTATTCTGTCAAGTGTGAGCCTTGTTATTACTTCAATTTACCTATTTATTTATTTTGCATGAGCAGGTCGATGTAAGAATAACACTACAAAGAGGGCCCTCGTTGCATTGAATCTATTTGTTCTTACTTTGCATCCACATAAGTTATATTTATTTCCCTTATGGATTTCTTTAATGAGATCAATGGCTACATTAAGTAAATTTTAACAAGGTAGGATATAGCTTATGTGTATTACTAAGTAGTTCATCCATTGATTAAATGAAACAACTTAAAAGGATATTATGTTCTCACCACTAGAACTTCATTTAAACCTTATTCATTTTAATTTCTTCAAATAGGAAATTTTTAAAAGATATAAACATATACTATTTGATTTTAATACTTTGTTATTTAAGAGGATGCAGCCAAAATAATATATTTCCTTCAAACCAAACAAACAAACAAACAAAACAACCCTTTCCTTCAAACACTTCATTAACACAAGATCATGATATATTCACCATTCCATATTATAATTACACACAGAAATAAATGAGTAGAAAACTAATAAACAAGGACTCACTCTTTTCCCACTGTCCTTCGTATTACAACAAAATAATAGCTTTCCATCTTACCAACTAATTTTAAGACATACAAAGAATGACAAACAACTAAATCAGGCTTTCTCTCCACCCTACAGTAATGGCATCATGGAGCCTCATGGGCTCTAGCCATACCCCCGAGAAAGAAATTATTTTAGCTCCATGATGATAAATGGAGTCTTTCCTCAATTTTACAAAGGAATTAAACTAACATAGCACAATTTTTATGCCTCTAAGTTTTCTACTTTCTATTTTCAGCCATGCTCTAAGCAATATGTCACCTTTTTACAACCAATAAATAGGGGTAAATGGGATTAGGAAGATCTTATCTCTTTTCTTTTAGATGAAGGAACTAAACTCTTGCATCCATCTTTCCTCTCCAAGCCAAGCCACCTTGATCACTACCTCTCCAAAGAGATGGGCTCCTCATCTCTACTCAAGTTCTCCAAGAGGAGGTGGGTATCACCCCACTTGCAACCTTTGAGTGGGGAGGTGTGAAATGTACCTACTTCCATCAATGACACTCTTTTCCTTATTAAAGAGGAAACATTCACTTGGACAACCCCCTCCATCTTTTCATCTCATCCTCACCTCAAAACTCGTCACTCTCCATTACGAGGACTTTTTAGGGGTCAAATTATGTCCTTGGGGCACTATTATATGCCTACTTGACCCCTACCACTATGGTATAGACCCTAGGGGGTTTCCTTTTACATCCCAACCAAATAAATTGACCAACAACCCTCTTTAAGGGCCCATTTATGGACCCATCCGAAATTCAAACTTGGATAAGGGTTTCTAAACCTTAACACCAACTTATGTCTCACATGACACAAAAATAAATACCCTCACATGGCTTAAATAAATTAGCCATTTTAAAACAACCCTCACAACCTTAGTCTTCAATACATTAACTCTACTTGTTTCTAGCCCCGAATTGGATAAACTTTATATGCTCAAAAAGGATTCTTTTGATTTGCTCTCAATAATTCTCCCTTCTCATGCTAACATTGTTACCTTCCTGCACATTACCAACATGATCATAAGTAACAATTTTATATCACATTAATTTGTTAGCTGAATATTCTAAACTTTAACTATAAAATAATTCATTTAAAATTTCAATTTGTATTCCATAGTATACAAGTGCATTCCACCTTCATGTTAATGATGATAAAACATAATTTCAAAATGAAATCCAAGAATATTTCCCAAAGATCACCTTATTTATCATCCACTAGATATATAATCTTAATTCGAGAAAAGAATATAATAAATTAGGGTGGTATTAAGTACATACAAGGCAAGGTATTACAGTGTTCATGTTGTCTTATGAAGGCAAACAAGCGTTGTAGGTATTCATGCATTCAAGCATTCAAGAAAATCAAGAAAGAAAGATCCAATTCCTGTGAAGTGATGTGTATGACTTTAGTCCTTCAAGGAATCCATTAAAGGGTGGTGAGTTGTACGAAGTTGTTCATTCATCATTAATTCCTTTCCATTCAAGTTTTTTAACATTAACATTGTCATTGTGAAATTGGGAACACTATTCATGGGGTTTGACTAAGGAAAACCCCTACATGACACAACAATTTTTCCTCTTTGTGTATGTGCAAGTTACCAATTGAAGAAGGATTAAAAATATCTTGAAGAGGAATTTTGAATTGTTTTGTTTGTTGTCATCATTCTTGTTAAGACACAAAAATTGAGCTACAAAATTTATTTATGACATTACAATAAATTTGCAGGTGGAAAACAACATCTCAGATCCATCTCTAGAGGATGCCAAAATTTGATCAAAATTTCCCTACAAGGACTCATTCACCTAAGGACCACTTTTTCCAGAGCACATATCCATCTACACTCCTCAGATCCACTTGAAAATTATTGGTTTTCATCTATCAATTGTCGGGATCTTACATTTTCAATATTAGGGCATATAGGGTCATTGAGTTAAACATTCCAAAATATTTCCAAACCATTCCCCTCCTCAATTAGATGTAGATCTAGGTTTGATTTTCCCACCATTAGCGCTAAAAGTCAATCTTTTCCATCTTGTGATCTACATCTCTAATGAAATTTGGAAAAAGGCCCATTGAATCCTCGGTTCTTTACATTTAGGACCTATGATCACCATTTTATTTATTTTAGTAGATAAATGATGAGACATATGAAACAAAAGATCTGGGAGGAAATAAAGCAGAGAATTGATCATTTGTGTGAATTATTTCAATTGATTAATGATCTCATAGTACATAATAGGAAGTTCAGGAAATACATAATGGACAACAAAAATGTGATTTCAAGAGAGAAAATTAGAAATCAAATTTTCCAACACTCTACATTGGAATAGTGGAAATTAGTACTACATTAATTTATTCAATTTGATTCATAATTTCATTGAATACAATATAAAATATTATCAACTACAGTTTGTAATATGAATCTATGATCCATGAAATGTAGTATAAAATTCAATTAACTAGAAACTTCTAAATCCCTAGAAAACAGTTAAAATTTAGAATCTATATTCTACATTGGAAATTTGGAACAATGGAAAATAGTAGTATGCTAATTTATTCAATCTGATTCATAATTTCATGGAATAAAATATAAAATATCATCAGCTATAGCTTGCAATATGATTCATGAAATGCAATATAAATACCTAAAAACTAATAAATCCCTTGTATTTTCCAATTCACCTCTAGGTCCTCACTCTCAAAATGAGATTGAGAGTCATCTTGACTCTGAGTTTGGTCTTCGCTTTCTTCACCCTATATATATTTTCTTAATTGCATCTCAAGTCCAACATTCATTGTGTCACTTCCACTAATGTTTGTAGTGTTCCATAACCCTCTTTTTTCGCATATGGACTTCCAAATTGTGAGTGCCCTTCCAAAAGGAAAACCTCAGATATCATACCGTGTTGTATACATCATCAAGAAATTTTCCAAAATTCTTGTCTATCTTGTTTCTTATCTTTGATTTAAAAAATCCTAATGCACTGAAGACTCTCTCATCCTCCACCAACCCCAATATCATTATTTGACATAAATAAGCAAGTTTGAAATATTTTGATAATGAATCACATAATATTACACTCTAACCAAAAATTTCCCAAACCCTTGTTATTGATCTTGTCGCATGGGATTCTCCATGGATTCAAATTGGTCAATCATACTTGTTGCAAAATGGGAAGCTTGTTCTCTAATCTTAGTTTCATTTATAATTCCTTCTATTTTATGTCCATTGTATTCTTAACTTTTTAAAAAGTGTTTGGCCAAGGTAATTAATTTTTTATGAAATAATTCTTGTTGGCAATGGCTTGGGACCCAAAATTGAGGATAGACAATAGACATGGCTTCAATTATTTCATCTCGATGGAATCATTCAATAATCTCTAAGGAAAGCGAGTTTGCAATAGATTTTTAAGAAACCACTTACAGATTTAACAATGTCATTAAAAGCTTCCTTTGTAACAAGTACTTCTTTAGTAGAGCACCTGACTATCGTACAATAATGCATTGATATCTCAAATCCACATATAAAGACACATAACTCCCCACTTGTATTAAAATCTTATTTTTTTAGGATTGTCCAAATCTATAATTAATTGCCAACTTATTATTTTTGGAATTTGAAATGGATAATCTGATAGATATAGATTATTAAGGGTCATTCATGTCACTCTTTGTAGTTTACTAAATTCATTAATATACATAGTTTTGTATTGGGATTTTTTAACAAGATTTTCCATTTCTTCTAGCATGGGGAGAATATAGGATAAAGTTAAGAGTGTCTCTAGATCACTTAACCTATGTAAGATGTCGGGAGATTTTTCTACTTTGTGGTGATGTTTGTACATTACCCCAGTCAAGAATTGGTATTCTGAAAATACTTGTTGTGAAGGTCCATGCAAGGAGATCAATCCGGTATCAACATCCTTAAGAAGCTTGTTTCCTATTGTTATTCCCTTAGAAAAAAATTTAAAATTTTCAAAACATTTGGGACTTCGAAAAAAGTATGAGTAGAGCTTGTAGACTAGATTTTCAACTTTTGATACTTAAGGAAACTTTCTTACAATTTTAAATGCTAAATTGATTCTATGGGGCATGTATTAAATCAAAATCATGTACGGTGAACAAGTAGTTTGTGACTACACAAAGACTGTTCCTATTACCTTTCATTACTAAAGCTCTATCGGCTCCTAGACACACCAACTTATTTGACAATTGTGAAGTCACCCATACCTTCAATTTCATTCAAATATTTCTTAACTACTTCAAATATATTTTTCAATGTCAAAATCTCCTTCATTTTATGAAAACAAAGTAGATGAGGTTGGAGAACATGTTTTTGTATAGTATACACATGCATACATACCCAAGAAGTATTATCTACCGTAGTAACTTCATCTAAAGTTAATGAAATGAAGGTTGACTCTTATTTTTTCTTGTAAATATTTTTTTCCACCTCAACAAAACAACTTTCCCATTCCCATCTAGATTTCATTGACCAATGTGTGCTAGGGAAGTTAGAAATACCTAAAAAATATAATAAATTATTATATTTTGGGTAGTCTATCATAGGATGCCCTCTCAACAAAATATGAAAAATAACAATCAACTAAACAAATTTTTCTAGTTGTGCTTCTACTATTACCTTTCCAAATTGAGAATTAATTTAATCTCCACATTAAGCAATCTTTTCTATTATTTTCATATGCTCATCATATTCTAGGGCATACTTAACATGAAGTCATTCTTCCTTTGATTTCCATTTTACTGCTAATTTTTCCTTTTTGTCTATGATTTGTTTTTCATAAACTTTACCAATATGCTTTTCTATAGTGTCAAGAATTAGTTGCAACTTCTTATTTCTTTTATATTTCCAACTACAAATCTTACACTTGCATTATGTTGGAGGTTCATCTTTGTTTACATTCTCCAACAGTTCAATGAATTAGTACTTTGACACCCAACCAATCTGAAAATTCCTTAGCATATCCCACTCATGCCTCACTTTTGATTTGGCTTTTCTTTTCCTCTTCCTTGTAGTGACATCATCTAGGATTCCAAAATTTTCATCCAAGTCAATTAACTCATTTTGACCACCTTGGGTATCCCTTGGAACATCTTTTGTGGCATTTTCATCCTCATCTGACTCAATTTACTCATATTGATCCTCCTGTGAATTATTTTCAATGCCTTATTCATTAATATTTGGTGCAAGAGTTGATGATGTTGTTCCATCTTAAACTGATGGATCAAAAACATTGCCAAAGCTAAACTTTATGGTAACTCTACATTTTGGACATTTTGATAGCCTCCATTCACCACCTTGAAGAGTCTTACTCTTGTTGCACTTGTTGCTTGACATCTTGATCTCTAACGAAATAAAATCTACCAAAAATTCCTTCTTGTTTAATAAGGACATAGAGTATAGATCGCATTCCCTACTCAATATAGTCTTTAAGATTAAAGCAAGAATTGCAAAGAAAAAAAATCTTATAACACTATGAAGAAATGATCACTTACCTTTAGGTTTTCACTGGCACTATCCATTAATGCAGTAATGCCTATAGTTGTAAGTTTGTAACATTCCTATGATCAAGGTTCCAACTTATAAATTGAGATGTCACAAGTTCATAACTGAACAAAATGTGTAAAAACAAATCAAATTTTTTATTGTATTTATATCAATCCATATTTGATAAATTTTGTGGGATTTTTAAATGGTATAAAAAAATTTGGTGAATCTCACATGATTGTACAATGATACATTTAAATGTTGGGTGAATAAAACCTTGATTGAACACATACATTGTAATTTTTAAGGCAATTATGGTCCTACAATCAACATGAAATTACCATATTATTGGTAAAATGGGTAGTCATACGTAATTAATTTTTAATGTAATTAGTGAAATGTGTCCTCAAACATTATTAATTTTTAATGTCCTCAGTAAAAAGGGTCCTCAAACATAATTATTTGTAAATTTTATTGGTGAAATGGGTCCTCACATGCAATAAACATTTAATGATGTTGGTGAAACATGTCCTAATACACAATATTGTTTTAATAGTATTGGAAAATATGTGGGTGATCTGATACATGCTTCTGAAATTCTGAGTGAAAATATTAACTAGACCATTAGAAATGTGTAGTTTTTTATGGAAAAACTATTAATTACATATGCCTCATAAAATAAATTGATGGCAAATTGAAATGCATTGGACTGATAATTCATTCAATTTGAGTGATTTGGCCACCTCATTGGTTGTAATATATTCAACAATTTCAAACTGGCCAATATGAACCATTCACCAATTGGTGAAGATGTGCCACTCAAAGAAACCTAAAGAGGATGGATTTAGGGTAGCTAAGAGGATGACTTAAGGGGTCCTATAAGGATGGCTTAAGGGGAGTTAAGAGAATGAATTAATGGGACATAAGAGAATGTATTTAGGGTACCTAAGAGGATGATTTAAGGAGTCCTAATAGGATAGATTTGTTGAAAGAATGAAGAAGACATGTGTTTTCATTAATGTCAATGCTACAAGGTGAATATTACAATGGTATGAAGAATACTCTACTCAATTGAACTGATTCTCAATTAAGTTCTTCTGCTATGTGTCTATATCAACATCTTTTTCTCATTGATCTCTCTGTCAATTGGTTCAAATTTAATCGTACATTCAAATCCCTTTCTATGATTCCAATGTGTGTTTTGTGGATGATATCAATGCATTATTCTATAATTTCAACTGGTATGGATGAATAGTTCAAAAATTGCATTTGACAGAAATTCTATATATAGAGTGTTCCCAGTGTTTAGTGCAATGTGCATAGCCTTTTCTATCCACACTCCTCCATGAATGTGTGCTTGGCCTTGGGATTTTTGGGTTAATATTTTTAGTTGGCATGAAATTTTGAGATCCATGTGTCCTATATGTGTTAATCAATTAGAGTATTATCTTTTAGGTCTTATTCTTGGCCGACCTAAAATATGTAAAAGGAATGTAAAAAGGATTTATTATAGGTCCATGTTGACCTATATCTCCCAGGTGTGTGGCATGAAGGTACTTGAATTTGAATTGGTTACAAAAAAGGTACGTTTTATATTTTTTTACATTTCCCTTGGTGTCATCTATTGTAGAGAACCTAGTAAGTGTTTACAATTATACTCATGTATATATAGAAGATCATATTGAGGTAAAAAAAAGGAGTGTGAGAGTGTGGTATGCTAGTAATGTGATCTGAATGCAAGCAATAGAATTTTTTTTTGCAAAAGATTGAGAAAAGGATATGCAAATATAATTTAGAGTAGAGATTTTTGTTTTTATCAGGTGAAGTGGTTTGGATCAGAATCTTGAGCTTCAAAGGAACTGAATTCAACATATGATAGATGCATTTTGTATCAGTTCAAAACTTGGTTGTGTAGCCACCTTGCATGTCTTACTTTTTTCTATGAATAATGAGTTCACTTGGATAGTGAGTCCTTTTGGCAGTGATCCTCTATGTAATATTTTATGATCGGTTATACTATATTGTGAGCTAATCCTCATCATGGTTTTTCCCATCCTTGGTTTTCCATGTAAAAATTCTGGTGTTCATGTGTTGCATCTATTATGGGGTGTTTATTCTTTCAATTCTATTAATTTCTAAGTATGTTATGTTAATTGGATGGTTGGTAATCAAATGGTTTTTGGGAATACTGATTCACCCCCCCTCTTAGTATTTCATGTTTTCAACAATTGGTATCAAAGCTTGGTTCCCCTAAAGGAGCTTAACCACTCTATGAAGGTCTTGGAATTTGAACTCATGGTTGATAATGGTTGCATACTTGATAAGGATGGAGAACTTAAAGTTTATCTTGAAGATCTTGACAGAGTTGAAAGCAAAAAAAAAAGTCCGAAGGAAAATCTCAATGAAGCCAATGAAAGCATCAAGAAAGTGAGAGAACAAATCAAGAAGTTTAGATAACGGAATAAGGAAGTCAGTGAAAAATTGAGACAAGCAAATGAAGACATCATCGGATTAAGAGTTCAAGTGGAAGAAAATAAAATAATTTAGGAATGTCTAAATACTATGGTAAAAAATAAAACTGTTGAGTGCATGAAGCTTGAACAAGAAGTGGTTAACTTGAGAGTAGATTTTGAAAAAGAAAGAGTTCATGAAGAAAATTTTAATACAAGCTCTACAATTCTTGATGAGTTTATAACATGTCAAAAAGAATCCAAAGATACAAGTGGTTTGGGACTCAAGATAGGTAAAATTTCAAAAGTAGAAAAGATCAGTGAAATTGAGAACACCAAAGATAAGAAGAACAATGGTAGGTACCAGAATCAAAGAAATAATGTAAAAAGATCTCCCATCGGACAACCAAATGCTCAAAGGTAATTATCTTTCAATCGAATTTGTTATTTTTGTAATAAGTTTGGTCATAAAGAAATGGAATGTAGAAGCAAAACAAATTAGAATGTTTCATCCTTTACTAGTCAATTCTTTAATTACAAAAGGTTTGGGTATAGAGAAAATGAATGGAGAAATCAAATGAGGAATACTTACACCAATAGTAGAATGTTTCAATCTTTCAATGGCTACTATTTTACATGTCATGGTTTTGGACACAAGGCTAACCAATATAGATCCAGAATGAATGAAAAGAGTAACTCCCAGAGGAGTATTGTATCCCTCAATTATAATAAATCAAGACACATTGCTAGATTCTATAGAAACATAAGAAAGAATAATCCTAAAGATAAAAATAATCCAGTCACAAAGATTGATCCAATAGAATTAAAGAAGAAAATGGAAATATCTGGAGGATGAAAGAAGAGCTTGATAACAAGAAAGAACTAGAAATTGTAAAGGAATCTATACCACCATCTGGTGTAGATAACTCTCTCAAAAATTGAACCTAGGCTTTTTCTTAGGGGGAGAAATTATAGAAAATAAAAAATCCCCTTACTGGTGTAAGGTGCCCTAGCCTGACATGAAGACATGAGATAAATATTGATAGTCTAAATATTTTGGAGAAAATTCCAGAAGAAAATAAGCTTTTGCAAAGTAAAAAAGGGTTTGTTGTTACACAGTGAAGAGTTTTTGTTATCATTTTTTATTGATGCATTAAATGCAAATTAGGGTGAAAATCTTGGATTATAAGTTTCAAAATTTTGCCTAATTCACTCAGTTTTATGCATTCGGAAATGAATTGAAATGAATTCAAAAGTTCAAAAAATAGAGCATCTCAAACCCTAGTTTCAGTCAAGCGAATGAGAGGTATTTACTATTGCCTTAAAATATTTATTTTAAGAATTTGAATTCTGAAAGGATGGCCACACCTACCTTGGTAAATGTAAGTTAAAATCCTCAACCAAAATTCAAGAAATACCTTATGAAGATATTTGAGGATAACCCACTCAGTGGTTTTCTGAGCATACCATATAGGGTTTTCCTTACTGAGGACACTAGGGCTTTTATTCACAAAAAAATGGAAGAATATAATCATATGAAACTCATCGACCCATGGATAAATGACTTAACTAGAGATGATCACCAGATCAAGATTGAATATAAAAACCTTGTGGCAAAGAATTTGGACGTCTGGAAGCTATTTCCAAATTTCACCTATGATGATTGGTGCAGGAGCACCTAGGAAGCATGATGCCACACTTAGCAAAATTTGGAAGGTTTAGGTGAAATTTTGTCTTTTAATACTTCTTGGCCATGTTGACCATTTCTTTTTGGAGTTAGTAGAGTTATAGCATGTTTTCATTAAGGTTGATTAGGAGTTCATGTTTCAAAGAGGAGTTCATGTTTCTAAGGATGAGTTTCTCAGCTAGGAGTCACTAGAAGTTGGGAAAAAGTCCAAAAATGTTGCTTAGAGAAATTTTTGCTTAAGTTGGTGGTTATGCCCGACCAAGGGAGGAGTAACTACCTGGTGAAGTTTTAAAAGGAGGCACTCGACCTGTTTGTGAGGTTGGAGAAGTTGGAAGATTTGAAACATTTGAGATTTATTGAGAATAATGGAAAAAGAGTGATTTTGTGTTGCATTTCCCCGTTTCCTGTTCTTGATTGCTGTATAGCTGTTAAATGACTTGAAGGGGAAATTTTTGTATTCTTGTTTAGCATGTAGTGAATCTTCTACAGTTCTTGTTTTGGCATCTTAGATTATAGTTTCATCGCTTTATCAAATTCTTGTAAATTCTGTGTTTTTTTTTCCATTAGCTGTTTTGACTGGTAAACTATGCAAAATGGAGTATTAGTCTACACTCCCACCGTACCAAAAAGTATGGGATCATTGGAAATGAGGCTGAACTCCATTACTATACATACATTAGCAGTAGGGGACTGTAGGAGGTTTAGCAGCATGCTCAAAGTCTTTTCCTAGGTGAGATTGTTAGTGCCCAACTTGGAAAAGACAGTCAAAAAAGGAGTCCTAATGTGGCAAGGGTGCCAAATCTTTGTTAATGCAAAGTGTGCAGTGGTTGTAGGAGTCTTCGAAAAGGCTAGCAAGAAGGTAGAGCTCTTGACTTTCTGAGTGGATATTGGAAAAGGCAAACAGACCAAGAAAATGGTCTAGAAAACCCTAGTTCTTGGGAAACTCGAGATATGCCTGTGTACGGATAGAGGGGGTCCTAAACCCTAAAAATCTTGTAGAGTTTGGAAATTGAGCCAGGGTTATTTTTGTAAGTTTATGTTGTTCACCAAGTAGGAAGGATTAATAACCTAATTTCTCAGGTTAAGAGACCTAATTGGGACTCAGGGGCTACTGGTCTTCTTAAACCCTAAGCTAGGTTTTGGTGGCAACGATGGAAGAAAGCAGACTTGTGATTGATCAAGAATCATAGTAGGATGGCTTTAAAGCCATAGAAGATATATCACACCCTTGCAACAGAATTAGGAAGCATTGGAGGTTGACTAGTCTTTAGGGAGAATAAAGGCTAGTGAGTGAACAAGAGGAAGAGCACCAAGATTTGGTTGGTTGAAAGTATTGTAGATGATAGCAGGGTTGGCAAATGAACCAGGGGTGCTTGAGTAGTAGAGGACCTATAGGTTGAAGGTGGAGGAAGTGACACCAAGGGGTTATCAAAGGTGAGACCCAAAGCATTGAGATTGTGATTATCTCAATCCAACCCTGTCCCTATCAAATTGGTATCAGAGCAGTGAAAGGTTTGGGAGTGAACTTGTATGTCAGACTTGGAATCAAGTGGTTCCACAATCATGGTGACAAATGCTGAGTTGGAAAAGAAGGTTGAAGACCAAGAAGAAGACAATAAACAGTTGAGGGAAAGGATAGCCTAGCTTGAGGCAGCAGTGAGGACTGCACAACTTGAGGGAAGAATTCCAAAAGAAGAAGAGGTTGCAGAGGAGGACAAGACCCCTGAACCTAACCCTGTTTTGAAGGAGGAGCCTTTCTTGAAGGCATTCAAAGCCTTGAGTGGAAAAGCACTTGAAGGGATACCACTATTTAGTGGAAAGATGGAACTAGACCTAGTCATGGATTGGATAGAAGGCATGCAGAATCACTTTGAGTGTGATGGAGTGACTGAAGCTCAGAAGGTGAAGGTTCCTAAGTCAAGATTGAGAGGATCAGCCTTGACATGGTGGAAGTTTGTTTAGACAGAGGGGGGAAAAGAAGGCAAATAGCTCATATCAACTTGGAAAGGTATGGTTGCTAAGGTAAAAGAAGCCTACATGCCTGATGACTATGAAATTCAATTGCACAAGAAGAGACAAAGCATAAGGCAGAAAGAACTAGATGTGAATACTTATACTAAAGAATTCTAAAAGCTTTGCATGAGGTCTAATGTGACAGAGGATGAGAGCCTCAAACTGGCTAGGTATCTCAATGGTTTGAAGTGGAATATCCAAGAAGAAATGGCCTTACTAAGTCCCAAGATAGTACACCAATGTTATCAATTGGCTATCAAGATTGAAGAAAGGAACAAGAGGAAGCAAGATCAGTCTTCTAGGGGCAGAGGCAAAGGCAGGGATCAAAGAGATCAAGGAGGACAATGTGGTGGTTACCAAGGTAGAGGTAATGATCAAAGGAACCAAGGAGAATCTAAGCTCACCGAGAATGGAGGTGAAACATCTTCAAGAGGAGGATTTAATAGAGGAAGAGGACCTCAAGGAGGTTCAAACAGAGGAAGAGGAGTAGGTAGGAGCAACTCTTATTTTGCAAGTATGAAATGTTACCATTGCAACCAACTAGGTCACCCAGCTTATAGATTCCCAGAGAAAGTTTCTTCTTCAAGCAATGAAAAGAGAGTGGAATATGCACAAGAGGACACCTTGAGTCCTAAAGCAACTGAGATCAGTCATATTGAGTCTGAAAATGGAGAGAGTTTGATGTTTAGAAGAGTGCTGATAAGGCAACCGGTCAAGGAAGAACCTAAGCAAAGAAGAGCTCTTTTTAGAGTAAGGTGAAAAATTCTTGGTAAAGTATGCAAGGTCATTGTAGATTCTAGTTCTACAGATAATATAATCTTAGAGGAGGTAGTAACTAAACTGAAATTGCAAAAGGTACCTCATACCAACCCCTACAAGGTTACATGGTTGAATAAAGGATAGAGTGTTTTGGTTAATGAGCAAGTAACAGTGGAATTTTTAATTGGAGGATATAAAGATAAGCTAGTTTGTGATGTATTACCCATGGATGCATGTCATCTTCTACTAGGCAAGCCATGGAAATATGATAGAAGTGCCATTTATGATGGGAAAGAGAACACCATCTCATTCAAGAAGGATGGAAGAACCTTCAAGTTGCAGTCATTGTCCGAAGAAGATGAAGGACAGTCCAAGACACCAAGTGTGCTCCTTAGTAGTGGAAAAGAGTTCCTCAACACCCTACATGAAGGTGGAGAAGGATATGTTGTGTTATTGCAGTCCAAAGAGGAAGAGAAGATGGAAAAACTAGTCATACCAAGAATAGTCCAGATTTGCTTGACAAGTACAAGGATATTGTAAGTGATGGTACACCTGCAACCTTACCTCCAAAGAGAGCTATTAGCCATCAAATAGACTTCATACCTAGAGCATCATTACCTAACAAAGCAGCATATAAATTAACACCATATCAGAACTTGGAAGTAGCTAGCCAAGTGCAAGAATTGTTGGATCAGAATTTGATACAAAAGAGCATCATCCCATGTGCAGTACCAGTAGTCTTGGCAACTAAGAAGGGAGGCAAATCGAGACTTTGTACTGATTCTAGAGCAATCAACAGCATCACAATTAGGTACAGGTTTCCAATTCCCAGAATTGAGGACTTAATGGATTGTCTTTGAGGGGCTCAATATTACACAAAATTGGATATAAAAAGTGGATACCATCTGATCAGAATTAAGGATGGTGATGAATGGAAGACAACATTCAAGACAAAAGATGGTTTATATGAATGGAGAGTGATGCCATTTGGCCTTTCCAATGCACCTAGCACATTCATGGGACTCATGAATGAAGTACTCAAGGATTTCACAGGAGTATTTGTGGTTGTATACCTGGATGACATTTTAATCTTTAGCAAAACAACAAAGGAGCATCTCAAACATGTGGAGTTGGTACTTAGAAGATTGCAATAGGAGAAGTTGGCTATCAACTTGGAAAAATGTGAGTTTTTCAAACAAGAACTTGTATATTTGGGTTTTGTAGTGTCTAAGGGATCATTGAAGATGGATCCAACTAAGGTGGAGGCAATCATAAGCTGGCCTACACCAAAAACAGGGACTGAGGTAAGGAGTTTCCATGGATTGTCCCAATTCTATAGGAAATTCATAAGAAATTTTAGTGGTATTTGTGCACCGGTTTTAGAGACAATCAAAGGGGGTGTGAAAACCAAGTTTGTGTGGACACAAGTAGTTGAGAGAGGGTTTGAGAAACTAAAACAAGAAGTAGGAACTCAACCCATACTTTTACTACCTAGCTTTGACAAATTGTTCACTGTTGAGTGTGATGCAAGTGGAGTGGCAGTTGGAGGAGTGTTAAGTCAAGAGGGTAGACCTATAGCCTTCTTTAGTGAGAATCTTAATGAAGCAAAGAAGAAATACTCAACCTATGATATAGAATTATATGCTTTAGTGCAGTCCCTTAGGGAGTGGAGGCATTATTTATTGCCCAAAGAGTTTGTGGTCTTCACTGATAACCAGGCACTTAGTTACATTAAAACCCAAGAGAAGCTGAGTAA